>JAZKJV010001486.1:906933-1416253 GCA_037367405.1 Ottelia alismoides
CCAACCTATGACTTTACACAATACTCCCCCTTTCTCCCATACTTGTCCAAAAACAGTGACATCGACAAAGTTGGGAGAAGATAAAATTAGAACATAAAATTAACTACATAAGTCGATGATTATTTTTCGGCTTTCTCAAACAATTTTTTTCCAAATCATCATTTTCTCATCTATTTCCTTTTCTTTTTTATATCCGACTTCTCCCTCTCTCTCTCTCTCTTTTTCGCATACAGCTTTTTCTGTACTCACCTTTTTTTAATCATCATTTTTTAACTACAGCCCAAATTGGGCTCTCATCATTTTCTTCTATGAAATCACGGCCCAATTTGGGCCTTGGGCCCCCTTTTTTCCTTTTTTAACAAAGAGCAGCAGCCTATTTGGGCTCTCCCTTTCCCCCTTCTTTTTTTTAAAACCCGAGACAACAACCCAATTGGCCCGGGCTTATTTAGGGTTCCCCAACTGGGAACCCTTTCTCAATCAAGCGCCGCCCCCGATGGGGCCTTCTGCTAGAGATGGTGGCGGTGTGGCTCGCTGGAGATGGAGCTCGAGCTCTGCCTGGAGATCATCAAGGAGAGAGGTGCCTTCACGTGGAGATGCGAAGGCAAGGTCTCCACCTTTCGAGACGGTGAAGCGAGTTGCGCTGCCAATTGGAGAGGAGGGCAGCACCGCCACTTGTGAGGAAGCAGGTTTTGGAGGTGGCGGGCATCGTCGGCTACTGTCTGAAGGTGGTCGCCGCCATTGCCAACGCCTGAAGGTGGGGCAGTTGCGTTGTTCTGCCATATGCGGCTGCTTTGGAAGCGCAAAGAGGAGAAGCAGCCTCTTCCTGGGGCTGCGTGAGCGCAGCGCGATGAGGATATGGCGATCGGAGGCTCTGCCTGAAGGTGCAAAGCAGAGAAGCAGTGATCGATCGTCGTCGTGGAGGGGATTGCGCCACCAGGGAGCTCTTCAATGTGCGATGGTGCGTTGTGCGACACCACCAAGAGAAGTTGGGTCCACGTTGTTTGGTCTTGCAAGGAGGCTGGCAAGGTCTTGCAAGGAGATCTGCAGTGCGCCCTAGGCCTTGCAAGGAGATTGCAATGCACACTAGGTCTTGCAAGGAGGCTTTGTTTGGAGCATGGCATGGCCTAGAACATGGCGTGGAGTTGGGGCTGATCTTCATCAGTTGGTGCGCCGTCAGGATTAGGGTTCATAGAACCCTAGAATTTTCTATGACGAGATCCCCAAAAATAAAAAAATATTTGACCTGAGAACAAATTTACAACTCCCAAAATCGAGTAGATTAGGGTTTCATGGAATAATAAACACTTGAACAAAGCTCTAACAAATTACAGAAAATCGAATCCGATAAAAAATCCCAAGAACGATTTGCTTTGATACCATGTTAGAAAATATAATGCGGAAGCAAAAATCAGAGAAAAGAATAAAACATTGAGGAACGTGAGATTTTAAGTAGAACTCTATACGGGAGAATACCTCAAAGGGTCATATTTTGCATTCAACATTCTCATTGGATATAGGAGGTCTGGAGCTTCTTATATAGCCTCTACAGACTCTCCAAGTCCCACCATTGGTGGATGTGGGACTAAACTCCTGGATGTGGTAAATGGATCTTAGAATGATCCATTTCCCCATCTTACATATGACGCATATACTCCAACAATGCCCTTCCGCTATTCTAGATTTTAATAGCTATATTTTAATAGTTCTTGCGATCGTGGACGATGGTCTCAAGCCGGGATCGGACTGGAGGGTCACGTGTGTTTTGATGGAGTGCAGCAAGGGCTTTCTTGACGAAGCGGTTAGCAAGCTTTTCTTCGAATCTTTGAGGGTTGGTCGATTCCGGATTAGGGTTGAGCTATCAATCATCGTGCCGCCTCCTCCGCCGACGGTGGTGCTTGATCGGGAGGCCATTGTTGTCGCTCCAGAGGTCTCGAGGGTTGGGGATGTCGCCTCGTCTTCTGGACGCCAGGTGGCGTTGCATGGTGGATCTTCCGAAGCGTCGCCCTCTTTGACGGACTACTCACATCCCTTCAGGGTGCAACCTCGACTGTCATGCTTTTCTTCTGCAAGAGACGGTTTGCATGATGAGGGGGCGTCCGAGGATGATTCCTTTCTTGGTTTTCGTTCGAGGAATTCGACTTAGTGCTATTCAGTTTTGCTATTCAAGTCCTATATCGGGTCAGGCGGTTGGGGACTTCGGCGGGCATGTTAAATTCGGACTCTGGATTACGGAGGGACTGCCGTGTGGTTCGATTATCCTTTCTGTGGCGGATCCGGGTATGGCCCGCCGGAAACATCTTGAGCACCTGGTGTCCTCTGCGGATTTGAAGTCTCCTTTTGGTTTCGATCGAGCCTCTTCAGGGACTTTCGACTTCTCTTGGGGAGACTCGAGCTCGGTTGTTTCGCCGCCGTGCAGGTCCTCATTTTCCTCCCTTCTTGAGAACCAGGGTGGCACTTCGGTGATGGTCTCTTCCTTTAGCCCCTCGGGGGTTCTTCCAGAAATGGTTGTCGCTACTGATGTGGGGAGCCTCTCTGATAAGAGGTCGGGAAAGAGATATCGGAGGCGAAACAGGTCGCGGACGAGTTCCTCGCTGAAGCATTCCTGCGCGACTTTGAGGGACTCCGTGGCAGAGACGGTTGGTCTCATCAACATTGGGGGTCATCCTTATGTGCCTTGATGAAGATTCTCTCCTGGAACGTTAGGGGGCTTGGGGAGGCCGATAAGAGAAGGGCTTTGGGCTCCAGATTTTCTGATTGGGGTGGTGATATTGTTTTCATTCAAGAAACGAAGTTGAGGGGGCTTGATGATGCCCTCTGGCGCTCTTTTGATGCGGGTGCTCTGGATGAGTTTAGGGTGGTGGATGCGGACGGGGCGGCGGGGGGACTTTAATTAGGTGGCGTTCTGCAGCGTTCTCCTTCAGCTCCGTGTTGGCGGGAAGGCATATGTTATCTGTTGTGTTGATTCGGGGAGAAACTGTCTTGCCCATCGCTTTCTCGTGTATTTACGACCCATGCTGCCACATTAAAAGGAAGGAACTATGGGATGACTTACGTGTTGTGACCGTTGTTTTTGAGGGGATTCCCTGGCTCATGGGGGAGACTTCAATGTTACGCACCATTCTTCGGATCGCCCTCGAAGCAGGGGGGGCCAGGACCCGGGGTCCCTTGACTTTGCTGAGCTATTAGATGAGCTTGCTCTTGAGGGTTTGGTGGCAGATGATATTTCATTCACGTGGAGGAATAATTCCTCCCGTTCTAGGATTGATCGTTTCTTGGCTTCTGGGAAGCTTTTGGAGAGTTTCCATGTTTGTTCGGTTTCCTCTCGCCTACGCTCTTTTTCTGACCATTCGCTTATTATTTGGGAGTCTGGTGAGGTCCCGCGGGCATGGGGCCTCTTTAGATTCGAAAAATGTTGGCTACAAGAGCCCAATTTCAAGGATATGGTGACGACGCACTGGGCTCAATCGTGCTTTGTGGGATCTGTGAATTCCAGATTGGATCAGAAGCTCGTTTCACTGCGGAAGATGCTTGCGTCTTTCAAGAAGGGCTCGAGGTTGACGAGAGGTGCCGCCAGGGTTGCGGCGGAGGAAGTAATTGCGAATTTTGATCTTGTTGAGAATGAGAGGGAGCTCCTGCCTGAGGAGCTTCGTGAGCGCTCCTGTGCGCAAAAGCGTGTTGCGGCGGAGGACAAGAAGCGGATTACTGAATGGCGTCAGCGGTCGAGGTTGAAATGGATCAAAGAGGGCGATGCCAATACGGCCTTCTTTCATCGTGTAGCTAGCGGAAGGAAGCGTCACAACGCGATACGCTTTATTTCCGTAAATGGTTGTCGATTTATCCGGGAACATGAGATGGGGCGTGCCATTGCTGATCATTTCAAAAACTTCTCTGCGAGACGCACCCGAGGAGGTGGCGATGGCTGGGACATGGGGCGCCTGCCATTTCTGCTTCGGATTGCGAGATCTTGACTCGGCTGATCTCGTTGGAGGAAATCAAAGAGGTCGTGTGGGACTTGAACGGGGATGGTTCCCCGGGCCCCGATGGTTTTTCGGTGGCGTTTTATCGAGATTTTTGGGAGGTGGTGGGCCATGATGTTTTGGGGGTGATTAGGGAGGTCTGCAGTGGGAATGCTGGATTTGATCAGATTAATAGGGCCAACATTGTGTTGATCCCTAAATCCTCGGCGGCTCAGCGTATTAGGACTTCCGTCCCATTTCGATTTCCAACGGCATCTATCTTATAGTCGCTAAGGTGTTAGCTCGTCGGCTTTCTCGTGTCCTGGATTCAATTATTTCTCCGGCCCAAGCCGCCTTTATTCGGGGCAGACAGATATCGGATTGCATTGCGGTGGCTTCGGAGTTGGTCGTCGATTGGAAGAAAACTGGAAAGAAGGGGGTGTTGTGGAAGGTCGACTTCGCCAAGGCATACGACTGCCTTGATTGGCGATTTTTGTGGTCGGTTCAGAGAAGGCGTGGATTCCCTGAGTTGTGGATTTCGTGAATGCGGCAGTGTGTGACCATTGTATCCCTCTCTGTCTTGGTGAATGGGCGGGCGATTGGGGGCTTCTTCCATCCTAGAAGGGGGGTGCGCCAGGGGTGTCCCCTCGCTCCTCTTCTCTTTGTCGTGGCAACGGATGTCTTGGCTCGTATGGCGGACCGTGTGATCGAGGTCGGGCTTTCGAAAGGTTACTCTAAGGGCGATCTGAGCTTGCCCTTGCTTCAATTCGTGGATGACATCATCTGCTTCATCGAGGGAGGCTTTTCTGAGATGTCCGGTATGGCGGAGACTCTTGAACTCTTTAGCGAATTGTCGGGACTGTATATGAATGGAAGCAAATCCAAGGTGATTCCTTTTGGGATGTCGGAGGAGGAGGCAATGGAGTGCGGCCGGATTTTGGGGACTCCTTCGGGTGAGCTACCTATTGAGTACCTTGGCTTGCCGTTGGTGGCGGGGAGGGGCAGGCTTTGGGACTGGCGTTTGGTTGTCGAGAGGGTGGAGAAGCGCCTTGTTGGTTGGTGTGCGGCTTTGCTTTCGAGAGGGGGTAGGCTTGTTCTACTCAAGGCGGTGCTCTCCTCGATTCCGATATTTTTCTTATCTAATCGACGTATGTCGGTGGGGATCTGCTCGTGTCTTGAGAAATGTATGCGTAGATTCTTGTGGGGGAGGAATGGTGAGGTGGGGCGGGGGGCGCATCTTGTGGCGTGGGATGAGGTCACTAGGGGTAAGCAGGATGGTGGCCTGGGCATTCGGAGATTGGAGGTTGTTAATGATGTTCTTCTCAAATGGGCCAGCAGGATTTGGGGCAAGGATGATAACTTCTTTACCGCCTTGTTGAGGGACATTCATGGGGATGGAAGGATGGGGGAGTTGCGGGTTAGTGTGGTCGGTGCTCATACCCCGTTTTAGCGGTGTGTGCTGGATGTCTTCGCTAGGCATTTGTCGTTCTTTCGGCCGGTGCTGGGGAATGGGGAGTCTTTTAAATTCTGGTTTGACGATTGGACGGGAAGGGGACCCTTGAATGAACGATTCCCATGTTTGTTCGCGATGGCGGCTGACAAAGAGGCTTCGGTTGCCTCTTGTTGGGCGGATGGGTGTTGGTGTCCGCGTTTCCTGGCAAACTTCTCGGATCAGAGGCTTGATGAGTTTATTTCGCTATTGGACGCCATCTCTGACGCAGATAGGCCTAGTGATGGTCGGGATCATTGGGTTTGGAGGGACGGCACCTTCTCGACGAGGAAAGCTTATGGGGCTTTGACTCGGGCACCGCAGGATCGGTCCGACTTCCTGGTGCGCGATTGTTGTTTTTTTTGGGGTCTGAGGTTATCTGAGCGCATTGGCTTCTTCACTTGGCTTCTCCGCAGGCAGCGTTTGATGACGCGCGATCGTTGCGCAAGGATCATGACCAATATCTCCAATACTTGTGTGTTATGTGATGCGGCAGTGGAGACCATTGAGCACTTATTCTTCGGTTGCCCCTCGGTCAGAGGTCTTTGGGAAGAATAGGATGTGGATTGGGTGAGAACGGATGACTTGGCAGCCTTCTGCGAATCGATGGTGCTTAACAGGACCAGGGAAAGAAGGGACATCTTGATCCCAATTGCGAGGCTGTGGTCGATTTGGTTGGGAAGGAACGAGGCCCTCTTCTCCGGCCAACGCTTTTACAGGGACAACGTGCTTATTCTCTGCTCGCGTCTTGTGGATGATTGGGTTGCGGTTTAGGGCGTTGCTCGCTTTTGTCCTGATGGGGGCTTTGGTGTATCTTTGTACATTCGCTTTCCTTATCTTGTATACCCTTTTCTTCTTTTTACTTTTTTAATATATTGGGGTGAACACCGCTGAGTGTCTCCCAATTTTTTAGGGGTTCAAAAAAAATGATAGTGAAATTTACAATGAAACCCTACAGCATGGTACAAATGTAGCTCCTACTCGTCCGGAGACAGTTTTTCAAAACAAGGAGAATTGACCCAGCCCTCAGGTTGGTTTACCCTGTTTTGTTGTTAATTTATTCGAATTATATTTTATTTATTGCTTAAAATGATCTACATTAAAGGTGGACACCTTTGTTTATAGGGTTACAACATCTTATCATGCAACCACCATATAAGCTCCTCTAAAAAGGATGGAATAAAGAATATGAGTTATTTATTAACCATTGGCTCCCCTCACCTCCATTGGCTTTTGCCCTCTTGCTCTACCAACCATTTACAGCCCTCTACCCCCATTTTAACCTTGTGTTCACCTTGGCATGTTCTTTTCCTCCTCTCCCCACGTAGTTATCGCACAATCCCTTTCAAAATCACATACAACAATCATTTTTTTCTCTTCATCCATATTTCTTTCCTCACCACCTAGCAATCCATTCAGACGTCGCATATTTCTATTCTGATTTATTTCTAATAACTTTTTTATCCATGCAGGCATTGTAAGGAGGATGGATGCATTCATTAAGAGATGGTCCAGAACATCGGGTGGTGGCATGCCCCTTATAAAGTGGGCTTATGCATGCCGCCCATTGATAGTAGAGTCCTTTCCTGAAGGACCTGAGAACATGGAACTCTACTCTCGCGACGTGGGTATTAGGATAGCTCAAGAACGAGGACGATTTCTCATAACATCTTACTTACTAATTTGGTTATCTGGACTTGGCAGAGAGAGCAAGGCTGCCCCTCAGCCTTTCCTATTTATGAAAAGTGTGGCAAAGGTGCTTCACGTCTCACTGATTTCCTGGAGCATAAACTAAGTGATAGAAACTATTTTCTATTATGGATAGACAAATGGGTTGGCTTTGATGGGTTGGGGGAGGTCTTCCCCATGTTGATGAATCAAACAATAAATTTTCAGCCATCTGTAGCTGAGCAATGTTCATCTGGAAGCCTCAGTGGCGATTGTTCATGTTTTCCAAATGGTAGATGTTATGATTTCACATGTATGCGCTCTCTTCTTGGTAAGACAAGGTCAATGGATGGTGCTCATGATTATTAAAAAAATGAAGGGGTCTTCTATTGCATCCATTCACAAGAGGTTCTCTATAAAGGAAAAGAGGGATGACCGGATTATTCTTCAAGAGCACATAATCAAGGTTAAGATTCTGCTACGGTTGGAGAGAAAAGAAAGGATTATAACTAAGATCTATGGAAGTATATGGATGCAGATGACATGTGCTACAAGTCCATTGTGTGGTGACGATGATGAGGATATTAAGCATGTTCGTCAGTTGCCATTTCGCACTAGAGGCATTGGGGACAACAGGGCATTTCCTACCTTGTGGTCCACTTCTCAATTTACCCTCTAATGATCTTTTAATGACGGCAGAAGGCATGGATGTGATGTTGTTTATGTTTGGAAGTGTGGTAGACTTGTGTGACTTGGCGATCTGGATAGGTACTGCAAGCAGAGGGTATAATCCACTCTATTTGCTACTGTGAAAAGAGAATAATGAATTGCATTGATAATGAGGCCCTAGGGTTCTCTTATATAGCGAGGAGAAACCGGTTGGGAAAATTACATAGTGGAGACACAAAGAAAACAAAAATATATATCAACAGGAAAAGATAAGGTAACTCAATACTCCCACTCAAGGGTTCAAATCTATCCTGAGTGGGTTCGAGCATACAATTACCATAGACATGATAGTTTAATGATTCTTAATGAAATCTGAAAGAAGGCCCATCTTGAGTCCCCATACTTTGGCTTTAAGAAAAGGTAAATAAAGACTGAATATTTTAATTTAGTCACATCTAAATCGAGTGCAAAAAATGAACAGAACATGCTACCAACAACTCTGTTAGAAATGACCATTTGAAATGAACTTGAGTTCCCAAATTTTCAACCTTGATGTTGTCTTAAGCACATTTTGTAGAAATCCACTTAAATGGTCTGGTGGTAGTGTAGTGTGCCTACCACCCAAAAGATCAAGGTTCAAACCCCCTTTTGCGGGGGTTGCGTTAGGTAGTCGACAGGCAACATAAAAAATAGTCGAATCTTTCAACATGGATTTGAGCAAGAATCCGTGTATCCGACCCTACTTATAATGGGAGAAGACTTTGCCATTGTTTTTATGTTTCCTTAAGTTGTGCAACTTGCATACTAGTACACTCCAATATATAGCAATGGCATCAAAAAAAGTGGGGAAGAATCAAAGATTACAATGTTAGAAAATAGAGAATGGGGAAGCGGAATAATAAACAGAGCATAGAAAAAAGAAAGATAAAACATGGAATTCAGAGATTTTTACGCGGAACCCTACTCCCTAAGGAGCGGGATGAAACCGGGAGAATGCCTCAGAGGGTTGATAGTCTATTCAACTTTCTCATCTGGCTACAGGGGTGTAGGGCTCTATATATAGCACCGATGGAATCTCCATATTTCCAAACTGGTAAATGTGGGACTAAATACTGGATGGGGTAAATGGATCCTGGAGAGATCCATTTACCCATCTCCCATGCATGTGACGTATATAACAAATACTCAACACTCCCCCTCAAGATGGAGCATGCAATGCTCAGCTTGGACAAATAGGAAGAAACTTAACTTACGCCGCATGACACTACAGACAATATCAACTCATTGCGCACAACTGTCGGTTGCTGTCGAGGACGTTGCTTCTCATGTTGTGCAGGTGAGGAGGACGAACGGGCTGGAGTGAGTCAACTGAATCTCCTTGTCGGAGAGCATGTGCTCTGAACTACACCTATCAGGGTCACTGCAACTGGAATGAGTCTCTTCGTCGGAGTACTTTGGTCCGCCACAATAATGTGGACAACTGCTCCATCTCTGAAAAGGGTCGAACTGAAAAAGGTCGTAGAAGTGCAATCCTCGTCGAAGTCCACGGTCGCTGTAGAATGGAGTCTGAAAAATCTCCACATCGGAGAACTATGTCTCTCATCTGGCACAGAGAATGGTACTCTACTCTGGAGTCCCTATGAAACCACATGAAAACCCTAACCAACATGGCATAGGGAATTGTCCTCTACTTTGGAGTCCCTATGGCTCACATGAAATCTCTGGCAGAAACATAAAAGATGGGAACTACGAAAAATTATGGCATACATGTGCACACCTAAAAAGACTGCATACATGTGCATGTTTGAAGATTCAGAATCATTGGACAAGTCTGAATATCAACTGTAGAGTCTGAAAAAATTTGACTGGGCATCTGGATTAGAATCTGAACTGGCATCTGGAGACTGGAGATCTGAACTTTGTCTCTGAATCTGGAATCTGAATTATCTAAGTGGTGATGTCGTATGATGCCGAAGAACTCTACATTATACTCCCCCTTTCTCCTATACTTGTTGGAAAATGAACATCAACAATGTAGGGAGAAGACAAGAAAAAATGGGGGTAACAAAACATAAGCCGTCACAATTTCTCTGCTTTTCTTTTTAATGAAATTTTTCTTCTCGGCTATTTCCATTGTTTATACATGTCACACCTTTTTTTGCTTCAATCATTTTTTTAATAAGCCGTTGACATCTTTTTTTTACGACTTCCCCCTTTTTTTTAAACAAAACCATCTCCTCCCTTTTTTATGGCCTCTTTTTTTAAATCCCTACAACCCCCTTTTTTTCATTTCCGTCCCCCTTTCTTTTTTTTTTACTTTAGGCCGCCCTACCCTTTCCAGGGCTCCTCCGCCTTATTCTCTTTTTTTGGTAATGCAGCCAATGAAATTTTTTTATTTTATAGCACCGGGCCTGCCTCGAGTTCCCACAATGGGAACCCTCTTTACACAGTAGCCGCCCCCACCCCCACCCCGATGGGGGTTTCGCGCCGCCACCCTGGAGCCGCGTCGAAGGAGAGAGACGGTGCACGCGACTCGTACGGAGGAGGATGAGGGCGTCGCCTATTGCGGCTAGATCTGGATCTTGCCCGATCTGGAGAGGAGCACGGCCGCCAAGGGTGAGAAAGGTCGCCGCCTGGGAACAGCATTGATTCGTGACGCCGCTTGATGGCTGCCAGGGGTCTGGATGCACCTCTGGGAGTGGGGAGAGCAGAGCATCTGGGCGAACACCTGGAGCATGCTCATGTCGCCTGGAGCTTGGGGTCTCGCGCGAGGGGTTTGGATACGGATAGCGATAGGGTTGAGGTGCCACAGGAGGTTGAGGAAGTCAGCCTCCAGCGCAACCTGCTTGGAGGGGATGCCTCGCAGCCTAACGCGAAGGTTGGAGTCGCCTGGTGACGGGTGGGCGATTGACGCCCTAGAACCTTGCCACCTCGAAACCCTTTTGTTGCGGGTACCACAGGTGGGAGGAACGAATTGGAATGGGTTCGAAGCTTGCCCCTTGCTGAAGGAGAGGGGTGCGAGAAGTTAGGGTTCGAAAAACCCTTGCCTGGAACCTGAAGGTTGAAGTGAGCCCCCGTCGGATGAGAGGCTTCAACGAATATGGAGTTGCCAAGTATGTTGATTCTCCAAAACTTGCGAGAACATCGTAAAATTAGGGTTTCCATCAGAAACCTTAGAAATTTCTTGATCAAATCAACAAAACATGAATCAAATTTGGAGGATATATGACAATATCCAGAACAAAAAACTAATCTCGAACAAGTGATGAACATAAAATCCTCGAGCATCGACCCACTCTGATACCATGTTAGAAAATAGAAAATGTAGAAGCGGAATGATAAACAGAGCATAGAAAAAGAAAGATAAAACATAGAACTCAGAGATTTTTACGTAGAACCCTACTCCCTAAGGAGCGAGATGAAACCACGGGAGAATGCCTCAGAGGGTTGATGTCTATTCAACTTTCTCATCTAGCTACAGAGGTTTGGGGCTCTATATATAGCACCCACGGAGTCTCCATATCTCCAAACTAGTAGATGTGGGACTAAAAACTGGATGGGGTAAATGGATCTTGGAGAGATGCATTTACCCATCTCCCATACATGTGACGCATATAACAAATACTCCAACATACATTGGATGTGAAAATTAGGCTTAAATTTGTAGATAAGAAAAATTCGTCAATAAGAACTAGCATATAGTAGAAGCTTGGAGGATCACTACGGTAGGATGACTCAGCCATATCAGTTAAATATAATTAGCTCGCCGGCATATTTCTAATAATTGACAAAATACTGAGGAATTAGCGCCCGATCAATGGCAGTACAGTCAGCAAAAAAAAGTCCTGAAACATAGATATAAGAAGCAAAATTCACCTGGGGCATAAAAGCTGGCATCCGATTTGCGTGGTACCTAAAAAATAAATCCCACAATAATCACTCTACTAATACAAAAGAACAGTCAATTTTTACTATTGCCTCAAAAATCAAAAGCAGGAGATAATTTAGGATATTTTCAAATAAACAATGGACGGTAGCTTGCATGTATAAACAGCTCAATTTAGTACCATTTTTTGCCTGATATATACAAATATTTTTTTGATTACATGGTTAAGTTACCGTATATTAAAAAAAGCTGTGCATGTAAAACTGTTCTTTTTGTCCCAGCTTGAATCCATCCAAAGAACTAGGGTGCAGAAATTTTTTGCTTTTGTTTTTTTAAGAAACTAGGGTTTTTTAGGAGAAAGAGAGTGTAACCCCAAGAATGGAGCTCGCCTCAAATTTATTCCGTTAACACGTGATTACAAATATATAAAACCATAAAACACCAGAAAAAAAACTACATGCTAAGATACAATGACATCAATGCCTTGTAGTGCCCTAACACCCTCTCACAGATGATGAACAGACGCCCCTGAAAGATTTTCTCATTTCTAGCAATACTAAATGGTCCAAAGAATGGCAAAAGGACCGGTCGTGTCCTCCTAAGGACTTCCACAAGCCACCCTAACTGAGCTCTAGTACGACGTGTTGTCCACTGAGCGCGACCATAGCACTGTCATCCGCACTCATACCGTAGCCGATGTTCTGTAACCAAAAAAGAGATGCTCGGAATTCTCCTGCTCAAAACAGCATCTATCGCACAGGATAGCCACGATACCTAGAAGCCTCATCCTGTGTGCCTTGGAAAGCAGCGCCCACGTCTCGCCAACCACATGAAGACCTTGATCCGCATAGGAATCATGTTAAGCCAAATAATTCGGTGGTCCCGAGCAGGCTACTCCAGAACAGCCCCACGCAGCCTGGCGAAAGATCTATACGCCCTCTTCACCGAAAAGCTCCCCTCTTTTCAAGCAAAGTAGTCATTGTCCTCGTTGGGACCATCAACATCTGCTAGATCCCTCAAGAGGGCCACAACCTCATTGCATCTCTGGTCCGACAAAGCAGAAGTGAAAGTTGGACACTAAGATCCCTTCGCCCAAACCTGATGCACCATAGCACACCTATCCCCCGTAATGGCGAAAAGCTGCGGGTACTTTTTTTTAAAGCCTGAAATAGGGGGAGACACTCGTCGGTGTTCGCCCCATCTTTTATTAAAACAAAAACGGATACAGAGGAGGTAAAAACAAAAGAGATGATAAAAAGGAAAAATCTATTACACCTCCCACTCCTCCACTAATCTCGCGGCATGGATCCCCACGTTTTCCTTGTAGAAGCGCTGCCCCGAGAAGAGTAAAGCATTCCTTCCCAGCCACACGGCCCACAGGATGGCAACAGGATATATTATCTCCCTCCCAGATCTGCCCCTATTAGCCACCAGCGAGTCGCAAAAAGCCGTGAGATCCTCAACGCAAATCCAAGACAGACCGACCTCCCGCCAAACCTGGATCACCATGGGGCATCTAAAGAATAGATGCTCGACGGACTCCACCGCCACCTCGCAAAGAAGGCACCTATCAAAAGTGGAACCCGGAAGCCTAGCACACCGGTCCCTTGTCATCAGCCTTTGTCTCCGTAACAGCCACAAAAAGAAACCAATTCGCTCCGGGAGCTTGAGAGCCCAAAAAAAACGCACAATCGCGGATCACAACCTCCGAGCGAGCTGGCGGAGGCCTGCAAATTGCCCCAAAAGCCTTCCTAACCGCTGGTACTTCTCCCGTAGCAGACCCAACCCCGGCCAATCATCCAACCAGAATCTAAAGCCTCATCCATCTCCCAGCACCAGTCTCACCATCCCACCCAGCTCCGGCAAGAGACTCACCATCCCCCTCCAAAGCGACGATGGCCTCCTGCAAGCCTCAACTCTCAATGAACTATCCAAAGAAGCTCCACATCACCCTGCAAATCAGGTCATTTGACTTCCCTCATATTCTTAGGGCCCACTTCGCCAGTAGAGCCTTATTCATGAGCTCCAAATTGCGGACCCCCATGCCTCCCTCCCTCTTCGTCATGGTCATCGTGTCCCAGCCCATCAGGTACATTCCCCCTCCATCATGCCACCCATCGGACAAAGCACTTCATCATCCCCTCCAACCTCTGTCGCACCCCCACAGGCACCAACCTCGTTGAGAAGAAAATCGGGATAACGGATAGAGCATGCTTGAGGACCGGCTTTCCCTTCTTAGAGAGTGTTGTGGTCTTCCAACTCACCATCTTACTCTCCAGTCTGCCAATCACCACCTTTCAATCCGCCACCCGCAGTCGTCCAACAATCAGGGGGAGCCCCAAGTATGTGGTTGAAAGGGATCCCTTCGAACAGCGCAAAATGCGACAAAGTTCTCAAGACTCCTCCTGCGTCACACCAAATGGGAAGACCTTGGACTTGTCGTTGTTCAACTTTAGGCTTGAGATCTCCCCAAAAATATCCATAATGTGAGATGCATGCCTCGCATGCTCAGGATCCCCATCAATAAACAAAACCATGTCGTCGGCGTACTGCTGAATGGGGATGCACGTGACGTCTCTCGCGTACCCAGCACAAAAACCGTCAGCCATCGGCATCCTCATCATTACCGCTAGAGCATCCTCCACTATACAAAAAGGAGCGGTGCCAGAGGGCACCCCTGCTGGGGATAGAAAAAAAAACCCCTCCGGTCTGCCATTCACCAGCACTGAATAAGACAACGTAGTGATGCACCTCTTCACCCAACAAATCCATCTGTCAGGGAAACATCTCTTTTGCAGCGACCGTCAAAGGAAGCGCCAATCAACGCAATCATACGCCTTTGAAAATTCCACCTTCCAAAAGACCCAATTATGTTTCTCCCTCTTCCAATCCAGCACCAACTCCGACGTCAGCACCCTAGAGTCCGCCATATGCCTGTCGGGAACAAAAGCAGTCTGCTTAGGAGAGATGATTCCGCCAGAACATTCCGCAGACGGTTTGCCAGGTCCTTGGCAACAAGCAAGTAGATCGCATTGGATGACGTGATAGGCCTAAAATCCTCCACACGAGCAGCCCCTTCTCGCTTGGATAACAGAAATAGGAGTCCTTGTTTAGATGCTCAAAGCCCTGGTTTCCCTCCTCGAACTCCTGCAGCACCGCAACCACCTCCACCTTCACAGAATCCCAGAACTCCCTAAAGAAGCACACTGAGAAAACGTCAGGGCATGGGGCCCCATCCGAATTCAACTGCCACAAAGCCCTCTGAGCCTCCTCCCCCTCTGAGATCGGTACCACCAGCTCCTCAACCTCAGGAGGGGATACACCCAACTCCCCATCCACGCCACCCCCAGCCGGCCCCTCTAACTCTCCAGGAGAAAGCGATGAAGTGCGACCTTAATCGCCGACCAATCTCTACGTCGCTCATCGCCTACACTCCTCCCACCTTAATGCTCCTAATGAAATTTTGACACCTTCTAACATTGACCATGGAATGAAAGAACTGTGTATTGTTGTCCCCCCTCCCTAAGCCATTTCTGCCTCGACCTATGCCTACATTCGACCTCCTTTTTTTCTATCTTCCAACCGTCTGGTTCAAACAAGCACCTCTCCTCAACCTCATGCGGCAGCAGCTCCCTCGAGTCCTCCACCGCATCAAGACGAGAGATGACCTCCTATGTCACCGCCCTCATACTCTACCTCTGCACATGGGTGCACCTCTTGAACTCAATTAGCCACTTCCGTAGCAGCCCAAGCTTCTGAGCCAAAATCGTCGAAGCCGACCCTTCCAGTTGTGTGCTATACCAAAACTCCACCACCATGTCATGGAATCCCTCCTCCAGCAACCAAGCTCACTCAAATTTGAAGAAAGACCTCGATCTCACATCCTCACCGAAGGACCAAAGGATCAGGTTGCGATCGGAGTGAGCCCGATGCAGAGCCCACGTGTCTGCCAACGGAAAAAAAATCGTCGCCTCTTGTGATAGCATGAACCGATCAATCCGCGACCTCGATCTGGCATTTCTCTAAGTGCAGCGGCACTCACCCGCATCAAAAATCTATAAACTCGCATCTGTAATGAACCGCATCAGCTCCGCCGAGCCCGCATCCGCACCCTTACGCAACCGAGGCCTATCCTCTGACTACAGCATCATGTTGAAATCCCCCCGATAATCCAGGCCTCGCCTAGGCACCTCTCTCGAAGCAATCTCAAGTCATCAGTTAGCTCCGACATTGATTGGCCAGTCTGCGGTCCATATACATTAGTCACACACAGCCGGACCACATCCACCTTTCGCTACAAGAGGATCGAGAGAGAATACCTCCCCCTGCGCGCCACCTCAACAAGATCAAATATGTCCCGATGAATGTATATTAATTAACATTTCTCAATGGAGCATGCATAACTAATACCATCACCAAATGACTATATAGGTTTTTTTACCGAGTTATTTTCAATAAATGTGATTTCCTAAATTTCGGTAGTAAAGTTAGCAGGTAAAAGTATAAATTAATGAATTGTAGACATGCATAGTTTTTTTAAAAGAAGACATGCATAGTTAAATTACTTTACTTCATTTTGATAGTTTAAAATTGAAAGGTAACTTGTGCTAAAATATATTTAAATATAAGATGAATTACAAAAAAAATGGTCCCAGATATGCCTTGATTCTCACGGGCCTCCTTTTTAAATGTAAGTAAACTTTCAACCACATGGTTTAAGATCGACATACAAAGGTCCTGAAAGCTTTACCGATGAGAAAAATTCAAGAGATCAAATCCCTCATTGTTACATTTCAAATATGAGGCTCATAACTGAGTCCAAGTACAATTAGAGCCTTTTTTATGTAATTTACCCTAAAATATAATCAGTTGAATTATTTGTTCCAACTATTTATTGTGAAACTTGATGGGAAACTTAGCCCTTGTTTTCTTTTTTTAGAAACTAAAGATGATGATCCAACACGAGATGTCATCCAAAATCTATTAAATAACCCGAAAGCGACATTACACTATACAGCAACCCCAGTGCCACTTGCAAATCCATTACTGATGCAATCAAAAATTACGATGCATACAATACCTTAACGTTGCACACCACACTCTCAATAAAATATTCTCTCCCCTGAAAATTACTGCATTACTCTCGACCCATAAAACCATCAACGATCTACTCCTGACATGGCGCCTTCTATAAATCTGATAACCACCATCAGCCCTTTCAAATCAAAAGCTTGCCCAAAAAGTGTCCTATACGCTTGCATCAACCTACATGAATCCCTGATTGATAGGTTTGCATTGTTGGCGGAAACGATGCAGTTATTTCTACAGACCCAGGCAATGGCACCCCCTGTGCGCACTTTGATCATACTCTCCTGTTGTGGGAGTCGGGTGAAGGAAGCAGGCCCAGATCCTTCTTCAGGCTAGAGTGATCATGGTTGCTAGAGGAAGGCTTTCGTAGTATGGTAGAAGAATTTCGGAGAAGTTCGCATCCAGTTGGGCCTGCAACTCCACGCATGGCAGCGAAGTTGGGGGATTTGAGAAGGCATCTGATGGAGTACAAGAAAAAACTTCGGAGCGCACATCCAGGCAGAAGAGATGTGGCGCAAGAGGGTCTCTAGACTTAATCAGTCGGAGGGTGACCGTGACTTGTTGCCCAAGGAGATGCAGGAAATTTTGCACCAGATGCATGTCATCATCACTGAGGATAAGGTCTGAAGGTGGAAATGGAATGAAAGCAAAGGTCTCGGCAGAAATGGATAAAGGAGGGGTTTGCCAATACTCACTTTTTCCATTCCAAGGCAAGTGGTACAGAGGAGTTCAGGTTCCGGGAGATAAAGAACTGCACAAGATACTGAATTCTCACTTTCTGATACTGAGTAGATGGGTAGAGAATTAGGGCTGGGGTTTTTTGAGAAGAGGGGCAGGATGTGGTACTCTAGTTGAATGCAGATGGACCCTTCTGTTAGAAAATAGGAATGCGGAAGCGTATCAAATAAAAATAAAATAAAATATTATGAACACAGGATTTTAAGATGGAACCCTGCTCCCTAAGGAGCGGGATAAAACCACGGGAGAGCGTCTCAAAGGGTTGATGTATGCATTGCACTTTCTCACTGGATACAGAGGATGAGGGGCTTCTTATATAGCACTCACTGAGTCTCTACATCTCACAGCTGCTAGATGTGGGACTAAAGACTTGGATGTGGTAAATGGATCATGGATTGATCCATTTACCCATCTACTTAATGCATATACTCCAACACTCCCCCTCAAGCTGGAGAATGCAATGCTTAGCTTGAACAAACAGAAAGAAATCTCAACTCACACCATATGACACTACAGAAAATATCAACTCAACGCGCACAACTGTCGGCTGTTGTCGAAGACGTTGCTTCTCATGTCGTGCAGGTGAGGAGGACGAACGGGCTGGAGTGTGAGTCAGACTGAATCTCCTTGTCGGAGAGCACGTGCCATGTACTATGCCTTTCAGACTCATTGCAATTGAAATGAGTCTCCTTGTCAGAGTACTTTGGCCCGCCACAACAAGTGGACAACTATTCCATCTCTGAAAAGGGCAGAACTGAAAAGTCATGGAGTGCGATCCTCATCGGAGTCCACTATCATTGGAGAATGGAGTCTGAAAAAGTCTCCTTGTCGAAGAACTGGGTCTCTCCCATCTGGCACAGAGAATGGGATCTCTACTCTGTAGTCCCTATGAAACCACATGAAAATCGTAACACATATGACATAGGAAATGGGATCTCTACTCTGGAGTCTTTGTGGATCACATGAAAACCCTAACCGAAACACAAAAGATGTGGACCACAAACAATGATGGCATACATGTGTGTATATGAAACTAAAGACTCGGAACCAATTTGACGTCGAGTCTGAAACTGCGCATCACATTGTGAACTCAGAATCTGAACATCGAAACTGAAACTGTGTATAGAAAATCTTCATCTGAAAACTGTAGAATCTGAAAAATCTGGCTGGCCTGGAGTCTGGAGAATCTAAAATGCGGCATGTAGCACTCTACACAATACTCCCCCTTTCTCCCATACTTGTCAGAATAACAAACATCGACCAAGTTGAAAGAAGACAAGGTAATGGAGAAAATAAAAACAAATAAGCCGTCACTTTTTTCCAACTTTTCTCAAAAAATATTTTTTTCGGCTACATCATTCTCTCTCTCTTTTTAATAGATTTCACATTTTTTCTCAAATAAGTCGTTCACTTTTTTCGACTTTTCCCTCATATTTTTTTCTCCTGGCTATTTTTTTTAATAGCCATCCATTTTTTCCTTCAAAATAGGCCGCTCACTTTTTTTTCTCTTGACCTTTTTTTGTTTTTTTTGTTTTTTATACACAGTAACTCAACCATGTCTGGTCCCAAGCTCAGGTAAATGAGGAGGGTTGTGTTAGGTAGCCGATAGTCAGCGTAAAACAGTCGGAGAAAACTTCCTAAATAGTTTTTTTAATATTATTTAGGAAGTTGCCTCATAACAATCGGATCTTTTCAACATGGATTTAAGCAAACATACAAATTTCGTTGGGGTGTTCCCTACTTGCGACGTATTTGCATCGCCCGAATACAATGAAAACTTGGGAAGGACTGCTACATCGCAGCCTGGATGTAGTTCAAAAATTGAAAGGGTTCTCGTATGAGGAAGCATGCGGGTAAATAAGTTACTTCAGTTGCATCACCGTCCGGATGCAGTCCAAAATTTGCAAGGGTTCTCGCATAATGGACGCATGCAAGTAAAGAAGTTAGTCCAAAAGAGATTGCAAAGGAAGTTGCGGATTGGTAGTTGAAATATTGGCACTTTAACAGGAAAATTGATGGAGATAGTGGATATGACGGAAAGAAGGAAGATTCAAAGAGACTGAATTGGTTGGAAAGAAAGCAAGGGAGATCGAGAAGATGGGCTTTAAACTTTGGTATTCAGGTAAAGATAAGGGCAGAAATGTTGTAGTGGTTATTCATAAGGACTTGATTCACATGAAGGATTGTGTGGTTGAGGAGCAACGATTCGGGGATCAGATTATTTTGCTAAAATTGGTGCTCGAAGAAGAAATCCTGAATACCATCTCAGTTTATGCACCACAAATTGGTTTAAATGAAAAAACTAAATAAGCTTTTTGGGAGAATCAGGATAAGATTTTACAAGGAATCCCACAAAGATAGACGATTTGCATAGAAGATTTTAATGGACATTTGGGAAAAGATGCATCAAGTTATGCTAGTGTTCATGGAGGACATGGTTTTGGGGATAGAAATGAAGAGGGAAAAGTCATTCTGGATTTTGTAACGGCATATGATCTTTTCATAACAAACACTCTCTTCAAGAAGAGGGAGGAGCATTTAATTACTTATAAGAGTGAGCCAACTAGAACACAGATATATTACTTTGCGTTGAGGAGAAGAGATCAATTGTATGTAAAGACTGCAAAATAATCCCAGGAGAGAGTTTGACAACCCAACATCGCTTGTTAGTCTTTAATGTACAAATAAAAGGGCTGGTACAAAAAAGGAGGGTTCCTAAGATCACTAGAACTAGATGGTGGAATCTTCCATTGAAGCAATCAAGCTTCAGGGAAAAGGTTTTAGAAAACCTATCTTGGAATTGTAGCGGAAGTGCAAACGTGATGTGGGAGGCAGTAGCATCTGGTATCCGAAAGGTAGCCAAAGAGATGCTAGGCGAGTCAAAGGGAGGAGCTCCATGTCAAAAGGAAGCTTGGTGGTGGAGTGAAGGGGTGCAAGAAAAGCTAAAAATTAAAAGAGCACACTTTAAAGCTATGTCTAAGGATAAAACAGAAGGAAACTGTCACAAACTACAAAATAGCGAAGAAGGAAGCAAAGAGACTGTAAGCGAAGCTAAGTCAAAAGCTTATGAAATTTTGTATAAAAATCTCGACTCTAAAGAGGGTTAGAAGGATATATATTCAGGTTGGCCAAACCAAGAGAAAGAAAGACCAACGGCCTTTCTCAAGTGAGATGCGTTAAGGATGAGGAAAGTCGTGTGCTTGTTACTATGAAGGATATAAAAACTAGAAGGGAGCAGTACTTCCATAAACTTTTCATTGGGGAAGGAAATAGAGAGATCACTTTGGGTGATCTAGCTACTAGTGAAAATTACTAGAATCGTGCAAGCTATAGACGAATAGAAAAAAAGGAAGTAGAGGAGGCTTTGAAGGTTATTAGACCTGAAAAAGGTGTAGGACCGGATGACATCTCTGTAGAAGTATGGAGAGTTTTAGGTGAGCGTGGTTTGACTTGGCTTACGAATCTATTCAATGTTATTTGGCGAAGCAAGAAAATGCCTAAAGATTGGAGTATCGTGGTGCCTTTTTAGAAGGATAAAAGATACATTCTAAATTGTTCAAATTACAGAGGTATCAAGACGATGAGTCACATTATGAAAATTTAGGAACGTGTGATCGAAAAAAGGTTGAGGCAAGTTTCCAATGTAGAAGAAAACCAATTCGGATTCATGCCAGGTCGCTCAACAATTGAAGCCATCCATTTGTTGAGGAGAACAATGGAGATTTATAGAGCTAAAAGGAAGAACCTCCATATGATCTTTATTGATTTGGAAAAGGCTTATGATTCTGTCCCACGAGAAATATTGTGGAGAGTTTTGGAGAATAGACAAGTATATGTCCTATACATTAACCTCATAAAGGACATGTATGATAGGGCTTTATCTTGTGTAAGGACCCCGTCTGGGAAGATCGACTATTTTGACATCAACATTGGTTTACATCAAGGTTCAGCTTTGAATCCATTTCTTTTTACTTTGATCACGAACGAGTTGACAAATCACATTCAGGATGAGTTACCTTGGTGTATGTTATTTGTTGATGATATTGTGTTCATTGACGAAGCTAGAGATGGAGTAAAAGAGAAGCTTGAGGTCTGGAGATATGCATTGGAGACTAAAGGATCTCGCATAAGTAGGGTTAAGACGGAATATATGGAGTGCACCTTTGATGAAAGCAATGGTGACAGAATCGAGGTGAAGATTGGTGACAATAACATTCAGAAGAGAGATTCTTTTAGATATCTGGGATTTATTTTGCAACATTATGGGGAAATTGATGGAGATGTTACTAATAGAATAAACACAGGCTGGCTAAAGTGGAGAGGAGCCTCTATTGTTCCCTGTGATAAGAAAATTCCTTTAAAAATTAAAGGAAAGTTTTACAAAGCAGCCATGAGACCTGCTATGCGTTATGGATTTGAATGTTGACCGGTGAACCATAGACATGTGCAGAGAATGGTTGTAACAGAAATGAAAATACTAAGGTGGATATGTGGACAAACGTAAAGATCGAATTCGGAATAATGCAATAAAAAAGAAAGTTTGGTGTAGCTCCAATCGAGGATAAGATGCGAGAAAACCGCTTAAGATGGTTTGGTCATTTGCAAAGAAGATCGGCTGATGCACCAGTTAGAAGATGCGAGTGTTGGGATGTTGAGCCGGCTAAGAGAGGGCGAGGACGGCCCAAGAAGTGTTGGAAAAAAACTATACGAAGCTATCTTAATTTTTTGGATATAGGCCAGAGATTGACCCAAGATAGATCTGAATGGAGACGAAGAATCCATGTAGCCGACACTACTTAATTGTGGGAAAAGGTTTTCTTGTTGTTGTGTTTTTATATACACGGTCCAACTTTGGGCTCTCAACCCTCCCCTCCTTTTTTCCTTTGGGCCCTTCTCTCCATCTTTTTTTACAATGCGGACCCATTTGGGCATAACCCTATTTAGGGTTCCCACTTGGTAACCCCATCCTGAAGTCATGTCGTCCCCAATGGGGCTTTTCCTGATGATGCTGCCGTCATTGGGAATGGAGTGGGGCTGCTGCGCCGCAGGACTGCATCACCAAGAGAAGAGGGAGGATGGTGGCCATCACCTCCTGTTGTGGCTACCGCCTGGGATGTCGCCTGAAATACGGGGGCGGAGGGTCGCGCGAAGATGGATCAAGAGATTGTGGGTGTGTTTGGGTTGCTGGAAGCTTCGAGGATATCTCACGATTTGGGAACCTCCGCATTGGCTGGAGTCACAACCTATCGCCTGGAGAAGCAATGTGCTCGAGTGAGGTGTTGCACAATGGGAAGATTGTGGCCAGAGATCATGGCCAGATGCCACCTACAAGAGAACGAGTTCCACCATGAATGCAGTGATGGGGGAGCAGTTTCGCTGCCTGCGGCTACCTCTTGCAGCCCCGCCTGGAGATACGCTGCCTGGAGCAGGAACCCTAGAAGATGAGGGCATGCTGTTAACGCATACAATAATAGTAGTATATGTACTTTTCTCTATTTTGTTTCTTCATAGTATGCTTTATGTAATTTACCCATAGGCTACTCTCCTATATAAGAGAGCCTAGGGTTCTTGGAATAAATAGGTTATTCATTTTTTCCCAACATGGTATCAGAGCGACGGTCCTAGACCGGAGTTCTCAAAACCCTAACCCTAACCCACCCTACCCGTCGGCCTCTCCTTCTCCTTCCCTCTCGATTGGCGCCGCCTCTACGCCGCCGCACGCGCGGCTGTGCTGCTGCTCGCGCGCCTCCTCCTGCGTGTGTGCTGCTCCTGCGCCGCCTCTCCAGCGCCAGTGCGTAGCGCCTCCAGTACCTGCGCGCACGTAGCGCCTGCGCATCCCAGCGCCTGCGCGCACATAGCGCCTGTGCGCATAGCGCTAGCGCCTGTGCGCGTTCTCCGGTGCGCAACCCTGTGCGCAGCCTCGTGCGCGTTTATCTGTGCGTGACTGTTGCGTGCGTGATCCAGTACACGCATCTTCTTAGTGATCCAGTGCGTGACTCTTGTGCGTGTGAAGACCGTAGCACGCACATCTTCATGGGGATAGTTGCTTGAGGTCTACACATGCAACTAATCCCGCCTATGTCAGTGTAGACGAAGTTCATCGTCTGTCAATCGCTCCAGTCTTCCATCTCCAGTATGTCAGAAAGCAAGGCTGATATGCCATCTATTGGCGCATTTCGTGGTCCAGCGCCCATTGTCAAGATGGATGGTACAAACTATGAATTGTGGACAATGCAGTTCATGAGTATGATGAAGTCAACAGGTAAGAAGCACATTCTTACCGAACCTGAGCCTGTAGAGAAGACTGGAGTCCATGCCTCATGGGAGGCTGATGATGCATATGCCAAGGTTTGGCTATCTGGTACATTGGCTATTGAAATTGCCAATGACATCTTACATCAACCCACAGCCAAGGATATGTGGGATATTCTAGCAGCAACGTACTCTCAGGCCAAGAACGAGACGAAGATTCTGCAACTTCAACATGATATATTCACAATAAAGCAGAATGGTCGTCCTTTACATTCTCTCTACACATCACTGAGATGGATGTTCGAGAAGCTCTATAGCTTCATGCCTCTTACTGCTACGCCAGAACAGCAGAAGACATACAGGAATGCAACCATGGTGGGTGTGTTCCTGGCTGCACTTGATCCAGAGTATGATGCGGCGCGATCTCAGATTTTGGCAGACTCGACTATTCCTCCCATGGAGGAAGCTTTTCATAGATTGAGTCGGATCACAGTTCCCTCAACAGTTGTGAGTCAGAATTCCTCAGCTATGGCAGCAAACAGAGGTCGCGGATTTCATCACCAGGGCCGTGGACGTGGACCTCGTGGAAGGGGTGGCCGCACTAGGCCAACATGCACATATTGTCACCGAGTTGGACACAATGAAGATACCTGCTACTCGAAGCACGGATTTCCTGCATCCGCACGAGCTGCTGAGCAGATAGAGACCCCATCTGCTGCTACTTTGGATCAACGATTCGAGGATCTAGTTGCCCGTCTGAGGGGCATTATTCCACCATCTACTCCAGCACCGACTACAGAGAGTCATTCTGATGCTGTCGCTTCTGCCTCTGCTTCTACCAGTGCTTCAGGTAGTATACTTGCATTCCACAGTAGTAGATCAGATACTTTACCATGGATTATGGACTCGGGTGCTACACATCATCTATGTGGCGACCAGAGTCTGCTTTCAGGATACACTCAGATCCCTCCAGGTCGGACAGTCGTGATTGCCAATGGCACTCATTCCCCCATCACTGGTCAGGGGGAGGCTAGATTGACATCCTCTATGCAGCTCAAGAATGTGCTACATGCACCGATTTCTCAATGAATTTATTGTCAATTAGCCAGATTACAAAGGATCTACATTGTCGGGCAATTTTTGATCCATCTTCTTTGATTTTTCAGGACATCCATACGGGCAATGTGATTGGTCGTGGCTATGAGCAAGGAGGCCTATACCACCTGAATCAGACTCCTTTTGCTGGATCCTCATCCTCTTCTGGACAAGTATCAACCTTATTATGGCATCTGCGTTTTGGTCATTTACCGCTTCAGAAGTTGCGTCAAGTTTTACCTTATGGTCTCCCTCACACACCTATTCAGTGTGAGGCATGTCAGTTGGGAAAGCATCACAGGTCGTCCTTTCCCAGTCGTCCAGGTCGGAGTAGTACCTCCAAGTTTGAGTTATTTCATATTGATGTCAGGGGTCCGAGTCGTGTACCCGATCATCAGGGACACAGATTTTATATAGTTTTTGTGGATGATTTCTCTAGAGTGTCATGGGTATTTCTGATGAAAAATAAATCTGAAGCAGGAAATATCATTATCCATTTTCTGAATGAAATACAAAATGTTTTTTCTACATCTGTGAAGCTTGTGAGAAGTGACAATGCTTTAGAGTTGTGCACAAATATTCTTGCCAATTACTACTCCTCAAAAGGGATTATTCACCAAACATCTTGTGCTCATACATCTCAACAGAATGGGATTGCTGAACGAAAACACCGTCACCTTCTTGATGTCACTAGATCACTACTTATACAGAGTCATGTTCCCTATTCCTACTGGGGTGATGCAGTTCTTACTGCATGTTACCTAATCAACCGTATGCCTTCGTCTGTCTTGAATGAACAGATTCCGTTCTCACTTATTCATCCTGACAAGGATCTGTTCCCTCTTACTCCTCGTGTGTTTGGGTCGGTTGCTTTTGTCCATCAGTTGTCACCGGGTACTGACAAGCTCTCTCCTAGGGTTGTCAAGTGTGTCTTTGTTGGGTACTCCAGAACTCAAAAGGGGTACAAGTGCTTTGATCCTCTGCGTCGGCGGTATATGATCAGTGCAGATGTTACATTTTTTGAATCTGTTATGTATTTTTCAGCATCAGGAGACAAGCAGCTTCCACCTATACCACCTGATGCCATATACATGACACCACCACCACCTCAGATGCCATCATCACCACCACCACAGCAGCCTATCTCACCGTTCCCGTTCCATTATACCCGCAGGCTTCCTCCAGCTCATGGTCATGACTCGTCCACTAGCTCGTCCATGGTATGTAATGAAAATATTAATGTTGATGGATCTGACGACATTTCTGAGCAGGATGTGGTGCAGGAGCCAGATGAGCCTACAGCTGATTTGGATATTCCCATTGCTTTATAGAAGTCGAAGAGGAGTTGTGATGCAATCAATGTGTGCAATAACCTAAATGACCATTCAAGAAATGAACTATTGAAACAAAACGACGAATGAAAAATAATTGACGCACGACAGGCCAAAATCAGCAACAATAAGGGTCAAGTTATTTGCGTTTTAGCGCCGATTGCGATCCACAAAAGTTAGGGCAAATGAATGAGTTAAGAGGATTAGAAAATTTATCACACTATTGCAACTACTAGGGGTCTCAACGATTCACCAAACCAAATCAACAATATCACAGGCCACAAACTACTAATTATGCGGTAGAATATGATAACGGGCACTCATACCACAACCAGCAAGAGTTCGTTGGCGCGCTTCAGATCTGGTCAGACACGACGGGGGCTTGTTCGGGCGATATCCAGGGCGCCAGGGGCTGATTTCGCAGCAACTACGTAGCCGATGGTTGGGCGGGCAGTGGCCGCCAGTGGGCGAGGCCGGCGTCAACCGAAGTTGGCTGGGAGGGCGCAGGGGTGCTGAGGTGTTGTGGCGGGCTGCGCGGGATGGTGGCGGGCGGAGGGCTGCAGGCGAGTGGGTGCGTGGGGTGAAGGGGGGGGCGAGAGGCGCGGAGCTGCGGGGAGAGAGGGAAGAGGGCAGAGAAGAGGGGCGGAACGGTGGAGAGGGTGATCGCGGGGACGTGGTAGGGTGAGGGAGGAGAGGGGCGTCGGCGGCGTGTTGGAGGGGGAAACGAGCGAGGCTGGAGCGGTGACGTTGCCGCGGTGGGCGCGGCGCTGGAGGGATGTGCTGCGGGGAGGGGGGAAGAGGGTAGGATGCTGGAAGAGGGAAGGAGAGGGCGCGGGCCCGAGAGGAGTGGAGAGGAGGGGTGGCGGAATCGGAAGAGGAGGAGAGGAAGGAGGAAGAACCGGGAGGGAGGTGGCGGCGCAGGAAGAAGGGAGGCGGCGTCGCTGGGGGTTAGGGTACGGGGGGAAAGAGAGGGATCGGGGAGAGAGAGTGGCGCGGGGTGGGAGAGGCAGAGAGAGAGAGAGAGAGAAAACCGAGTGGAAGAATTAGGGTGGGAAAAATGTTTCTCAATTCACTTCATGAAAAACCCTAATACAAAGGGAGCCCTTAATAGAGGCTACTCCCCCTCAAAAGAAGCAACAAATCCCTAAAATTAGGGAAAGAATAAATCAAAGGGAAAATATAAAAAGAGGCCTTTTATAATAAGCCTTTTACATGGGAATGAAATAAAATCAAATAAACAAAACAAATGCTAAATAGAATAAATAACATAAAAGTTCATAAAAATTGTTATCATGCTGCATCAACTCCCCCCTGCTGAAAAGAATCTCGCTCCGTCGAGATGGCATCGTGGAAATTCTGAAGTATGTCGGGGCGAAGGTCTTGGAGTTCATCCTCGTCAATCCAGGTGCAATCGGTAAAAGGTTGTCCCTTCCATTTGACTAGATACCGTCGGAAGAGACCATGTCTAGTTGTCATATCTCGGATGTCCGCAATATCTTCAATCTGATCAGCATCGGTTGCGGATGGCAGGTGGCGCATATCATCATCAGGAACTGCTGGCGTAGTGGCATCTGTCTGTTCATCTCCATGATATAAAAAGAGATCTGATACGTTGAATACTGGCGATGTCTGGACGTCTGGCGGCAGGTCGAGTAAATAAGCATTGGGGCCCATCCTTTTGAGGACTCGAAATGGACCAATTTTCCGTTCACTCAATTTTTGGTGGACTCTCAAAGGAAACCTCTCTTTTTTAAGGTGGACCATCACTAATTCTCCAACTCTGAACTCGCTCTCTCTTCGGTGTAGGTTGGCTTGGGTTTGGTATTTCTGGGTCATGGATTGGAGTTTGGCTCGGATTTCAGTATGGATGTGAGTTAGGTGTTCGACCAGATCCTCAGCAGCTGCACTACTTCTCCCTTGCATGGTTGTGGCTTTTAGGTCAAGAAATTGGGTAAGTGGAAAACCGTACACACTCTCAAAGGGCGATTTTCCGGTGGACCTATTAGTGGAACTGTTATATGCGAATTCAGCTTGGGGAAGAATTAGATCCCATTTGGACGGAGAGTCTCCTGCAAGACATCGCAACAAATTTCCTAATGACCTGTTAACTACTTCAGTTTGCCCGTCTGTTTGTGGATGATAAGCGGTGCTATACTGCAAACGAGTACCAAGACGAGACCAAAGCGTGCGCCAAAAGTGACTCAAAAACCGGGTATCACGGTCTGAAGTAAAAGAACGAGGGACACCATGCAAACGGACGACATCACGAAAAAACAAATCAGCGACATGAGATGCATCTTAGGTTTTCCTACATGCAATGAAATGTGCCATTTTAGAAAATCGATCCACAACCACAAAGATAGAGTCAACTTTTCGCACAGTGAGGGGTAATCCTAGCACAAAATCCATTGTGATATCTTCCCAGGGTCGCAGAGGAATGGGTAGGGGTGTGTATAGTCCAGTGTTCTGCCGGTGGCCTTTGAATCTTTGACATGTTTGGCATTTCTGTACGAATTTTGTCACATCCTTTCGCAACTGCGGCCAATAAAAGCGTTCTTGGAGAAGGATCAAGGTTTTGTCTCGTCCAAAATGTCCAGCTAAACGTCCATTGTGTAGTTCTGAAATTAAGTTCTCTCGAAGGGACGTGGCCGGGATGCACAGTTGGTGACCTTTGAATAGGAAACCCTCATGAAGAACAAAAGTGGATGTTGGGTCTTGCCCAGTACCAACACAGTCGGCATGAATTTGACCGAAATCAGGATCAGTGGGGTATAGGTCCTTGAGAGTTTCAAATCCTGTCGTGCTGACGGTCATCGTGGTCAGGGCATGTGCTCGCCGGCTCAAAGCATCGGCCACACGGTTCAGGGTTCCTGCTTTGTGTTTGAGATGGAAGGTGTATTCTTGGAGGAAATTAACCCATTTGGCATGACGTTTGTTAAGAGTTTTCTGGGAGTTCAAATATCTCAGGGCTTCATGATCAGAGTTAAGGATAAATTCACGCTGGATCAGGTAATGTCTCCAATGCTTGAGAGCTTGGACCACGGCATAAAACTCAACATCATAAGTGGAATACCGTGATCTGGCGTCATTCAATTTCTCGTTGTAGAAGGCGACAGGTCGTCCTTCTTGAATGAGGACAGCGCCAATCCCGACATGTGAGGCGTCACAATCGACCACGAAAATCTTGGTGAAGTCGGGGAGTGCCAAAACAGGAGCATGCGTCAATTGATGTTTTAGATTTTGAAAGCTCGTTTCTGCTTCGAGAGTCCAGGCGGGTGCGCCTTTCCGCGTACAATCTACCAACGGTGCTGCACAAGTGCTGAAGTTCCGAATGAAACGTCGGTAGAAAGAAGCTAACCCTAGAAAGCTGCGAATTTCGGTGAGGGTTTTGGGTACGGGCCAGCTCTGAATGGCCTGGATTTTGGAGGGGTCGACCTTGAGTCCATCAGCGGTGACAATGTATCCTAGGAAGAGGACCGTGTCACACATGAAGGAGCATTTCTTGAGGTGGACGTACAGTTTTTGGTCTCTCAGGGTTTCCAGGACTTGTCGTAAATGAGACAGATGGTCTTCTTTGGTCAAACTGTAGATCAGGATATCATCGAAGTACACGACCACAAACTTGCCAATAAAGGGTCGCAAAACATGATTCATTGTCCGCATGAAGGTGCTTGGGGCATTAGACAAGCCGAAGGGCATGACCGTCCATTCATACAGACCCTCTTTGGTTTTAAAAGCTGTCTTCCATTCGTCTCCAGGTCGGAGGCGAATCTGATGGTAACCGCTGCGGAGATCCATTTTGGAGAACAGTTTGGCACCTGATAGCATATCAAGCATGTCATCAAGGCGTGGAATGGGAAAACGATATTTAATCGTTATCTTGTTGATAGCTCGACTGTCCACGCACATTCTCCATGTGCCGTCTTTCTTTGGGGTGAGCAGAGCAGGAACCGCCACGGGGCTCATACTCTCTCGAACATACCCACGTCGCAGCAGATCAGTAACCTGCCGGTTCATCTCTTCATGCTCGCTTGGGCTCATTCGGTAATGGGGTAAGTGAGGGAGGCTGGCTCCAGGGACTAGGTCAATGTGATGTTGAATGTCTCGCAACGGGGGTAGTCCTTCAGGCAACTCCTCAGGCATGATGTCAGTGAACTCTTGGATGATGGGCTTTATCTCAGGTGGGACTTCAGGTGGAGTTGACTCTTGGTTGTCCACTTCACGTCCCATTAAGGCATAGATAGTGGAGCTCTCCTGAATTTCACGTTGGAATGTTTGGGCTTCCATCAACAACACGGAGCCCGTGGTCGCGGTCTTTGCCGGTGGGGTCTTGTTACCGGTTTGGTTGGTCGCAGCTCGAAGTGTAGCCACTTGGCGAGGGCTAAGGGCTTCACGTTGCGGTCTGAGGGTTACACGAACCTTGTCTATGAGAAAGGTGTACGTGTTCGGTTTTCCTCGGTGTTCGGTGTCTCGATCGAATTGCCACGGTCTCCCTAGAAGTATGTGACAGACATCCATAGGGGCTACATGGCACCACACCTCGTCCTTATATGTGGGACCAATGGAGAAGCTAACGAGGCTTTGGCGGTGGATCGGGATTTGGGTACCACCTCGAAACCATGCCACGCTGTACGGTTTTTCGAGTGGTTGCGTTGGCAGACCCAACTTATCCACCATTTCTTGGGAAACGAAGTTCTCAACGCTTCCTCCGTCAATGATTAGAGAACAGCGTCGTCCCCCTGAGGTGCAGGTGGTTCGGAAGATGCTGCGTCGCAGCCAGCTATCAGCATCGTGGACAGCGGGGGTGAGCAGAATGTTTGTGGGTGCGCTGTCGGGAGTGATAAAGTTTTCGTGTTCAATCACCAGGAACGGACCGGAGTCGTCTCCATCCACTCCTAGAGGTTCATAGTCATCGGTTCCCATGGTGTCAGCGGTCAACGCAGTCGGATCCTCTTCAGGGGATTCTTGTTGGTCAGGGTCGGGGTATTCAGGGTCGTCGGTGGTGCATAGATGGACAGGTCTAGCCTTAGGGTTTGGGCACTCGGCGGCACGATGGCCCTTTTGATAGCATCGGAAGCAAGTATCAGGCCCTACAATAGGTCGGCTTCCCAAGATGCCTTGGCCGGGGTTTCCAGTAGGTGGTCGGGCGACGGCAGGAGTTGTTGGTTTGGCTTGGGTTTTACCCGCCATGACAGCTGAGGACCCCATGGGTTTGGAGTAGGACGTCGTGGTACTGGTACGAGGAGCAGAGTTCACAGAAAAAGGCATCTTCCTCGTCTGGGCTTTAGCAAGTTTGATCTCAGCTCGTTCAGCTTGCTTGTAGGCTTCGTCGACATCGCGGCAATTGTGGAGGTATAGTTCATCCTGGATGACTTGGCGGAGGCCTTGCATGTAGCGGGTGACTTCCTGAATAGGAGTCTCCTGCAAGCGGTTGCGATGACTAGGGATTGGAACCCTTCGGTTTATTCTCTCACACTCATGGTACCTTGCCTCCATGATTGCAGTCGCGCGTACAGATCGCGTCTGTAATCTTCCGACACGAATTTTGTCTTCAATTTAGCTTTCATTTTGCTCCAGCTGCGGATTTTACTTTTTCCCTTTCGTTTGCGTTCAGACTGCAAACGGTCCCACCATAATAGCGCATGTCCCTTTAATTTTATCGTGACGAATTGAACTTTACGTTCGCTAGGCATGGACTTCCACACAAAGAAGTGTTCGACGGCTTGGAGCCAGTCTAAAAAGACGTCAGGATCTCGTCCTCCGTCAAATTCTGGGACATCGAGACGGATACCTCGATCCCACCCATCGTCGGACTTGGGTCCATTTCGTGGTGGAAATTGATGTTCACCATTAGTTTGTGGAGTATAGCCAAAGGTGTATGGGTCTGGAGTCTTGGGGAGGAAAGGGGTGTATTCTTTGGGTTCTTCTTGTTCACTCTCCTGTGAATGATAATCACTAACATGTCCGTCAGAAGTAGAAGAGCTAGAGTCTCGGGAAGTGCTTTTCCGGGAGTGTGATTTCCCGGTTAGTGCGTCGACCTTTGTTGGGAGTTTCATCAGTAAGGTCGTTGCCTATCATACGACTATTCAGGGTAGCAATTTGTCCACTCAACTGTTCAACCACTCTTTGCATGTGTTGCATTTGAGCAGCTAGGGATTCTAGCGATAGTTCAGGGTGTGTGGTGTAGGGGGTTCAGAGCCACTAGGTTTGTCGGCCATGGATATCCTAGGGTTTTGTTTTTGTGGTTTTTTTTTGTTGTTTTTTTTGTGGTTTTTGTGTTGTGGGTTTTTTTTTGGTTTTATATGCAACGAATAAAAGGGATGCAGACGAGATGCAGAATCGTGAGGCTCTGATACCAAATTTGATGCAATCAATGTGTGCAATAACCTAAATGACGATTCAAGAAATGAACTATTGAAACAAAACGACGAATGAAAAATAATTGACGCACGACAGGCCAAAATCAGCAACAATAAGGGTCAAGTTATTTGCGTTTTAGCGCCGATTGCGATCCACAAAAGTTAGGGCAAATGAATGAGTTAAGAGGATTAGAAAATTTATCACACTATTGCAACTACTAGGGGTCTCAACGATTCACCAAACCAAATCAACAATATCACAGGCCACAAACTACTAATTATGCGGTAGAATATGATAACGGGCACTCATACCACAACCAGCAAGAGTTCGTTGGCGCGCTTCAGATCTGGTCAGACACGACGGGGGCTTGTTCGGGCGATATCCAGGGCGCCAGGGGCTGATTTCGCAGCAACTACGTAGCCGGTGGTTGGGCGGGCAGTGGGCGAGGCCGGCGTCAACCGAAGTTGGCTGGGAGGGCGCAGGGGTGGGGAGGTGATGTGGCGAGCTGCGCGGGATGGTGGTAGGCGGAGGGCTGCAGGCGAGTGGGTGCGTGGGGTGAAGGGGGGGCGAGAGGCGCGGAGCTGCGGGGAGAGAGGGAAGAGGGCAGAGAAGAGGGGCGGAACGGTGGAGAGGGTGATCGCGGGGACGTGGTAGGGCGAGGGAGGAAGGGGGCGTCGGCGGCGTGTTGGAGGGGGAAACGAGCGAGGCTGGAGCGGTGACGTTGCCGCGGTGGGCGCGGCGCTGGAGGGATGTGCTGCGGGGAGGGGGAAGAGGGTAGGATGCTGGAAGAGGGAAGGAGAGGGCGCGGGCCCGAGAGGAGTGGAGAGGAGGGGTGGCGGAATCGGAAGAGGAGGAGAGGAAGGAGGAAGAACCGGGAGGGAGGTGGCGGCGCAGGAAGAAGGGAGGCGGCGTCGCTGGGGGTTAGGGTACGGGGGGAAAGAGAGGGATCGGGGAGAGAGAGTGGCGCGGGGTGGGAGAGGCAGAGAGAGAGAGAGAGAAAACCGAGTGGAAGAATTAGGGTGGGAAAAATGTTTCTCAATTCACTTCATGAAAAACCCTAATACAAAGGGAGCCCTTAATAGAGGCTACTCCCCCTCAAAAGAAGCAACAAATCCCTAAAATTAGGGAAAGAATAAATCAAAGGGAAAATATAAAAAGAGGCCTTTTATAATGAGCCTTTTACATGGGAATGAAATAAAATCAAATAAACAAAACAAATGCTAAATAGAATAAATAACATAAAAGTTCATAAAAATTGTTATCATGCTGCATCAAGTTGTGCCAAATATCCATTAGCTGCCTCTGTGTCTTTTGAGCGGCTATCTGGAGACTTTAGGTCGTTTGCTATGGCACTTTCAGCTATAGATATTCCACGGAATCATCATGAGGCTCTACAGGATAGTAGATGGCAGCTAGCAATGGAAGAAGAAATGACAGCACTTCAGTCCAGAGGAACTTGGACTTTGGTTTCTATACCTCCAGATGTGAACCCAGTGAGCTGCAAGTGGGTGTTCACAGTGAAGCAAAATGCAGATGGCTCTATTGACAGGTACAAGGCGCGTCTGGTTGTACGTGGCTTCACACAAACATACGGGGTGGATTATCTTGACACATTCTCGCCTGTGGCACGTCACTCCACTCTACGGATCTTGCTGTCAGTTGCAGTTGCTCGAGACTGGCCGCTCCATCAGTTGGACGTGAAGAATGCATTCCTATATGGAGATTTGCAGGAAGAGGTGTATACGCAACAACCACCTGGTTTTGCTGTTGAGGAGGAGTGCTCCAAGGTATGCAGGTTGCATAAGGCTATCTATGGCCTTAAGCAGAGCCCCAGAGCATGGTTTCAGAAGCTCTTGGATCTCTTCGAGAAACAAGGACACAAACGCTCCAATGCTGATCACTCCTTGTTTATACAGAAGACCGCGAGAGGTATCATTGTCATTATGGTTTATGTTGATGACATCTTGATTACAGGAGATGATGAACAGGGCATAAAGCAGGCGAAAGAAATGCTGGGTAGTGAATTTGTCACTAAGGATCTTGGGGTCCTTAGATACTTCCTGGGGCTTGAATTTGCTAGAAATTCATATGGGCTAGTCATGTCACAAAGGAAATATGTTACAGATCTGTTGAGTGAAACAGGTATGCTTGGGTGTCGACCTGCTACGACACCAATGGATCCCAGCATGAAGCTTTATGAAGATAACACAGAGGAGGTGGACAGGAGAAGATATAGAGAACTGGTAGGCAAACTGTTGTATGTCACGATTACTAGACCAGATAAATTATTTGCAGTGAGTCGTGTGAGCCAGTCCATGGAGCAACCACGCCACGTACATATGGATGCAATACATATGATTCTTAGATATCTCAAATCTTCTCCATGTGCAGGTCTGCTATTCAAGAAAGGAAAGGGGATCTCTATCTCAGCATGTGCAGATGCAGACTATGCAGGATGTCCCAAGGATAGGAAGTCCACCTCAGGGTATGCTGTCTATGTTGGAGATGCCCTAGTCTCATGGAGAAGAAACAAACTGTAGTAGCTAGATCTAGTGCTGAATCCGAATATAGGGCTATGGCCCAGGCTACTACAGAGATGATGTGGGTGAAAGCTGTGCTTACAGACCTATGTTTAGATGTACCACTTCCTATGAACTTGGAATGTGATAATCAGGCTGCCTTGTTTATTGCAAACAACCCAGCATTCCATGAGCGGACCAAGCATATTGAGGTGGACTGTCACTTCATACATGATATGATTCAGAAAGGGTTCATTGCTACATCTCATGTTACCTCAGAGAATCAGACTGCGGACATATTCACCAAGGCATTGCTAAGAGGTCCATTTCAGAAGTGTGCTTCCAAGCTGAGCATGATTGATATCTATGCTCCATCTTGAGGGGGAGTGTTAACGCATACAATAATAGTAGTATATGTACTTTTCTCTATTTTGTTTCTTCATAGTATGCTTTATGTAATTTACCCATAGGCTAGGGTTCATGGTTCATGAAATAAACAGGTTATTCATTTTTTCCCAACACCTGCAAATGCCCGCCTGCAACTTGAAGAACCATGAACCCCAAATCTCGAACCATGAATGATCTTCAAGATGTTGATGGTTTAAATAATAGGGTTCAAGAAGCGAACCCTAGACCACTTCTTGATCACGAACACGAAGACAATTAGGGTTTCAATAGAAACCCTAGAATCAAATCTCGAATCTCAAAAAACAATGAACATAAACATCCTCAAGAATTGACCCGCTCTAATACCATGTTAGAAAATAGGAATGCGAAAGTGTATCAGATAAAAATAGAATAAAACATTATGAACACGGGATTTTAATGTAGAACCCTACTCCTTAAGGAGCGGGATGAAACTACGGGAGAACGCCTCAAAAGGCTGATGTATGTATTGCACTTTCTTACTGGATACAGAGGGTAAGGGGCTTCTTATATAGCCCTCACTGAGTCTCCACATCTCACAACTGGTAGATGTGGAACTAAAGACTTGGATGTGGTAAATGGATCCTGGAGTGATCCATTTACCCATCTACTTGACGCATATACTCCAACACCCCCAATCCAGATGGCCTCGACATGGTGCTTTAGAGGGAATTCTGGAATGTGGCGAAGAAAGATCTTGAAAGAAGACAACTAGGTCTTGTGCATCAAGGAAACGTGAAGATCGGATCATCCGATCTAAACAGTCTCGTCGTACGAGTCATGATAATAGCAGAAATTTAAAAGAAATAGATGGAGCCACATGGATTTGGAACCATTCTCAACATATTCCATCATGATCACACGAGTAAGGGCATATCTTTTGAAACATGTTAGCGGTCCTTAAGTCTCTAACGGAAGAGACCTCTTGTCTCAAGTCGAATCTGACAGAGACCGCACTTGCAAGCATGGAGATGAATAGTATGCTTCCCGCAATCCAACGAGATGATCTGACAGAGATATCTCCTGATTTCGTCAAACGAATCCTCTTCTATCTTCAAAATCACGCGGCACCAAAGAAGAAAATCGTTCACAGGAGATAAATCGAATCGATCCGATAGCACAACGACAGGATGGCCACAGAAGGCACGCCCAGGGCCAGGGGATGGCCACAGGGAAGTGGAGAGAGAGATGGTGACATGTAGAGAGAGGAAGAGAGAGAGAGACACTTGAAATGATTCATGGAGGCAGGCACTGCCTTTCTTTATATTCTTTTCGAATCGTTGGGATTGCAATCCTGATCATAAAATGAATGGTCAAGATTAAAGGAGCTCCTCAACAACTTGAGGATAGAATTAGCTCCTAAACAACTTGAGGATTAATTATCAACTCCTAATATTATCAATAAGAAGGAGCAAAAAGAACGTGGAGGTGTATTGTGCGCAATTGGTGGATGTTTGGGCTTTGTAGTTGCTTTGTTTGCTTGTTTCGTTTTCCTCATTTCCTTTGTAAAACCCTCTGTTTACGTTTCCTTTAATTAATAATTGGGGCGAACACCATTGAGTGTCTCCCCCTGTTTTTGGCTTCAAAAAAAAAAGAAAGGATAAAAGAGAGAGAAAATAAGACAACAGATAATGCTAAAAATTAGAGGGGACATCCCTATGGCGGGACCAACCTGGGACATGCCCTTTTAATTTGCATTATTTCTTTCATGTTTCTTTAACCTCTTCAAATGTTATTAATTTCTTGTTGATAGAATTTGGAATTTAATTCTCAACAAATATTCTAAATTATTAGTGATAGTTACAAATAGGTTACCTAAAAATACGAATGATATTTATAGGTCCAAAACTAAACGTAAATCACATTTACATTTATTCATAACATGAAATCGATTCACATTAATATTAAAATTGTGAATCCTATCAACAATTAAAATCTCGATAGGATATTGTGGATCTTATCCACACTATCAATGATTATCGTGATCTTATCCATGATAATGAAATCTAATTTAATTATCTTATGTATCTATCTACGCAAGTCCAACATAATGTGAATCTTATCCACGTTATTCTGGAATAAATGTGGATAACACTATCCACGATAATGTTATCCAGGAAAATAAAATCCAATTTACTTATCTTAAATTTCTCCTCTTTACCCAGTACTCAGATCTTGTCTCTAATGTAACAATCTCTGAACTCTTCCGAGAATAGTATACCTTCTCCACCGATACTTGAAGATAAGTTTTCGGGCAATTGTATATGCCATGTATATTGACTTGGATAATGAGATATAATCTCTCATATTCAAATCTACAAGACCTCTCAGATATGTTTGATTATATCAGACAATGTACCCAATCTTCTCATTGTAACTGAATCCAATTCATATCAATGTCCAGCATTTGTACTAAGATTAAATAATTAGTTTGTTGAGCAGAGTCGCTAATATCCAAACGTGTTTCATCACTTCCTCGGAAGGGAAGCGTTTATACAATTGACTAAGATCACATCACCCTCAAGTCTTCCTAATACCCGCACATACTGCATACTAGAATATTGATTAATCCCAAAGTTCAGATCTCATTTGAACAGTCTCCTTCGGGGTTTTATTTTTAAGTTTCTCGTTCAATCATTCAGAGTTGGTATCAATCATAAGCTTTCCAAAAGCATATATCATACCTTCAAATTATGTCATGTTTCCAAAAGACGACCATCAATGGAATTTGATTTGTTCCAATATCCCATGAGTGAGCTCATATCTTCCGGTTCAATATTGAATATGTATGATCCCTTTGAAAATCGTAATACTCATATATCATTATATGTACACCAGTGCATCAATGTATAGACCTTAACTAGGTTATCAACCTAATGATTAACTAAGTATACATACTTAGACATGTAGTCATGGTAATCCATAGCGCGATATATCGGTGATATATCAGCGATATATCGGTATCGACCAAGCGACCGATATATCGTCGATATGGCCGGTATATGTCCTTCCAAGGCTATTTCCTTCACAAAATCGGGTCGAAATCAACGATATGGCGTACGTCGATATATCGACAATACATTGTATCGACATGATACCGATACCGATACCGATATTACCTACCTTGCATACAGTAACAAATCAATCTTCGATCAAAGGATGCGTGCCTATACGTGACAGTATACGATATAGGTCTTAGTTATCTCGATCTTACCAATTTAACTCTTTGACTTAACTCATCTGGCACCTCCAAATCTCTATTCCTATGCAGAGGAAATGCGTCAAGAGGTCGATCGGATGTCAGCCATTGGAGTAAAAATTGACATCTCCTTCTCAAGCTTTCTTGATAATCACTTGACAGTACGATTTCTATCCCTTTAGATATTTAACCATGCACCAACCTTTATGATCCAACATTGAATCAATAGTTAAAAGATATCAAGATGGCCATGGTACATAACCCTAATTGAATGAAGGGGCCTATTATGCAAACTAGATATTCTTTATTTCATATTAAAGAGAGATATGCAATAACTTTTATAGCATAATGGCTTGTCATGGGCTCACATGTCCAACAAATCTCATAGCAGTGCTTCAAGAATTCAGCTCAAAGAATTTTGGTTTTGAGTGTCTAAATAAGAAGCACTTGTGTTTTTTTACCTAAGAGAGATGCGATGACTCGTGTGGAGGACTTTCGTCCAGTTACCTTGTCTGACGTGATTTATCTTATTCTGGCTAAGGTACTCACAAACCAACTCAAAGAGGTCCTACATGTTTTTCATTTCCCCATAGCAGGCAGTATTAATCCCCAATAGATTGATGGCTAATGGGCTAAGTTTGGCATCAAAGGTGGTGATGGATTGAAAGCGAAAATCGCAAAAGTGGTGTGACCTGGAAGATAGACTTCTCTGAGGCCTACAATGGTGTGGATTGGCATTTTCTATAGAATTCCCTTCAACGAAGGGAGTTTCCAGACACGTGGATTGCTTAGATGAAGAGGTGTATTACGACAACTTTGTATGCGGTTCTGGTGGATGGATGGCCATAAGGGATTTTTTTCTAGCTACAGTAAGGGATGCATCAGAGGTACCCCTTGCCCCTTTGTTATTTGTGATTGTGACAGATGCATTGGTTGTGATGATGGGCATGGCTTCTGAAAGCATATCTTCCAAGGCTTTACCAGCAGAGATGTGTCGATTCCAGTTATTCAGTACACGGATGATGCATGCCTTTTCATAGAGGGTGGTGTGAATCACGTGAACAGGGAGATCTTAAACATCTTCGATAATGTATCCAGTCTATGCATTAATAAGGAGAAATCAGCATCCATCCCTTTCAAGCTACCTCCACGAGAGGTGCATGAGGTAGCATTTGTGTTGAATAGCCCTTTGTTCGCACTCCTGATGACTCACCATGGGCTTCTACTGGTTGGCGACCGTCTCTGGGCAATTGACTTGCAATCGATGTTGGACCGGTTAGAGAAGAAGTTAGTTGGTTGAAAGGTGGCAATGCTCTCCAAGGGTAGGCGTCTAATCATGCTCAAGCACGTTATCTTAGCCATCCCTATGTTTTTTGTTGGGGTGAGAAGGACGAATAAATCCTTGATGTGGCGATTTTTTTGTTAGACACGGATAGGTAAGAGTCTACTGGCGATTTTTTGTTGCTACCTCGACCACAACTGAAGAGAGACCCCATAAGGTAGGAGTAACACACCCCTCCCTCGCAACTTCTACCTACGCCAAATCTCAACATTGCCCTACAATAAAAGGTTGTTATCACTGCCTCCGTTTAAAAAGATTCCCCTGAGGGCACCAGTCACTCTAGAACCATTCATTAGCAATGGGCACCCAATTTCGAGTCGTCCGAATCTAAATGTGCTCCTCAACATGTTTGACATGAACCTTGCCACGGTCATCCTATTCGAAAGCGACCCCGTTTTTAATGAGAATCAGATAATTGGACTTAGACCCTTGCTTGTCCTACCTCCACGAATAATATTCGATTGCATTACAAAAGTCCTTCCTTCGATTCTCCATAAGTGCCACTTTCTATAAAAGCCGGACCCTACCTCCACCTACCCCCAACCCCAAAATTTCACCAAAATGGAAAGAAGACCTTTCCACAAAGGCACCACCTTCCTCATGCCTTCTTGGAATAATAGAGCCTCTCCAAGTCACACACCCACCAACCTAAGAATTTATGTTATAGCCAACGCAATCATCTTTCGAAGTACACGCCGTTGATAATATCAATTAACAAGGTAAACATGTTGTTTGATGGCAGGCCTTCCCCATAAGTACCACTCACCCATCCCGCATCCACTAAGCCACATGCATTACGATATTTGAGACATGATGGGACACCCAAAGCTTAGTTTCTCACTGTTGAGATATTTGTATCTCATTGTGTTTATCTCTCATTTCTATGTCTTTTATGTGTCTATGATGTAATTTACCCACGGCTTTTCTCCTGTATAAGAGAGCCATCAAGCCATTCTATTTTTCCAACATGGTATCGAAGCAATGCTCCTAGACCGGGGTTCCCATATCTCATCAAAAAAACCCTAACCCTACCCCTCTCGCCGACCGCCAGTCGTCGTTCCGGCCCTCCACTCCGCTAGTTGTTGCCTGCAATAGGCCGTCGTCCCATCTCCGATCAACCGTTGCGACGCCCTTGGCCCTACAGGCCATTGCCGAGGCTTGTTCAAGCCCTCCCTCGGCCAACCAGGTCGCCGCTTGGGCACCTTGGGCCCAAAAGGCCGCCGCTTGGGCACCTTGGGCCCAAAAGGCCGCCGCCTGGGCCCTATCTCGGCCCTCCAGGACACCACCCAGGCATGTCCAGGCCACTGCAGCAGCCTCCTAGCCCCCCACGGTTGCTGCCACCGACCCTCTCGTACGTGTTCTTTCGCCTCTGTGCACCATTGTGGTTTGATATGCGGTCTGAATCGGTCTGATTTCAACTGTGAATTGTGATTTCATACACATAAATCATGTTTTCCGGCCCTAGACTACAACAAGGATTGGCAATTCGGATTTGACTGATTGGATCATGGACTCCAGAGCTTCTCATCATGTGTGGAGATCGAGCTTAGTTTATTTCTTACAGATTTATCCCTCCTGATAGACTAATGGTGATTGCAAATGGGGTTCATCCATCCATTGTTGGTCGGGGAGATTGTTCTTGCTCCCTCGATGTACCTACAGAATGTCATACATGCTTCAGTATTTCAGATGAATCTTTTGTTTATTAGTCAGATTACAAAAGATTGGCATTGTCGTGCCATATTTAACCCGTCTTCTCTTGTGTTTCAGGCATGGAAGGCCATATCGGGTATCGGTATCGATATCGGTACTGTGTCCATACGATATATCATCGATATATCGATGATATATCGACGTCATATCGCCAATATTGTAAACATATATTATTCACTTATGTACCTTTTTTGTTATTTTTCTTTCCCGTTTGACTCTTTATGTAATTTATCCATAGGCTACTCTCCTATATAAGAGAGCCTAGGGTTGATGGAATAAACAAGTTCTATCATTTTCCCAACAAATATCAAACCAGTTTCATGAAGAAAATGGCCTACCAAGGCCAAATATCGACTATATCGGCAATATATCAATCACCTGTCGATATTGATATATCATTGATATATCGCGATACAGCCTTCCATGGTTTCAGGACATACTCGCAGGCAGGATGATTGGATGTGACCGTGAACAAAGAGGACTTTACAGACTGGTCCAGCCTCCGTGTGCCGGTGCAGCTACCATTTCTTCTGGATCAGTTTCTCCTTTCATGTGGCATCTTCGCTTTGGACACCTTCCTCTGCAGAAGCTGTGTCATATTCTCCCTCAGATCTCTACTCATATCACCTTGGAGTATAAGGCATGTCAGCTTGGGAAGCGCCATCGATCTTCTTTTCTTTTTTTAATCGCCAGAGTCGTCACAGTAGTCAGTCGTTTGAGTTGTTTCATTTTGACATATGGGGTCCTAGTCATGTTCCCAATTATTAGGGACATCAATTCTATATGGTTGTTGGGGATGATTTTTCTAGATTATCTTGGGTTTTCTTGTTAAAGAATAAGTCTGAAGCTGGTCATATCATTAAATTGTTTCTTATTGAAATTAAGAATATTTTTTTTGCTAATGTGAAGTTTATTCGCACTGACAATACCTTGAAATTTTTTACATTACAGTTGTCTGACTTTCTCAGATCTCTTGGTATTATTCATCAGATTTCTTGTGTTTATACTTCACAACAGAATGGTGTTGCTTCTTGATGTCACAAGGACTCTTTTGGTTCAGAGATGAGCTCCTCGTTCTTTCTAGGATGATGCGGTTCTCACTGTATGTTACTTAATGAACCGCATGCCCTCCACGGTCCTAGGAGAAAGGTTCCTTTCTTGATTGTTTTTCCCGAGAAGGACATATTTTCCATTACTCCCAAGGTTTTTGGATATGTAGCATTTATCCACAATTTTTACACCCGATCATGACAAGCTCTCTCCAAGAACTGTCAAATGCGTGCTCGTTTGTTATTCTCGTACCTAAAAAGGGTATAGATGCTTGGATCATATAGGGAGAAAATATTATGTAAGTGTTGGTGTCACAATTTTTGAGTCTATTGTGTATTTTTCTCCTGCAGGTGACCGGTTGTCTAACTTCGACTCTGGAGAGGATGTTTTTGTTCCACCACCACCGGTATCTCCACCAACACAACCTCATGTTGAGTCACATTCATTTCCACCACCAACCCCTCCACCATCTCCACCTTCGTCTACCTTGGCACAACATTTTTACATTTATATGTCCTCTATTCGCCCCTATGCTCATGCACCTTCTCCATAATCCAGCATGCCTCAGGTATGTACTGAACACGTTGTTTCTACTGATGGCATTGGTGATATGCTTGTATCACATGATACTATACTGGAGGATTTGATAACAGAGAACAGAGAGGCCAATGATCTTGATGTACCTATTGTCTTGATGAAGTCATGTCGTAATTGTACCACTTATCCTCTAGTTGCTCATGTTTCCTTGGATCATCTTTCAGAGGAGTACAGGAGGTTTGTCATGGGGCTCTCGGCTGTCACTATACCACGAACATACCAAGAGGTCGTACAGGATAGTAGTTGACATCTTGCCATAGAGGAGGAGATGGTCGTTTTGCAATCCTGTGGTACCTGGAGTATTGTTTGTGCTCCTGCAAGAGCCTCTGTTGTAGAGTGCAAATGGATCTTTACAATGAAGCATCGGGCAGATAGCAGTGTGGATCGCTACAAGGCAAGACTTGTAGCACAATCGTTCACTCAGACTTATGGTGTGGACTATCAGGATACCTTCTACATGTGGCTAGACATTCGACATTGGGTATTCTTCTATCGGTTGTCGTGTCTCGGGATTGGCCACTTTACCAAATTGATGTGAAGAATGTGTTTCTATATGGAGATCTACAGGAGGAGGTATATATGCAGCAGCCACCAGGGTTTGCTGATGAGGAGAAGTCTCAGAAGATATGTAGGCTCCACAAGGCGATTTATGATTTGAATCAAAGTATGAGAGCTTGGTACTAGAAGCTATCAGAGCTGATATAGAATCAGGGGTTTAAGCGGTCCACTGCAGATCATTCATTATTTGTCCAGAGGACACAGAGAGGTATTGTTGATATTATAGTTTATGTTGATGATATTATTATCATGGGTGATGATGATCACGGCGTTCAGGCTGCCAAGGAGTTCCTAGGTCAGCATTTTGTGACTAAGGATCTTGATAGTCTTCATTACTTCCTTGGATTAGAGTTCACCATGAACCAACGTGGTCTTGTGATGACACATAGGAAGTTTGTGGTTGATCTTCTACTTGAGATAAGTATGACAAGATGCAAGTCTGCTACTACCCCTATGGATCCGAGCATGAGATTATATGATGAAGACATTGAGGAGGTAGACAGGAGGAGACAGGTATGACAAGGTGCAAGCCTGCTACTACCCCTATGGATCCGAGCATGAGATTATATGATGAAGACATTGAGGAGGTGGACAGGAGGAGATACAGGGAGCTTGTTGGCAAGCTTTTCTACGCTACTATCATCAGGCCAGACATATCCTTCATAGTAAGCAAGGTAAGACAGTTCATGGAACAGCCCAGGAAGGTTCATATGGATGCTATCTATATGATTCTGAGATATTTGAAGTCTTCCCCAAGTACTAGTCTTATATTCAACAGCGGTACATCTTTTGAGGTGACAACTTATGCAAATGCAGATTATGTGGGATGCCCTAGAGACAGGAAGTCTGCTTCTGACTTTGCTATTTTTGTTGGGAGCTCACTCGTGTCATGGAAAAGCAAGAAGCAGACGGTGGTTACTAGATCCAGTGCAGAATCTGAGTACAGAGCCATGGCTCAGTGGAGCACAAAGATGATGAGGGTTAGATCGTTTTTTATTGATCTTGTAGTTTGAGGTACCTCTTCCCATGCAGCTTCTATGTGACAATCAAATTGCTCTTTTTATTATTAATAATCCTGCATTCTATGAAAGAACCGAGCATATAGAGGTGGATTATCACTATACCAGAGATATTATCCAAAAGAGTCTCATATCTGCCACCCATGTTTCTGCTGGAGATCAAGCGATTGATATATTCACCAAAGCCCCTATTAGAAATCCTTTTCAGAGATATTGTTCCAAACTGAGAATGATAGACATATATGCTCCAGCTTGATGGGGAGGGTTGAGATATTTGTATCTCATTGTGTTAATCTCTCATTTCTATTTCTTTCGTGTGTGTATATGATGTAATTTACCCAAGGCTTTCACCTATATAAGAGAGCCCTAGGGTCTCAATTATCACAAGTCATTCTATTTTTCCAACACTTACATTGAACATGAAGCCTGATGATAGCCAACCCCCTGACATCCAAAGCAACAGACTGAATCATGGCACTCCCTCATCCACTATCCCCTCCTTGGCAATGGCAACATACACCATCGTGCGCGTTCCCTAAATACGCAATACCTTTCTTTCCCATTTCCACCCTCGCTCTCATACACTAGTCTCGTTGTCCTTAACACTATGTTCCTTACATTTTAGTTGGTATTTTGTAACCATCCAAGTATTGCAATAAAACTTTAAAAATTGTACACGGTAAAAAGGACTAGTTAAGCATCAGGGACAAACTTTCAAATTCTACAATCTTTAGCTTTGGATTTTTTTTTTCAAATGTTGCAATCTTGAGCTCTCTAGGCAAGGCAACATTACATTAAAGTGTTTTCTTTTCAAATAGCACTCCAATCTATTGTTGCCATGCCTTAAGAGCTCAACATTGCTCAAAAAGTACCTGGGAGAGAGAGAGAGAGATTTTACTTTCAGATATTGTACCCACTTAATGGTCTAGTGGTAGTACAGTGTGTCTACCACACAAAAGACCAGGGTTCAAATCCCACTCTTGCAGTGGTTGCGTTAGGTAGTCGACGGCCAGCGTAAAAAATAGTCAAATCTTTCAACATGGATTTGAGCAAGAATCCATGTAGCCGACCCTACTTGTAGTGGGAGAAGGCTTAGTACTTTTTTTATATTGTATTGATGAATATTCTTTTTTGATAAACATAGGACAGCAAATCTTCCTCAAAAGTAGGAATTTAACTAGTTATTTCTATTAAAAATCGGTTGAAAACCTCCCTAGGTATCTGATCCCAAATCTCCAATTGCATAATTCCTGGAATCTTCAGGAGGGTTAGACTTTTGATGAAGGTTCACTTGGTACATACAATGGGTGGATCAACGCTGCACCAGATATCAGGAGGTCGTGGAGGACACCGATCACCTCTTTTTTACATGTGATAGCTCGGTGGAGATTTGGAACCATGTGGGGATAGAAGCAGTGAATACCGGTAGCGTTCCTGAATTTTGGCGCTCCATTGACGCGGACTGGAGGGCTACGAAAGACTAACGAACTAGATGTATGGATGTTATTTGGGTGATCTGGCTGGCCAGAAATGGTGTGATGTTTCGACATGACCGCCACGCATTGAGAATGTAGTGGCGCATACATATGTGTTAGTTGCGAGCTGGAGGATGTAATTTTTAGTTGCTTGTTCGTGTATTAAGTAGGTATGTAATTTTTTTTGTGATAAATGGTGAAGTTTTTGGGCAAGCGTCTATACGATGTAGGCCCTTTTTTCTTTTAAAAAATGTAGTGATTGTCCAAAAATGCATTGATTTGCTCATTTTGCTTCCAATATATAGCCCAACCCAAGCAGCACTTGCTTTGTTTATGAGCCCATTTTTTGCTTGTTTCAATTGAACTAAAAGACGACCACTTTTACTTTGCATGTTATCTCCCCATTCGGATTGTTATTGGAAGAGAAAAATTCTGGGTTAAGTCATGGCCTAACATTGATGTGAGAAAATGAATAGAATTATTGTGTGGCATTTAGTTGTTTGGATGTTTCTTTTTTTTTTTAAACAATGGTTCTATTTATTCTTGAAAGAGATCACTTGATCCTAACAGATACATATTTCAACGATCAGTTGACTAATTAAATCATTTTTTTTTAATTTTACACCAAAAGGAGTAGATTGTGAAATAAATTTTTACGTCATATCTTGGCAAGGATTGACCCGTTTGAAATTATCTATTTAGAAGGATAATCGTATTCCTACGTTTAAACTGTGCGATAGACCTCCAAATACCATCAAATATAATGCCTACGGAAAGAGGCACATTTTCAGATATGACAGTTGATATGCTGCTTGTGATTTTGGAGGAATAACCGGCTCCATATCCCATATATTAACTCTGCCAACCAAATGCCAAAGGTTAACAGATTGATAAAGACAACTTCCGTAATTGTGGGAAACTTTGATTAAAAGATATTAGTTAACTCAACCAAAACGATTTATGGAGATGGACGTAAAAGGAAGAGCAGCATCAAGGATCTCACCAGGGGATGGTGTTGTCCTCCTGTCGGATGACATTGTCCGGCACTCTCTTGTTCAAATCCCTCAGTATCTCCGCCAGTGGCCTTACCAGCGGGGACGGCTTCTTGTCCAGCGGCACCACATAGTTCGCACTCAGTATCGCGCCCACTCCCCCGCCGTCCATCGCCCTCAGTGCTACTGCGGCCGCCAGCCGCCGTCGTCCAGGGAAGACGGCTGGCGGAGGCGGATGCGCCCTTTGGCAGAGGAGTGGCGGTGCGACGGCGCGGAGGGAGGCGGCGGTGGTGTCCATGTCGGGCTCGAAAAGGATAAAAAGGGTTGCTTGGTCGGGGAGGGGAGGTGTGCGTGCGGGTGAGGAGGGGTCCCGAGAATGCTTCTATATAGAGGAGGGGTAGGTGCATACCAACCTCACCCTACCTAACCACTGCCATGTAGCAGTTTGTCATACACACTGTATCGTGGCACAATGATGTAGCTACACTCAGGTGGTAGATAGTATCAATAAAAATAAATAATATAATTACATATTGTGGGAAAATATGGATAATTAAAAATATATAGATAAAAATTGCTAATCAGTTGTTACAACTACATAGACTGAATAAACTCCATCATGTCGTTGACAATCATGAATTTAAGTATCAGGGTTCCATGATTTAAATATGTAGAAGCACATGTTTCTACAAACATTTTAATCATTAGTTGTATTCAGAATGAATATGTTTAATACTTTCGTAGGAATAGGATTTTAGTCTAAATGTGGCTAGAAAAATAAAATTCAAGGAACTCAATATTGCTTGAACCAAGATTACGATACCAAACATGTTGCATCAAAACTAATTTAAAGCCATTGAAATACATTCCTCACACTAAACTTGTTTCATTCCATAACTTAGTAATATTAAGTAGACCAAAGTAAACCAAAGCATGTTTCTCCATGCTATGACGTATCCAAATAAACTCTAAACTCAAGCCAATCAATTCATGACCAGGAAGCCTTAACAATATAAATACAAAGGAAGCCCCTTCTATTCATTCTAAGGAGTAACACAATCATCAAACTAATCAAATGTTATATTTCTACCAGAAAAAGGTGGGAGAATAAAAAAATAAATTCCTTTACTATGTTAGTTTTTCACATCAAGCATTACCAAGCCAGAAAAACTCCCACTTCGTTATTTTCCAACAAATAATACAACTACATTTCAACCAAATTCATTACATATATGCAATCAGAACACGCTACTTTCTCTCATTAGAAATATTTCTAATTATCCTTGTTGGGATGAATCCGTGTACAAAATCACTCCATCTCTGTATCTATTTATTATCTAAGAATCATGTTTCTACGTGTTAATTGAACTTATCTGATGTCCATCTCCATTTCCTCACCCAGAAATCTCTTCTCCACATATTATTAATGCACATTATTGCATTTCTACAAACTTGTAATTAAGCAATCTTTTCTGAGCAACCAAAGGAAGGCCTTTATACATTTCATACGATGAAGTTCCATGCTAATTTGTAATCTATGGAGGCATCTCCAAAGTCTATCGAAAGTGACCCACACATCATCCACACCCAATAATCTACAATTCATCCCCATTCTCTAGCAGAAGAGACATGACCTTGAAAACCAAATTTCCAACGTAAGTGTAGCTCATCGATCTCTAATTCATTGAAGAACTCTCCATTTTTATAGAAAGGATAAAATTCATTTATTTGAAAAAGACAGTGACCCAAAAATAGTTCAAACACAAACTCGGTTACAACCCAACTTAAATTCCAAAAATTTCCAAGCATTTTCACCATCTCGATCAAGTCCTTTATACAAATGGTTACTGAAGACAGCTTTCTCCATGCCCTACCCACCTTGTAAACATTCTAACCAATATGCCTTCCTCCTCTTGCTCCATGACCAACACAGAAACACGATAACTAAAAGGGATTTTATCACTTGTGCCCCTCCGAGATCTCGCAATATCAGTTATGCCCCTATCTTTTTGGTAATATCAGTTGTGCCCCTCAAAACTTGCTCCGTCATCAGTTGTGCCCTTCCGTCAGATTGACCGTCAATAAGTTGACTTAACCATAGTTTTTTCAAACTTTGGTGCAGTTAAGAAGGGTATTATTGTCCAGAATTCTTCATCTTCTTCCTCCTCCATTTGTTCTCCTTCATTCTCCATTTGTTCTGCAGCTGGGGAGGTTGGGTCGGGGAAGAGGGGCGGAGGTGGAGCTCGGGAGAGGAGCTCGGGACGGAGTTCGAGCGGAGGACCTGGGAACTCCGTAACAAGCGGCTCTAGCGCCATGCTGCCACCAAAGAGCTCCCCTCCGGCCCAGTAGATCCTGGTGCTTCTCGGGCAGCCCAAGGCCCTCAGCAGCCTGAGGACCTCCACCGCGGTCAAGGGGCACAAGCCCGAGCTTGCGATCGATGTACGACAAGTCTAACCATGCGGTGAGCAGCTCTGGCTGGAGTCGTCTCTTCGACAGCCGCGAATCAATCCCCACGCAGGAGGGTTGTGGGACAGGGGCGGGATCGGGGGTTGCGGGACAGAGGCAGTGGTCGGGGGGTTTGGGTGCTCGGGGCGGCGCGGGACAGGGGGAGGCTCAGGGGGCAGGGCTTGCGGGACAGGGGCGGGGGGAGGGGGGGGGGTTGGGTGCTCGGGGCGGCGCGGGGCAAGGGGAGGCCCAGGGGGCGGGGGGCGGGGCTTGCGGGACAGGGGCGGGCGGGTTGGGTGCTCGGGGCGGAGGGAGCAACTCTGGGCGGAGGGGAAGGTGCGGGGGTGGGGAAGGAGCTGGGGGTGGAATGGGGAGTAGCTCAGGTCGGAAGGGGGCATGTTGGGGAAGAGGGAGGTGCTCAGGTCGGAGGGGCCTGCGGGGGAAGAGGGAGGAGCTCAGGCCGAAGGGGGCGTGCGGGGGAAGGAGGAGGAGCTCGGTGAGGAGTGGGAGGTGCTGTGGCGGAGGGAGAGGTGCTGGAGGAGGAGCAAGAGGCTGGGGAGGAGGACGGGGGTTGAGGAAGAGGATGGGGCTGATTGGGGATGGACTTTTCAATCTAGTTTTTAAAATGTAATTCCTATTGTATCCCCAAAGTTAACGTCCGTTTGCATTCGGGATGGACGGTAACTAACTCGAGGGGCATAAGTGATAAAACGAAAAGAAGTGAGGGGCACAACTGATATTACCAAAAAGATAGGGGCATAAGTGAAATTGCGAGATTTCGGAGGGGCACAAGTGATAAAATCCCTAACTAAAAAGAAAGAAATAAAAGCACATATTGAACTTGTAATATGATGCAACATGAAAAATATTCCTTGGGATGTTGAAAATTAACCTAAAGAATAGTATAGAACAAAGAGGGGGTTTCTTTTATTATTTCATAGTTCTGATAAGATGAGCATGAAAAAAATAACGAAGATAGGAAAAAAATGAGATGTAACCAATTTATGAAAGCATTAAACAGAAAGCATAGTAAGTAAAAAACTGATCATCGAAATTGGGAATTAAAAACTGGTCACAAATTAGAACCAAGTTGAGGCACCTGTAATCGTGCATTCTGATATCCATCGGGTGTGTGCAAACCCTAATGGTTAATAGACTTTAGAATAGTTATTCCAATGGCTACATGCAATAACACCCAATGCTTCACCAAATTGACTTTTGCATAGCATGCGGGAAAACAAAATAGGAACAGAAATTTTCGTTATCACATCCAATGAGGAGGTGGGCGCAAGCTTCAGACTGATATATCTTCGTGGATTACGTGGCTCAGATATGATATTCTATTTTTCTAATCTTGGTTTTATTGTTGTTGCATCCGGTGGTAGAATATATCGATTTTATATAACTGATCGATCATGGTTCAATTTCTCTCATGCCATCTGAACATGACATTGGAGCTGAAACAATAAGGAAACAATATAGGAAGACTTATGAAGCAGCAATTTAGACTCCATTTTGATGTGGGAATACGCATAAGCAATACTTGTATGATAATAACCTTTGATTGTGTTTAATAATTGTTTATTTTTATGGTGGAAGTAAGATGAAGCCTACTTATAATTTTTAAAACCATGGCTCTCCAATAATATAATAACTCGTTGCCTTTGAAATTATGTGACTATTGTTTATTTTGTCAACAAACCCCGACAGTCTTAATAAACCTTACACCATGGCAGTGGGATGCAGGGGAGGCGACATGTCATCTGGTGGCAGTGCGAGAAATGACGACTTGTTTCGGAGGTGGAGCTCGGTGGTGGAGATGGAGTAGCCGACACAGGAATGTGCGAGAGAAGGTGTCGGCGTTGGAGATGGTTGTGGGGAGGGAATAGGGAAACAAAGGAGAAAAGACGGGGCGAAGGAGTCTGGGAGAACCAAAGTTTCTCACGGCATCGAGATAAGAAAGGGAGAGGTGAAGAATGGTGGACTCGGTTAAGGGACTCTCGATCTTCTCGCCAGTATCCTCCCTCTTGAGGAGCAACGCCAACAACACCGACCGGTCCCCTCCACCGTTGCGCTCCTCTCCCCCACGGCTGACATCACCTACAAAACCTAGAAAAACCACACCTTTGGAATTCACGGTGATCCTCTGTCATGCCTTGTACGGGTAATGGATGGTAACATCAACAGGCATCCAAATGGGAGATCAATCGAGATATCTAGAAGGTCACAAAGAGAGATGGGAAAGGAAGAGGGAAGACGTGGGTTACATGCCAATGAGCATGGTGGTAACGTGTGTGGAAGAGGGGAAGAGAGGGACTTGTCGGGAGCGATTTTGTAGATATGGGAAGCAATTAGAATGTCACGTGGGTAAAGCTGGGTAAAAACCCAACTTTAGTATATGTAATAGATTTTTCTTTAATTATTAATGTTTTATTCAATGTTACTTTTTAAAGTTGGGTAATTACTAGCATCAATTCATTAAGTTGCTAATGCTCTGAATACTAGCATAATTCACATACTTACTCATACATCTTTTGGTGTCATTTTAGTTACTAAAGTCGTACGTTGATTTAATAATGTCTTGTTCTTGATTTTTTTTCAATTCAATACAAATTACTGACATCATTTACCTTATTTTTACTATCTTATTTAATTCTTACAACTCACAACTAATAATTTCCTGCTTTATTTTTTTAGTTAAGCTTGATGTCGGGATACATCTTATAATTCATGGATGAAGACGTCAAAAAATGAGACATTAAATATATCAAACACGAGAAAAACATCATAGACAATAATGATTATAACAGAAAATCACATGTGAAATTAATGACAAATATAAGATGTGTAATGTGGCATGTTACATTTGTAACATTGGAAAAAAATAATTGTATTGATAATGTTTAATAATCAAACGATCATTAAGTTCATATGTATTTATGAGTAAATTATTATATTATATCATAAAGTTCATAGACTTCCATTTCTAGAGCAAATCATAGCAAGTTCACATACATATTTTCACAAATTATTATCAGTAGCATGTAAACTCTCATCAACGAAACACTTCATCAAAATAGTAAATTATGCCATTTTCGATGATAATGGAATTAATTAATTATTATACATACATAATATGATTAGTAATCTGTAAGTAACTAATAACTTGATGTCAATAAGTTACACAATGATATAATTACTTCACTCGACTACATCAATGATTAAATTCAGCAATACATTAAATTAGTAACATATACTATCAATTGCAGTAATTTAGTCAGACGTATTTGTAATAAACAAAGATCCATCGATATTAATAAATATAACAGTAATCTTATCATTAAATTCTCGACTCTATTGATTTTTCGGATTATAATCTCTCTCTTGCGGATATCATATCTATCAAAAACTAAAATAGATATTTTATTATTTTAGAATGGTTCAAATAAGTAATTAGTGTGACATATTTTCACAATGGTCATCATATACTTTGGGGATTTTACATCATGTTTGGATATAAATTTAAATCATATTTTATTACTATTGACCTCGAAACAATAATAAACTTGAGAAATGTATATATAATAACTGAACTTTGTACAATGTAACATTACAAATGTAAATCACCGATCATTATTCTGGTATTATTGATCTCGCAACAAATATTTACTTGTGTAAAATATATATTATTGATCAAACGTATAACGACTGTTCGATCTCAATCTTTTACATGAAATATAAGATTTAGATTTTCTTTCCATGGTTATCATTCTTGTTTCAATAACATGGTATAATTGGAAATATAAAAGCATCAAGAATATTAATATCCTTCAAAATCATCCTCCCTTTGAAATAGGCAACCTCTCAATAGGAAATATGCATGGATGGGCAACGTTCGGTGCCCACCGAGACTCCAGTGGACATATGGTTCACCAGGTAAGTCTATGTCTTATAGTTCATGGATGAAGATGTGGAAAAATGAGATGTTTATATGTCAAACACGAGAAGAACATCTTAGAAAATAATGTTTATAATAGCAAATTACTGTGAACATCAATGGCAAATATAAGATACATAACTATGCATGTTACGTTTCTAACATTGAAAAAAATAATTGTAATTGTTAATGGTTTAAAAATCAAATAATCAGTAAATTTAATTGTATTTATGAGTAAATTGTTATACTACATCAATAAGTTCATGGACTTCCATTTGTAGAGCAAATCACAGTGAGTTATCACAAAGGCATACATGATGCCCATGTATGCCCGTGTATATGTATGTATATATACGATGTTAATCCCATACATGATGTACACTTATTTATTGAAATTTACATGTTGTATGTACTTAATTTTTATAATTTTTGAATTACTTTCACCCCAAACACGATTTATACGATATATTTTTATCATAATATTCAAAATCTATAATATAGCAAAATATTAATGTAAACAGTTGGGTTATGGATAAAGATGTATTTGTATCTTAATCCTTTTTAAATCATGATTACTTGTGCACATGTGAATATTAATAGATAGACAAAATATATTATGATATCATCATAAATATATGTAGATATAAACATACACCGATTAGCTATATATATAACAAAAATACTTATTGTTATGAATATTTATGCAAATTAACTTAAATAGTTATGAGTTGAGTGGCTTATCATCATACATTTTTGATAATATGGAGTATTGTTTAAAATTATGAGTTTACAAGGGAAATTATTCAACCAACAGAATCCAACAAACACTAACAACTAAAATGGTTCAACTAAAAATTTCTAGCTCTATCTCAACTTTGGATATTGACTATATATTACATACATATACAATATCATTCAACTAACAGTATACTTCTTATCTTTATAAACATCATAATTTATGCGTTAAAAATATATAATACACGTAAATACATTTTTATACTTGTATTTGCATGTAAAGTGTTATTCTTATTTGGCATGAACACCCTTTTAATTATGTTGGGGAGGACATGTGAGCACAACCATTATCTATCATTATATTGATGGTCAAAAACGAATGTTGATGTTCTCATGAGCATTGATCTACTAGGGCTAGTTTTCGAAATGACCAAATTTTTACTTGATCATTGCATACTTACATTTAATGTAAGTGGTTGTATGAAAATGTTGGACTTGTAAGCCCTTGACGATCCATTACTGCAATAAAAGTTATTATTTTATCATGTCCGTCTGAAATGAATAATACTGTCGTTTATGTACTTTTGGAAAGTATATGACTAATATTGTCGTCTAAATATCAACTGAGAAATCTATTGATTTATTCTGAAGAAGACAATCAAAGCAGGGTTTGACCTTCAGATTTATCAAAGTCTTCCAGTGTTAAGGATGAATGAGTATTGGGAATACTCAGGGTTGAATCTATCATAATAGATCACCTACCATGGAACTTCCATTCCGAGGGAGTGATGAAACATGATGGATTTTAGGGGCTCCATTTAGCTAGATGATTCGAGATTTAATTGGACTAAATCACAATTCATTTGAATCCAATTTCCAATTCCAAATCTAATTTCAATGTTCAAATGTTGGAAACAGAAATGGTCATGGAAATAGAAATATACAAGCTCCTTAAGGTCATTTTTAAACTACAAATGCTTTGGATTGTGATTAGAAATGGTTGAAGAAGTCGGGTTTAGCTCACTGATACTCTCTCGAGCTCACATAGAGTGGCTTGCGTTTTGTTGAGCTCATCTAGAGTGTAAAGTGTTTCACTCGAGCTCAATTGATAAGAGTGTATCAATTTCAAGCTAAAATGGTATAAACTCTAAAATTGGATTGATATGCAGATTTCAAGTCACTATACATGGATACTATGATGATATGATCTCCATGGTATTATCCAAGTATCTGCATTTGTATCTCATGAGTCCTACTTAGATTAGGACTTATACTCATTGAAGTCGGTATTGTAATAATAATTGGTATTATTTCATTTTATTCATAAGGATATTTTTGTGAATATGATTCACAAATATATTTTATTATCAATATGAATAATTATTCATAATAATTAATGTTTTATATGAATATGATTTGTATAATTGAAATTTATGATAGTATGATTCATGTAATTATTTCAAGGTGCATGTGTGAATGTTATTCACATTAGAATAATTAATGTAAATTATATATACTTTTTAATTTGGATTTATGGATATTATTCATAATCTATTAGGATTATTCTCATAAAATCATCAATTATGATAAGTAGATTCGCATAATAAATAAAGCAACAATTCCGATCTATATTCTGAAAGTGAGGGCATGTATCAAAATGACACATGTCACCCTCCATAAGAGTCCTAATTGGATTAGGCTCTCAATTTTGTTGCTTAATTAATTGATTAGTGATTAAAATGAGATAATTCTAGTCCTATCTCTTGTTGAATACGACTAAATCATAGCCCTTGATCCGTGATCCAAAGGAGACCATGGATGACATCTACTATGAGGAAAATACCCCTCATAGACGTCCCCCATGAGTATAAAAAAGAAGGCAGTGTCTCTCTTTCATAGTATGCTTGTTTCTCATAATAATTCCATGTTGCCTTGATCATTGAGTGAGAAGTTTCGAGAATAGAAGACTCCCCCTCCTCTCTCTCTCTCTATCTATCTTGGAAGCCATGTTCATGAAGATGGCATCCAAGTTTGTGGGAAGAAACGTGAGTCATCTCCACGCCTACGAAAGAGACACTACAGATCGAAGTTGATTCAGGAGGTCTTTTTTACTAGAAACTCACACTTCAAGATGTAAACCTAATCTAATCTTTATATTCATTAAGGATATTAGAAATAATTGTGGAAATTATTTCCGTAAGACTAATGATTTCGAAAGTCACAAATCATTGTTTTGAACTTTCTTGTTCATACGATGAATATACATTGTTTTCTAACAAGTAGTTTGTTTTTTTTCATGTTTCCATGAAGCAAAGATCTTCAATATTCAATTACTTCATTTAATTGGTATCGTAGCCATGGTTCAAACTATTTGGATTTCATCCAAGTCTGATGAATAATTAACTAGAGAATACCGATTATCGAGCACTTAGTCTTGTGATAGTTTTAATGATTCAAATGATTCAATGACTTTCGAAGTCACTATTGTTCACCCCCATTTCGAAAATTATTTTTGGATATAGATGCGATCTAAAAGTCTGGACTCATACCCAAAATAAAGCATCAAAAGTTGGTGACTTTCTCCATGTGCGGAGTTGGACGATAACTGATAAATCTACGTTTCATCATATTTATTCTATCATTTCGGCCTTAAAAATCCTAGTAAATATGTGTAAATAGCATTAATTTAGTCTTTTTAACATTCATGCATCATTGTGTAAATAGTGCATAAAATGCTGTTTTTAAAGCCAAAATTATAGAATAAAGAAAAGAAAAAGAATAAAATATTGTAAATATTTTATGATCCGAACCCCCGAGACCTAGGCATCTCGATGAATAGGTCGACAAAGAATAAAGTAGGGAGAGATGAGGGCAAAAATACAATAAAAATACCATTTTATTTAATTCATTCTTTATTCATTTTGGGACCTATTTTTAGCTCCACTTTTTATACTCTAAATAAAGAAACTTTGAAAATGAAAGTTGTAGATAATTAAATATAGAAAAATACAAAATTTTATTTCATACAAAAATAAGGTATAGATAAAAAGTTATGATCTGAATAAGTTTCCAGAATCCCTACTTCCCAGACCTTTATCTCTAAAATAAAAACTCGAAATGTATCAAAATCACCTTTAATTTTATATAGTTTTTAATAATCTATTTAATGGAGGTGGTTTCATATTTTTCGGAGTTACGGTTTGAAAGTTGAGTTTTGGACCCTACTTGTATACTTATACCGATTAAAATATTCATTATTTTGTAATTTATATTTTTATAATTTTGTAAATATTTTTTATAATCTATATGTATATTAAAACTGGAATAAACACAAAAATAAAATACTTATACAAAAATATATAGATGAAATACCTATACTAATACCTATGTAGATAGCATTTCTATTTATTTAACTGTATAACTCACTTCATAAAAATCAAATAAAAATATATTTAAGTTCATAAAATTGAGTTATAAATATATAAAATAATAAATAAAATTAAATAAAATTAAATAAAATTAAATATACAAAATAAAAATGAATTATTAAAATACATAGATAAATATACCTATATAGGCCATAAAAGGTAACTTGTATTTTTAGACCTCTGAAAAATAAATAAAAATCGTAATAAAATAATTTAGAAAATAATAAACATTTTTTTATTTTATAACCTAAAATTAATAAAATCAATTAATATTTTTATTGATTTTTTTATCTTTTTCAGGATGCTTTTTCCTGGTTGGTCCACGTGGACCAACCAGGTTGCTTCGGACGTTGACCTTTGGTCAACTCCCTGGTCCTAGCTCCTGCAACATGTCAGACCTTCCCGTGACCCTCTTTTCTCGATTTTTTTGCCATCGCTGCGTTGCTCGAGGTAGGGTTGACCCTTCATGAGATTCATACCATGTATCACCATGATCCACGCCGACCATATTTCTTTGGTAGATCGATTGTGCTCCACCCGTGATATTGTCTCGAAGATCATCGCTTCATCACCCACTCATAAACCACCCAAGTTTCCTTTGAAGTTTGAACCCTTCTTTGGCCATCATTTGAGCCTAGCACCGAGCGCCGGACAGGAGGCCGTGACAGGGCATCCTCCAGCTCGCGTGCGGAGCTCAGCAGAGGGTCGTGGCGGCGCTTCCACCCCATCTTCGGTCAAGTGGTTGTGAGATCTATCTCTGGCTTTTATAGCCATCGAGGTTATCCTTTATGTTCCTTTTCTTGCTATTTAGTTAGCATATAGTTCTAGTTGTTATTTCATGCATTTATCTTGTTGTTTAATCAATTAGTTAGCGTCAATTCCGCCCTCGAACACCTCTCGGAGTTCTTGAGCTCCAGTGACCACCCCGTTTTCACCAAACCCCTTTGGACCACCATTCTTCCCCGTTGTTGCGCACTGCTCGGAGACAGAGGTGACAGCTCATGTTTCCAATCGTCAGGCGGGTCGAGGAGGGCCTAGGGCGTCTCCACCACCTCCGGTAAAGCTCGTTGTCGAGGTTTCCACCTCAGGTGATCCCCACCTTTGAGTGTACCTATTTCCCCCTATTTTCTTGCACGTTCTTGTTCGTCATATCCCTAGGAGTAGAACCCCCTAATTATCTACGTGTTTCATCCATCGCTTCACCAAATCGAACCCTCGCCAGAGCTCGTTCCAGCCACCCATCTCGCGCAGCCAATCCACGCCTCCACTTCGCCACCACGTGGTCGAGGCACTTTGCCCTCGACCCTCTCACCATTTCTGTAGGTCCAGAAGCACACATCGAATCACCTGGGAGCATTTGGATCTCCACCGGAGCTACTTGGAGCCCTTTTGCTCCGCCGTCCTCGCCAGCCACCTCCGGTGTCCTTCATCCATTTTTGGTGCCCCCAGCTCATAGAGGAAGACCACAGGAGTACCCTCGATCACTTTTGGAGCTCAGAGAGTGGTCGGAGGCCGTGATCGAGGGCGGGGAAGTTCGCTTGACCTGGCGTCCTTCCATGTTCTTCGTTCTAGCCTCTTTGCCGTCGGATCAAGGTCGGGGCTCCAGGTGCACAGGAGACGTTAGATCTTCACGCCCCCCCAACCGTCCGATCAGCCTTGGAGGATCTAATCGTAACTGTCCCAGCCGAAGCGTCATCGGTCGTCCGCGTGCCGCCACGTGTCAAGTGAACGGACGTCCGCCATTGGATCACGCCTTGTGGGAGTAATTTTGCATGATACCCCCTTAGTCTTTGTGTTTAATTTTTAGTCCAGAAACGTTCATTTATCGTTCAAGATTTTATGTAACATTTGCATAGACACCCCCGAACTTTCCATATTTGCATCCAGGTCCCTATCCACGTCACCTCACGTGTCTATGCGTGAGAGGACTGGGTATATTGCAAGGGACCCCCTACGGGTTTTGAAATTTAGATTTAGTCCAGGAACTATTTCATCACGTGTAATATTTTTGGATAGTTTGCAAAGTAGCCCCTCAGGATTTTGTTTATTGCTTTAGGTCCGCCCCAGGCGTGCGTGCATACGCACGTGAAGACTGGGATTTTTACACTTGTACCATTTGATATTTGGCTATTTGTGATTGGTCCTGGAATTTTGTTACTAAGTTATATATTTTGTGGATTGCATTTTGGCCCTGATGTTTTGGATATTTACATATATGTCATTGCTAGTAGTGTAGTTTCTCTTTGTTGTCTCTATTTATTTCATGCATCTATGAAAGTTGAAAAATCACCGAAAATTAGCATAATCTCTTGTTGTATTTTATTTCGCAAGCTATATTTTTATTTGGCATTTTTGTTATAGTTTATTATTTATAAAAATTCAAAACATGCATTTTCAGCATTGTTTTCATTAGAAAATTCATAAAAATTATAAAACATTTTTGAAAAGTTCCAAAAAATATATATTTTGTGTGTTTCTATGTGTTTTGACTTCAGACAAAAAATCACTAAAAAATTCAAAAGAAAACTTCTAAAAATTAGAAAATCCCAAAAATCTTTATAAAAATGTTAAAAATTCCACAAAAATCCTAAAAATATATTTTTATCTCTAAATTTTCTATGTTTGATTATATTTACTGTAAAATTAGTTTGAGGAATTTTTGAATCTGTTTGATATTTTTCATCCTCATTTTAGTTTTAGCCTTCAATTATGTGCACTGTTTTTAGTATTTTTGACTTCAAAAATACCGAAAAATTAGGAAAATTTTGTAAAAAATCATAAAAATATTATAAAAATATAAAAAGTTCAAAAACATTTTATTTCCTAGAATTTAAATGTTTTTACCAATATATATCCCTTTTTTACCTCTAGTGTATATATACTCCTTATAAGTTTATATCTTCATTATAAGAAAAAAACAAAAATATAAAACATAAAAAGAAATTAAAAAATCAGTAAATTAAAAATCAAAATACAAAAATATAAAATCAAAACTAAACAAAAAAATATAAAATAAAAAACCCACAAAAGATAGCACACTTGTAGGCATTTGATCACATTCACTCTTGAGCATTTATTTTACGATCTATCCTGCTTGTTCCATGTATTCGACACTCTACATCACTTGCACTATACACATATTTTGTAGAGTTATAATAAATTTTAACTCAACATTTACTTTTACTGCTTGAATTGATTGTTGTGGGTTAATTGTTGATTAACCTGGATTTCGTGAGCGGTCGCCACAACGACTTTGTCTCCACCTTGTGTGAGACATATTTTGATCCTCGCAGAACCTGAGTTATCAAATGGCACCGTTGCCAGGGAGCAACAACACTTAGATCGACTTTTTGCTTGATTGTGATTATTTGTCTATATTTGCCATTCATTTATTTTCTCTATTTTCGATATATCTTATTGAGTTGTCTAACCCATCTCTTTGTTGACTTTGTGAGAGATACGACGGATCGAGGAAGGCCCTCTATCCTAGGCACCTACGCACCCACGTGAAGCCGACGTCAACTTGCCTACCTAGCACCAAGGAGGGTTAGAGAATTTTTGAAGACTGAGCTCCATTCACTTTGTTGTATTTATTTGTGTAATTTGTGTGAGAGAGATAATACTATTATTGTAATAATACATGTACTCAGGACTTGGACATTTGGGTCCAATTTCCAAGTGGTTGTTCACTTGAGGGCTCACCGCGGCTTTTCACGGTTTTCATCGCATTTTTTCCCTTTGTTTTCTTGTTTTTTTTTCTTCATTTTGTGTGATTGAGCCCATAGTTTTAGGACTGCTTGAGATAGATTAAGGAAAAACACTTAATATATTTGCCTATGTCTATAGATTCGGTTGGACTTAGTCAAATTTTGAATTGCTTCTCACTTAGTCTCGGAACCACCGTACCGCTAGAGTTCTCCATACAGCGCGTGCATGACCCACTGTGGTGGGCACCGAGGAGACTACAAAATCGGACACTTCGGTTCCATTCTAGGTCATTAGCATCGGTTATTCATGCTAATAGTAATTTTTGAAACTTAGGGCAATTTCATCGACTTGCATTTGCATATAGATAGGCTTCACAGCTGTTGAGCATTTTTGCATGTAGAGTGCTGGAGGCAAGGTGAGCATTTCTCTTTAGCATACATCATTGCTTTCTTAAAGGAATCGACTCCTCGATAGGCTTGTGCATTTCTTATTAAAAATCCAAAAAAAGTGATAACAAATAAACTTGGGACTACTAACATTACTTGACCCTAAAATCGACCAAAAAGAAAAATCTTGTATTGGGGCGAGCAATCCCCTCATTGTCTTTGCTTTTACTTGCTCGTGCACAAACTAAGGATTAGTGCTAAATTCCCATTTCAGCCCCCTAAGTATATGTGCAATTTTTTGACTTCTCACCTAACTCTAAAACAGACAAGATAAAAAGACCGACTTTTCGGTCTCTACCGAGTTGAGTAGGTGAATTGAGGGTTTGTATTGTGTGAGTTTTGTTTCTTATTGCATGTGTGAATTCATGATCGTCTCTGCGCATTTGTGCCTTTTCTCTTCACTTCTCTTGATTTGACCATCGTGCTCTCCCGATCATTTTCTCTTGTTTTGAGATGGATGATTGGAGCGTATTTTATCTGGACTTTGTGGATCCCTCGTTCACTCCAGCTGGTCCACCTCCATTTATCCAGGAGGACTTTGCTCCTGACTTTTGTACATATTCCCCTCAACCACAGTATCGGGACTCGGATTTCTATCCATATCCACCACTACCTCCACATTTTCCACCTTCACATCCACCCGAGACTGATCTCTTGGAGTCACCTTTCAAGTAATCCACCTTTGAGCACTTGACCCAAATTATGGATCATATGAGACAGAGGATTGGCAACCTCACTAGCATAAATAAGAGCGGCCATGATATTCCACCATTTGATGATATGGGTTCACTCGAGGATTCCCATGAGAGCTCGCAATCGCCTAAAACACAAGAAAATGAGAAAAATTTGAAAACACAAAAAGATTTCGGGAGACCTTTGGTTGATTCAGACTGTGAGGAGACGGGGCCTTTTCCAGATCTTTTGACCGCACAACCTTTCACCCCTAGTCCCACCATTGATCTCGAGGATGCCACTGTACAGACTGCTCTTGGCATGCCTTGTGTATATGTTGATTCTGACTTCCTCCATTGTATGGAGGAGGTTCAAAATTCAAAAAAATGTTGACTGAACCCGAAGTGGTGGCCACTATTCATGAGATCATCCGTGCCCCACTTCAACAGGCCATGACTGATTTATCTGCTCCTCTTCCCAATAAGAGAAAGCGGAGGAGCAGGTCTGAGCATCATATCTTGACCATGGCCACTGCCCACGCCATCACGCACCGTCCCATTCCTAAGAAGAGGAACACTGTCACACCTTTCATTAGTTGCACCATCTCTGACTTCATATGTGATCATACTCTCCTCGATGGCAGTGCTTCGATTAGCATATTACCCTTCTCGCTGGTACAGTCTCTTCACTTATGGCCTCTCAAGAAGACCAGGATGATAGTTCAATTTGTTGATGGATTTATCAAGAGGCCGAAGGGTATCCTTGAAAACGCCGTCATTTGTACTTAGGGCATGAGATACACCGTTGATTTTGTTGTATTGCCCATGGAGACCTCAACACGGGAGCCCTACCCAATCATCCTGGGACGATCAGGAGAGATTCGCTTCCGTCCTGTTGACGAGAGCAAGGTGACCACCACCGCATCCACTGCGGAGTAGAGACTTGCACCTGATGCACCTTCACCTATTCTAGCCGACTCCGAGGCCTATGACTTATCTAACGATATTAGAGAAGTTTGCTTTGCGACCGCTGATGAGACCCGAGAAATCTTCCGAAGGGCGGAAGACTTGGAAAGCATAGACCTTGAAGTTCCTCCTTATGGTGTGCGACGATGTGTTGATGAAATCCGCGGGATTTACATGATTGATACCATAGAGCGGAGGGCAGACACCAAGACTAAATAGGACGAACGTGGTTTGACTACTTCCATTGATAAGTTCGTTCCTGCTCACTCAAACGAGTTTGATATTGAGGCTGATTTTGATCTTGTCGCTTTCATTCAGAAATTCGGACCTTTTGATGAAAAAGATGATCCGGTTGAGATTCTTAAGGACGAATTGAGTTCGACTACTTCCATTGATGACTTCTTTCCTTTTGGTTTTGACCTGGACGAGACCTCACAGGATGACTCTGACTGTACTTCTTTCACTAACGATGAGTTTGTTCCTTTTCACTTCGATATCGGCGAGACCCCCAAGGGCGAACCTAGCCATAGTACTTCCATTGACCAGTTCGTGCCTTTTCGATTTGACTCCACTGAGGGCCTTCACCCTGTCGACCCTGATCGGCTTCCGTCCACCATGGACCCCGATGTCGACCTGCACCACACTAGATCTATTCCTCAACGGTCCTGCAAGAAGGTTTGCTTTCAACCTTCTTGACCATTTATATATCCATTATGTTGTATATTCTCTTTCTTGTACATCCGTCTCTCTCCCGTTTAGCTCAATTGCCCATTCTCGTGTGTACCTTGCTTAGGACGTACTTTGTCCTAAGTATGGGGGGTGAATGAGCCGAGTGTTCATTCGTTGTTCTGTTTCATCACTTTTGCTATTACCTATATTTAGGGCTCCTTTTACACTAAGTATAGGGGGCGTGATGCGTGCATCCTTGTCTATCTTCTTCCATCTTCTGATCTCTTTTCTTCTTTTCCTTTTCTATCCTCTTTATCTATCAGAAAGGTGTTGCCCCTTTTTGTCAGTCTCCTATACTTAGGACGTACTTTGTCCTAAGTATGGGGGGGTGCACCTCGAGATCTTCTATTCTTTGATTCTCTCTATTGTCTCCTCTTCTTGTCTATACTTAGGAATAGCTTACCCTGAGTATAGGGGGAGACAGTCGGAGTACAATCTGTTCATTCCCACCCTTGACCCTCCCTGCTTTGTGTACAGTCCTCTATACTTAGGATTATTTCATCCTAAGTATAGGGGGGTAGTCAACTTCTCATTTGTTTATTCCTTCATCTCTTATTCATTTATTCTTTATACTTTTTTATACTCAGTACGAGTTATGACTTCTCTTTTCTCTCCGATCTATGAGGACATAGCTCGAGCTAAGTATAAGGGGGTCGTATATACTGTATATATACTTTAGCCATAACTCGTACTTTCGTATTTTCCTAATACCTATGGCTAATTATACTTATAGAATTCATTAAAAACCTTAATAAAAAGATGTGATTATTCCTCAAATTCTTTTTGTACTTACTAATTAATAAATCAGGTGAAAATATTTTTTGCAAAATATTGAAAATAATTTGAAAATCCTTGTGAAAATCTTTTGAAAACTATTTGGAAAACGTTTTGTTACATGTTTTCAACCTTTGTAAAAACATTTTGATTGTAAAATTGTTTTCTTTGTGTGAAAGAAAATGTTTGAAAAATGATTTGCAAATGGTTTGAAAAATGATTGCAAATATATTTGAAAAATCTATATATATACTGTTTGGAAAACCTTTGCAAAAGTGTTTTTCAAATGTGTGTACATGTTTGTAAAAATGTTCGCAAAAAGTATTTTGGACTATAGTTTTCAAAATTGTTTGAAAAACCCTTGTCAAATAAGTTTGAGGAATACATACATCCCACCTAAAATTCTTTATTGTATATACCTATAAAATTGACCACTTACCCTTGTAAAGTCTTTAAATCCACTTCTTGTAAATACAAGATGCATCCCCATGTAAATATTTGTACCTAGTTTTTGGCCAAAACCCTTTTGTTTTCAAAATTCCCAAAAATATTTGCAAAATTAAAATATAAAACATTTGAAAAATCTTTTTGAAAAATCAAAAAAATTCATATGCGTCATCTTTTGAAAAATCCATAAAAAGTTCAGAATTTTTGAAAATTCCATCACAAAAATATTTTCTGCATAGCATTTGCATATCATGAGAATTTTTCGGATTGAGTTTGATGGTTGAACAAGTCTAAGTAAAATCTGAAGATTGGAGCATGGTTAGACCTTAAATCACCTAATTAACAGGAACCTTATAGGAGCTGGAATTGAGGTACTTCAGGTCTAGTTGACTTAATTCTTTGAGGATCACGAGACTTAGTTCAATGGATTCTTGACTGCCTAAGTAGAGTATTTTGGAGTACACGCACGACTCTTGTTGATAATGACCTAACTTACACATGCACCTTTCACTTGGCTCAACTCAGTTGGAGAGGTGAGGGGGTCGGATTTGCCGGTATGAGACGCACACAGGTGGAAACACTTGTCCTCCTCTAGGGAGGGAAGTGCACCCCAACCCATCCGGTGATAATGAGTTTTGAGGACAGGAGATTGTGGGTTGCAATAAAGCTTCAAAAGAGGGATAGTCTATTGGTTCAAGAGGAAAAACTACCTATGTAAATGTTGTTGTATATAGTATTCAAAAAAATGCAAAAATAAAAAACTCCAAAAAAGTGGACAGGTCTGTACAAAAATAAAAATGCCTGTCGGAGTGTACATATGTGTATAATCGAATAAGCAAGCTTAAGCTTCAAAGACAAATCATGTGAGCATACAGCTGGATGACCTGACTACACTGGTCTTGCATCCTAGGATAGGTAGCTACACTGGCTACCGTCCACTCTTCTCTTCACCCCCTCCTCTTGAGTTGGTTGCCACTTGAACTTAGAAGGGAATACCCCGCTCCTTGAGGATTGAGTTGTTGGATTGAGGAATCATTGGGTTGTCATATTGGAGAAGCTAGTCTCTTTGTCATTTCAGTTGGGGAGAGCCACCATCACTTACACTGTACAAGTCATATTCATAGTCGTAAGGGTTTGCGTATGAGTTGAAAAATTTCTGACCTGGCTATTGAGGAGACTTGAGTAGAGTTTGGGATTCTCAAAGGTTGTTGGATTTCAAGTCCGGTTCTCATTAAGGTTCCGCCCACATTAGAATTCCAAAGGCCCGACTTAAGCTCCAAACTTTGATTTTGTGAAGACAAGTTTGGTCATTAAATTTTATCCATCTTTCTTCCTTTTCTTTTCTTTATTTTTCTTTTCTGCACTTATTGCATGTGTTTGCTAGGGACTAGCAAAGGCAAGTATAGGGGGATGATGAATGTACGTTTCATCATCTTTATTCTATCATTTTGACCTTAAAAACCCTAGTAGATGCGTGTAAATAGAGTTAATTTAGTCATTTTAGCATTCATTCTTTATTCATGAAAGAATACCCTTTTATTTAATTCATTCTTTATTCATTTTGGGACCTACTTTTAGTTCCACTTTTTATACTTCAAATAAATAAACTTTGAACATGAAAGTTGTAGATAATTAAATATAAAAAAATAAAAATTTATTTCATACAAAAGTAAGGTATAGATAAAAAGTTATGATCTGAATAAGTTTCCAGAATCCCAACTTCCCAAACCTGTATCTCTAAAATAAAAACTCGAAATGTATCAAAATCACCTTTAATTTTATATAATTTTTAATAATATATTTAATGGAGGTGGTTTCATATTTTCGGAGTTACGGTTTGAAAGTTGAGTTTTGGACCCCACTTGTATACTTATACTGATTAAAATATTCATTTTATTCATTATTCATTATTTTTGTAATTTTATATTTTTATAATTTTGTAAATATTATTTATAATCTATATGTTTATTAAAACTGGAATAAAAAACACAAAGAAAAACAAAAATAAAAATACTTGTACAAAAATATATAGATGAAATACCTATACTTATACCTATGTAGATAACATTTCAATTTATTTAACTATATAATTCACTTCATAAAAATCAAATAAAAATATATTTAAGTTCATAAAATTGAGTTATAAATTTATAAAATAATAAATAAAATTAAATAAAATTAAATATACAAAATAAAAATAAATTATTAAAATACATAAATAAATATACCTATATAGGCCATAAAAGGTAACTTGTATTTTTAAACCTCTAAAAAATAAATAAAAATCGTAATAAAATAATTTAGAAAATAATAAACATTTTTTATTTTATAACCAAAAATTAATAAAATCATTTAATATTTTTTATTGATTTTTTAATCTTTTCCAGGATGCTTTTTCCTGGTGGCTTCGGACGTTGACCTTTGGTCAACTCCCTGGTCCTAGCTCCTGCAGCTTGTCAGACCTTTCCGTGACCCTCTTTTCTTGATTTTTTTCGCCATTGCTACGTTGCTCGAGGTAGGGATGACCCTTCATGAGATTCGTACTCTGTATCACCATGATCCACACCGACCATATTTCTTGGGCAGATCGACTGTGCTCTCCACCCGTGATATTGTCTCGAAGATCGTCACTTCATCATCCACTCATAAACCACCCAAGTTTCCTTTGAAGTTTGAACCCTTATTTTACCTCATTTGAGCCTAGCATCGAGAGCCGGATAGGAGGCCTTGACAGGGCATCCTCCAGCTCGTGCGCGGAGCTTAGGCAAGGGCCGTGGAGGCGCTTCCATCCCATCTCCGGCCAAGTGGACGTGAGCTCTATCTCTAGCTTTTACAACTATCGAGCTTCTCCTTTTGTTCGTTTTCTTGCTATTTAGTTAGCCAGTAGTTCTAGTTGTTATTTCATGCATTTATCTTGTTGTTTAATCAATTAGTTAGCGTCAATTCCACCCTCGAACACCTCGTCGGAGTTCTTGAGCTCTGGCGACCACCCTGTTTTCACCAAAACCCCTTTGGACCACCATTCTTCCCTGCTGTTGCACGTTGCTCGGAGACGGAGGTGACAACTCTTGTTTCCAATCGTCAGGCGGGTCGAGGAGGGCCTAGGGCATCTCCACCACCTCCGGCAAAGCCGAGGTTTCTACCTCAGGTGATCCCCGCCATCGAGTTTACCTCTTTTTCCCTATTTTCTTGCACGTTCTTGTTCGCCATATCCCAAGGAGTAGAACCCCCTAATTATCTACGCGTTTCATACATCGCTTCACCAAATCGAACCATCGCCGGAGCTCGTTTGGGCAACCCATCTTGCGTCGCCAATCCACGCCTCCATTTCACCATCGCAGGGTCGAGGCACTTTGCCCTCGACCCTCTCACCATTTCTGCAGGTCCAGAAGTGCACATCGAATCACCTGGGAGCATTTAGATCTCCACCGAAGCTACTTGGAGCCCTTTTGCTCCGCCGCCCTCGCCAGCCACCTCCGGTGGCCTTCGTCCATTTTTGGTGCCCCAGCTCATAGAGGAAGACCACAGGAGCACCCCCGGTCACTTTTGGAGCTCGAAGAGTGGTCGGAGGCCATGCTCGAGGGTGGGGAAGTTTGCCTGACCAGGCGTTCTTCCATGTTCTTCGTCCTAGCCTCTTTGTAGTTGGATCAAGGTCGGGGCTCCAGGTGCACAGGAGCTGTTAGATCTTCGCTCCCCCCCAACCGCCCGATCAGCCTTGGAGGATCTAATCGTAGCCGTCCCACCCGAAGCGTCATTGGTCGTCCGCATGCTGCCACGTGTCAAGTGAACGGACGTCCGCCGTTGGATCACACCTTGTTGGGGGTAATTTTGCTTGATACCCCTGCTAGTCTTTGTGTTTAATTTTTAGTCCAGAAACTTTCATTTGTCGTTCAATATTTTATGTAACATTTGCATAGACACCCCCAAACTTTCCATATTTGCATTCAGGTCCCTGTCCACGTCACCTCACATGCCTGTGCACATGAGGGGACTGGGTATTTTGCAAGGGACCCTCTGCGGGTATTGATATTTAGATTTAGTCCAGGAATTGTGTCATCACATGTAATATTTTTGAATATTTTGCAAAGTAGACCCTTAGGATTTTGTTTATTGCTTTTAGGTCCTCCCTAGGCGCGTGTGCGTACGCACGCGAAGACTGGGATTTTTGCACTTGTACCCCTGGATGTTTGGCTATTTGTGATTGGTCCTGGAATTTTGTTAATTAATTATATATTTTGTGGAAAAATTGCATTTTAGCCCTGATGTTTTGGATATTTACATATACACCCTTGCTAGTAGTGTAGTTTCTCTTTGCTGTCTATATTACTTTCGTGCATCTAAAAAAGTTTAAAAATCACCAAAAAAATAGCATAAGCTCCTGTTGCACTGTTCTTCCATGTTATATTTTTATTTGGCATTTTTGTTACATTTTATTATTTATAAAATTCAAAACATGTATTTTCAGCCCTATTTGCATTAGAAAATTCATAAAAATTAAAAAAAGTTTTTGAAAAATTCCAAAAAAATTACATTTTGTGTGTTTCTGTGTATTTTGACTTCAGACCAAAAACCACTAAAAATTTCAAAAGAAAACTCCTAAAAATTAGAAAACCACAAAAGCCTTCATAAAAATCTTAAAAATTCCATAAAAATATAATTTTTCTCTAATTTTTCTCTGTTTGATTATATTTATTGTAAAATTAGTTTGAGGAATTTTGGACTCTGATTGATATTTTTCATCCTCATTTTATTTTTAGCCTTCAATTTTGTGCACTGTTTTTAGTATTTTTGACTTTACAAATACCAAAAAAATAGGAAATAAATTGGAAAAATCATAAAAACATTGCAAAATATAAAAAGTTCAAAAATATTTATTTCCGAGAATTAATTGTTTTTACCTCTATATATCCCTTTTTTACCTCTAGTGTATATATACTCCTTATAAGTTTATATCTTCATTAAAAGAAAAAATACAAAAATATAAAACATAAAAAGAAAATACAAAATCAATAAATTAAAAATCAAAATACAAAAATATAAAATCAAAAATTAAATAAAAAATTTAAAATTTAAAACCCACAAAAAGATAGCACACTTGTAGGCATTTGATCACATTCACTCTTGAGCATTTATTTTACGACCTATCCTGCTTGTTCCCTGTGTTCGACACTCTACATCACTTGCACTATACACATATTTTATAGAGTTATAATAAATTTTAACTCCACATTTACTTTCACTGCTTGAATGGATTGTTGTGGATTAACTGTTGAATAACAAGGTTTCATGAGGGGTCGCCACAGCGACTTTGTCTCCGCCTTGTATGAGACATATTTTGACCCTCGCAGAACCTGAGTTATCAATAACTCGATTTGTTTTATTGACTTGTTTCTCATATTGTGAGACTTAAAACTGATGGAATTATATTTTATATATTTACATCATGAGTTGGACCTAATATTATGGAAATATTTGAGGTCGCGACAAATTTTAAGCCCAAGTTATATGATGTTTTCTTATATGCAGTACGATGGTCGCAACTTGCAAATTCGAATCCGAAAACGTTGTTTGTTTATTTTTGATATATGTAATGAATTGGATATTCTTTTTTATGTCATATTTTTCTGGATTAGTTATGCACTTGAATGTTTACATTGCAATTAGAAGTTGTTAAATTAATTTGATTGATTTCACGAACCGTCTATATTGTTGCACTAGACATAATTCAAAATTAGAATTGTTTTGATTATAGAGCATTGTGGTGGACTTTTCGAGAAATAAAAAAGAGTTCTAAATTCCTGAAATTTATGAGAGTTGCTATATCATACATAGTCGGAAGATTGATAAAATATCCTCCGTACAATATGTACCGATTATGTTGTCTCGAATTGAATTGGTGATGGTGTCTAGGCCGTGGATATGCTAATGGGTTATTTAATTGGTATCTTACGCCGCTGGCATTATCGGTCCAACACGGCTAGATCCATTTTAATGAAAGGTAGCATGAAGAGTCAAGGCATACTTTAGCAACTAAATTTAGAACATTGAATTGCACTAAGTGAGGGTGTAATACTATATGATACCATCAAGTACATAAAAGGATAAAACCTAACTGAGATCGCTTAAGTATCATTGTTTTAATTTGATAAAAATAATAGAAGTAAGCATGTATCTTAGCTATATCCCTTAGATTAATCATAAGAATATGATTTGAAATGATTAATCATTAATTTAAATATGATATGGACTAAGTCATACGATGACATCCATGGTCTTTTATCATTACGGAGAACTCTATCGACATGGGTTGTATTTTTAGAGACGTTCATGCATAGTCATGACTCCAAAGTATAAATTCACATGGATCGGATTCTTTGTTTTTCGAAAGAGATGGGTCGTATGCATAGTGAACTCAATGTTGTTTGCCATATTATCGAGGCAACATTGGATTGCGTATAGCTTAAATTATATTTCGCTCATTGATGGTTGGCTTAATAACAACATGCTAACCACAGAAATGTAGAAGGTATGGGTGTTGAAGACTGAATTGAAGGTACAAGTCGGACTTGCAAGGTGTGATGAATCTCCATTTCATCACCTTTATTCTATAATTTTGGCCCTAAAAATACTAGCCAATGCATGTAAATAGCATTAATTTGTACAAGATAGCATCCATCATTTATTACGTTTATTGTGTAAATAATATTGTTTTTAATGCTAGAATTATATAATAAAGATAAGAAAAGAAAAAGGGATAAAATATTGAATATATTTTAATGCCCCAAACCTGATACCAAGTCAAGAATTGAGTTGTCCAACAATGAATAAAGTAGGGGAGATAAGGGCCAGCTATAAAATAAAAACCCTATTCTTTCATTCATTATTTATGCATTTTGGCACCTATTTTGTTCTTTAATATTTATCCATCAAATAAAGAAACTTTGTACATAAAATTGTAGATTAGAATGTGCAAAAAAATACAAAATTGAGTTTGTGAAAAAATAATACATCGTGTACCTTTTATATCCAAAATAAAAAGCCAGAAACCAAACTTCACATACCCATATCTTTCAAATAAAAACTTAAAATATATCAAAATCACCTTCTAATTGTATATAACATTTCACGAACTATTTAATGGCGATGGTTTCATATTTTTTGGAGTTACCATGTAGCAGTTAGGTTTTAGGCCCATATTGTAAATTATACCGATTAAAATATTCATTTTATAGGTTTTAGGCCCATATTGTAAATTATACCGATTAAAATATTCATTTTATTCATTCTTTATTATTTTTACAAATATATATTTTTAGAATTTTGTAAATATTATTTATAACATATATGCATATTAAAATTAGAATAAAACCAAAAGGAAAATGCAAAAATAAAATAAATACATGAGAAAACATAGACAAAATGCATATGTTTCTTCTTGTAAGTAAATAGAAGGGAAAAATATTGTTTTATTCTTTATTCATTCATATTTTTCTAATATTGTAAATATTATCTATATTATATTAAAAATACAAAACCAAAATAAAAATCTTCAAAATACATTAAATGAAAAGATTTATGTAATACATAGGTAAAACACCTATAAATATACCTACATAATATACATACTTATTTATTTAAGTGTACAAATAACATCCTAAAAATAAAATAAAAATATATTTACACTCATAAAAATAAGTTATAAATATATAAAATAAAATAATAAAATAGTAAAATAAAATATACAAAATAAAAATAAAAATGCACAAAACATAGATGAATATACCTATAAATACACTAATAAAAATTAACTACTAATAAATAAAGCCAAAAAATAGATAAAAATCATAATAAAATACTACATAAAATAATGAACATTTTTTATTATATATTAAAAAAATAATAAAATCATTTACTATTTTTAAATAATTATTCTTTAAATAAAATTGTTATTTTGTCCTGTAGCGACCTGACGTGGACCAATCACGTCAGGTCGGGAGCTGACCCAAGTCAGCTGCCTCCTCTGCTTCAGATTTGATGGGGGTGTCTCCTCCCGTAATTTTCTCCCTTAATTCCCGCTCGATTATCACTCAATCGCGATTACTTCCTTCAGACGATCTGATCTACCATCATTGTATATACACGTTAGGCCTTTCTAATCGCGTGTACATACGCTTAAATTAATGTTTTTCCCCGGCAAATAAGGGTGCTCATCAAGGTCTATAAATAAGAACCCTCGCCTCCTTCTTTAAATTTGGTCACCATTAAAGCCTTGCGAGCCATGGTTCAGCACCTTGGATTGTTCCTCGTGACAGGGGGATCAATTGCCATGCTTGGTCGAGATCCAGGAATAAGGGGGTGCACCCATGGCCGTCGTCGCCAGCGACCCTGCTCTCTGGTCAGCCCAGGTATAAGAGCTGTGTCTTTTTCATTTACTTTGCTTAATCTTGATCTTAGCTTCTATTTCCAATAGTTAGTTTAGATTCTAGGTAGTTAGATTAGCGTAATTTAATCCGTCTGTACTTCACCGTAGTTGAGCTCCGGCGAGCACCTCCGCATGCCATGACCGCCGCTCTGTCATCTATTCCGCCCCCACATCGTTTCCTCTCCACTTCCCTTTGCCCCAGTCACTCTAGTTCCCCCAGACCCTTGGTGAATCTGGAGATCCACTTCTCCGCCTCCGCCGTTCGTCGGAGAAGTGCCACCCACTCCACAGACCGTCCAACCTCGCCCAATAAGGCACCCGGACATGCCTTTTTGCCTTGCAAGCGTTCCTTGTAGGCATGGAGGGTCAAACGACTCCAGATGGAGTCAAATTTTGTAGGATCAAGCCACATAGGACTCTCGAGCTTCATCGTCCTTGCAGAGGAGCTCCGGTCAACGTCGAGATGCTCCGCCTCCACCAGCGTGTGGAGGACCGCCGCAGGCAACTCTTGGACCATCTTCGAGCTTCAAAGGATGCCGGAGGTGCAAGGGAGGAAGGATTTAAGTTCGCCTCAGGCGAGTTCTTCCCATGTTCTTCCTCGATGCTTCGGCATCGTCGGATCAGATGCAGATGCCAGGTCGCAGCAGAGCCGTCGAATCACGCCAAGTCGTCACCGTACGATCAGCCCAGCTGATCTAATCTCAAGCATTGATTCGCGAAGCGTCATCGGCCGCTGGATGAGCGACACGTGGCAAGTGAGAAGACCAACGTCGTTGGATGGCACGCATATATGGGGTAAATTCCATATCTTCCCCTGACATTTTTGTATTTAATATTTAGTCATGTAAATAAAGTATAAAGGGATAAATAAGTGGAAATTTTGCATATAGGACCTTGAGCTTCTTGTAATTACAAATAGGTCCAGTCCACATCACCTCACTTGCCGTCCCATGTGGGGTGGTGAAATTGCAGGGATCCCCCTGCTAGTTTTATATTTATTTTTAGGTCCAAGAAATTGAGATTAGCGTTGTATATTTTTGAAAAAAATTGCTAAGAGGCCCCTGAACTTTTTCGCTAATTACATTTTGGTCCTTCCTACGCATCACGTATAGTCCCACGTGATGGGGTATTTTGCATATAAGCCCTGGCGGGTTTTGTAATTGTTAATTAGCGCATCAAAATGTTAATTACGTTGTATATTTTTAGGATATTTGCATAGAGCCACCTGGATTTTATTTTCTTTACAAATACACCTATATCAGGATATATATATTTTTGTGTGCTTCTTTTAATTATTAAAAATACTTATTATGCTCCTAAAAATCTACAAAAATAGGGATAAATGTTTTATGCCTTGTATTTTCACGCTATGATTATTTATTGGCATTTTTTGCATTTTATCTATTTATTAAAAATGAAAAGGAGCCTAAATACTCCCTGATAACATATAAAAATTCCAATAAAATGTAAAAATATTTTTAAAAATTATAAAAAATATAGTATATTGTGTTATTTATTGAGTGCAAAAAACAAAAACCCCTAAAAAATAAGAAAATTAAAAAATCATAAGTCTCTAAAATCCAATGAAAAATATAAAAATTCTACAAAAATATCAAAAATATGTTTTTCAGTTTTATAAATATCTCTATATTATTATTTATATATTTAAATTAGTTTGAGTAATTTTAGGACTTATTTATTATTTTTAAAACCTAAATTAATTTCATATTATTTATTTATCCCCTGTTTGGGATATTTTTACTTTAAGAATACATAAAAATTAGTAAAAATTTCAGAAAAAATAACAAAAAAATATAAAAAATATAGAAATCACAAAAATATTTTATTTACTATATTTTGAGCATTTTTACGTATTTGGATTTATATAGGGCAAATATATATCTTATATTGTGTTTATACTTATATCTATATACCTAACTTCAAGGTTCAACTTTATACACCAGTTTCGGATGCACAGTCCCTTTCGGATATCGAAGAATCATCATTACAACTTCCCAATGTGCCGGTTCGGGATTACTTTGATATCTACTAACTAGACTAACTGGATGAGCCAAGTCAGGTCGAGTGCACATCATTGCATACATCATACTACCCACCACTTGTGCATATAGAACTTCTGAAAATTTCTGTCCCTTTCCAAGACATTGACTCTTACTGAGTCTCTTCCAAGAACAACCGGTGTAGGAGCTGGAGTGCTATTATGCATTCCAAATCTCATTAATACATTATGCAAATACTTTTCTTGACTAAGACTCAATGTCATTGAATTTTTGTCTCTTATAATTTGAATTTTAAGAACATAAGATGCATCGCTCATATCCTTCATCTCAAATTCACTACTCAATTTCTCTTTAATTTCATTGAGCATCCCCATGTCATTACCCGTGAGTAGAATGTCATCTACATATAGTGACATGATAGCAAACTTTCTCCCACTCTTCATGACATATACACAATCATCCAACTTATTTGCAACAAATCCAAATTAGATAATTTTCTTATGATTCTTGAGATATCATTACCGTGAAAACTGTTTCAAGCTATATAATGATATTCATAACTTATAAACCCTTTTTCTCCTGACCTTCAACCTGAAAACCATCAAGTTGTCATATAAAAAATCTTATCTTAATTTTTTATTAAGGAAGGTCATCTTCACATCCATTTGAAATAATTTCAAATTCAGATATGCGACTATAGCAAAGATTATCTGAATCGATGCAAACTTAGGAACCAGAGAGTAGGTTTCCTATAAGTCTATTCCAGCTTGTTGAGTATAGTCCTTGACAAGTAATCTTGCTTTATATCTATCGTCACAGTTAACCCAATACTTTATCTTGAATACCCACTTACATCCTATGGATTGCCTATCTTTTAGCAAATCACATAACCCTTCTACCTTTTCGTTCGATTGAGTCCAATCATCCCCCATGACAGTCGTCCATGATTCTAACTCCTTCGAAGCCATTTCTTCGTCAAAGGATACGTGATATGTACAATTAGCTACATCCTCATTCATTGTGTTACATGACAACTCGCATCCATAGAAATGATAATCTTCCATCCATACGGGTTGTATTATGGGTCTCTTGTTGTCGATTATACTCGTGGGTTGTGTTGGTTCACCCACTTCCTCTAAAGGATCATCATTAACCATGGGTTCATTTCTATATATGGATGATCAATATCATATACTAATTCTTATCTTATCTCCAAGTCGTCTTCATTATTTTGTAAGATAACCGAGAATCTGATTTCTCTGCTTCTTGCTCCTTTTCTTGATGAATTTCAAGGAAAATTACATCACGACTTTCGATCAGACCTTTAGTTTCATGGAAGAACCTATATCCTTTAGAATGTTCACTATATCCAACAATTTTGCACTTTAATGTCTTGAAGTCTAGCTTGTCTCTAAGCTGACTCGGTACCAAGACATGTGCATTACATCCCCATTTTCGGAGATGACCCAGCTCTGGATTCTTGCCATTTTAAATTTCATATGGCGTTGATTTTATGGACTTGGTGAATTTATGATTCTATTAGCGGTCAACACTGCCTCTCCCTAAAATTTATTTGTGAGACCCAAGTGTGACAATATACATCTAACTACATTCATCAGTGTTCTATTCTTTCTTTTAGTTACACAATTTTATTGTGGTGTATAAGTTATTGTAGTACGCTTACAAATGCACGCTTGAATGTAGTACTCCTCAAAATCCTTTAAGGTACATTCTCCACGTCTGTCAGTCCTAAGGGTCTTAATTGGTTTTCCCAATTCGGTCTCTATTCTATCTTGTATCTAATAAATGATACGAGGTTCCGATGTACTCTTGGGGCATATAGTACATCCCGAAGTACCATTATGTTATTGTCCATGTCAAGCTTGCATGTCCCAACACCTTCAACATTCAAGTAGGTGTTGTTCCCCATGAAGATTCTATGTTTGCATTTCCGAGAATTTAAGTGTTTTTACCTCTATATATCCCTTTTTTACCTCTAGTGTATATATACTCCTTATAAGTTTATATCTTCATTAAAAGAAAAAATACAAAAATATAAAACATAAAAAGAAAATACAAAATCAATAAATTAAAAATCAAAATACAAAAATATAAAATCAAAAATTAAATAAAAAATTTAAAATTTAAAACCCACAAAAAGATAGCACACTTGTAGGCATTTGATCACATTCACTCTTGAGCATTTATTTTACGACCTATCCTGCTTGTTCCCTGTGTTCGACACTCTACATCACTTGCACTATACACATATTTTATACAGTTATAATAAATTTTAACTCCACATTTACTTTCACTGCTTGAATGGATTGTTGTGGATTAACTGTTGAATAACAGGGTTTCATGAGGGGTCGCCACAACGACTTTGTCTCCGCCTTGTATGAGACATATTTTGACCCTCGCAGAACCTGAGTTATCAATAACTCGATTTGTTTTATTGACTTGTTTCTCATATTGTGAGACTTAAAACTGATGGAATTATATTTTATATATTTACATCATGAGTTGGACCTAATATTATGGAAATATTTGAGGTCGCGACAATTTTTAAGCCCAAGTTATATGATGTTTTCTTATATGCAGTACGATGGTCGCAACTTGCAAATTCGAATCCGAAAACGTTGTTTGTTTATTTTTGATATATGTAATGAATTGGATATTCTTTTTTATGTCATATTTTTCTGGATTAGTTATGCACTTGAATGTTTACATTGCAATTAGAAGTTGTTAAATTAATTTGATTGATTTCACGAACCGTCTATATTGTTGCACTAGACATAATTCAAAATTAGAATTGTTTTGATTATAGAGCATTGTGGTGGACTTTTCGAGAAATAAAAAAGAGTTCTAAATTCCTGAAATTTATGAGAGTTGCTATATCATACATAGTCGGAAGATTGATAAAATATCCTCCGTACAATATGTACCGATTATGTTGTCTCGAATTGAATTGGTGATGGTGTCTAGGCCGTGGATATGCTAATGGGTTATTTAATTGGTATCTTACGCCGCTGGCATTATCGGTCCAACACGGCTAGATCCATTTTAATGAAAGGTAGCATGAAGAGTCAAGGCATACTTTAGCAACTAAATTTAGAACATTGAATTGCACTAAGTGAGGGTGTAATACTATATGATACCATCAAGTACATAAAAGGATAAAACCTAACTGAGATCGCTTAAGTATCATTGTTTTAATTTGATAAAAATAATAGAAGTAAGCATGTATCTTAGCTATATCCCTTAGATTAATCATAAGAATATGATTTGAAATGATTAATCATTAATTTAAATATGATATGGACTAAGTCATACGATGACATCCATGGTCTTTTATCATTACGGAGAACTCTATCGACATGGGTTGTATTTTTAGAGACGTTCATGCATAGTCATGACTCCAAAGTATAAATTCACATGGATCGGATTCTTTGTTTTTCGAAAGAGATGGGTCGTATGCATAGTGAACTCAATGTTGTTTGCCATATTATCGAGGCAACATTGGATTGCGTATAGCTTAAATTATATTTCGCTCATTGATGGTTGGCTTAATAACAACATGCTAACCACAGAAATGTAGAAGGTATGGGTGTTGAAGACTGAACTGAAGGTACAAGTCGGACTTGCAAGGTGTGATGAATCTCCATTTCATCACCTTTATTCTATAATTTTGGCCCTAAAAATACTAGCCAATGCATGTAAATAGCATTAATTTGTACAAGATAGCATCCATCATTTATTACGTTTATTGTGTAAATAATATTGTTTTTAATGCTAGAATTATATAATAAAGATAAGAAAAGAAAAAGGGATAAAATATTGAATATATTTTAATGCCCCAAACCTGATACCAAGTCAAGAATTGAGTTGTCCAACAATGAATAAAGTAGGGGAGATAAGGGCCAGCTATAAAATAAAAACCCTATTCTTTCATTCATTATTTATGCATTTTGGCACCTATTTTGTTCTTTAATATTTATCCATCAAATAAAGAAACTTTGTACATAAAATTGTAGATTAGAATGTGCAAAAAAATACAAAATTGAGTTTGTGAAAAAATAATACATCGTGTACCTTTTATATCCAAAATAAAAAGCCAGAAACCAAACTTCACATACCCATATCTTTCAAATAAAAACTTAAAATATATCAAAATCACCTTCTAATTGTATATAACATTTCACGAACTATTTAATGGCGATGGTTTCATATTTTTTGGAGTTACCATGTAGCAGTTAGGTTTTAGGCCCATATTGTAAATTATACCGATTAAAATATTCATTTTATAGGTTTTAGGCCCATATTGTAAATTATACCGATTAAAATATTCATTTTATTCATTCTTTATTATTTTTACAAATATATATTTTTAGAATTTTGTAAATATTATTTATAACATATATGCATATTAAAATTAGAATAAAACCAAAAGGAAAATGCAAAAATAAAATAAATACATGAGAAAACATAGACAAAATGCATATGTTTCTTCTTGTAAGTAAATAGAAGGGAAAAATATTGTTTTATTCTTTATTCATTCATATTTTTCTAATATTGTAAATATTATCTATATTATATTAAAAATACAAAACCAAAATAAAAATCTTCAAAATACATTAAATGAAAAGATTTATGTAATACATAGGTAAAACACCTATAAATATACCTACATAATATACATACTTATTTATTTAAGTGTACAAATAACATCCTAAAAATAAAATAAAAATATATTTACACTCATAAAAATAAGTTATAAATATATAAAATAAAATAATAAAATAGTAAAATAAAATATACAAAAAAAATAAAAATGCACAAAACATAGATGAATATACCTATAAATACACTAATAAAAATTAACTACTAATAAATAAAGCCAAAAAATAGATAAAAATCATAATAAAATACTACATAAAATAATGAACATTTTTTATTATATATTAAAAAATAATAAAATCATTTACTATTTTTAAATAATTATTCTTTAAATAAAATTGTTATTTTGTCCTGTAGCGACCTGACGTGGACCAATCACGTCAGGTCGGGAGCTGACCCAAGTCAGCTGCCTCCTCTGCTTCAGATTTGATGGGGGTGTCTCCTCCCGTAATTTTCTCCCTTAATTCTCGCTCGATTATCACTCAATCGCGATTACTTCCTTCAGACGATCTGATCTACCATCATTGTATATACACGTTAGGCCTTTCTAATCGCGTGTACATACGCTTAAATTAATGTTTTTCCCCGGCAAATAAGGGTGCTCATCAAGGTCTATAAATAAGAACCCTCGTCTCCTTCTTTAAATTTGGTCACCATTAAAGCCTTGCGAGCCATGGTTCAGCACCTTGGATTGTTCCTCGTGACAGGGGGATCAATTGCCATGCTTGGTCGAGATCCAGGAATAAGGGGGTGCACCCATGGCCGTCGTCGCCAGCGACCCTGCTCTCTGGTCAGCCCAGGTATAAGAGCTGTGTCTTTTTCATTTACTTTGCTTAATCTTGATCTTAGCTTCTATTTCCAATAGTTAGTTTAGATTCTAGGTAGTTAGATTAGCGTAATTTAATCCGTCTGTACTTCACCGTAGTTGAGCTCCGGCGAGCACCTCCGCATGCCATGACCGTCGCTCTGTCATCTATTCCGCCCCCACATCGTTTCCTCTCCACTTCCCTTTGCCCCAGTCACTCTAGTTCCCCCAGACCCTTGGTGAATCTGGAGATCCACTTCTCCGCCTCCGCCGTTCGTCGGAGAAGTGCCACCCACTCCACAGACCGTCCAACCTCGCCCAATAAGGCACCCGGACATGCCTTTTTGCCTTGCAAGCGTTCCTTGTAGGCCTGGAGGGTCAAACGACTCCAGATGGAGTCAAATTTTGTAGGATCAAGCCACATAGGACTCTCGAGCTTCATCGTCCTTGCAGAGGAGCTCCGGTCAACGTCGAGATGCTCCGCCTCCACCAGCGTGTGGAGGACCACCGCAGGCAACTCTTGGACCATCTTCGAGCTTCAAAGGATGCCGGAGGTGCAAGGGAGGAAGGATTTAAGTTCGCCTCAGGCGAGTTCTTCCCATGTTCTTCCTCGATGCTTCGGCATCGTCGGATCAGATGCAGATGCCAGGTCGCAGCAGAGCCGTCGAATCACGCCAAGTCGTCACCGTACGATCAGCCCAGCTGATCTAATCTCAAGCATTGATTCGCGAAGCGTCATCGGCCGCTGGATGAGCGACACGTGGCAAGTGAGAAGACCAACGTCGTTGGATGGCACGCATATATGGGGTAAATTCCATATCTTCCCCTGACATTTTTGTATTTAATATTTAGTCATGTAAATAAAGTATAAAGGGATAAATAAGTGGAAATTTTGCATATAGGACCTTGAGCTTCTTGTAATTACAAATAGGTCCAGTCCACATCACCTCACTTGCCGTCCCATGTGGGGTGGTGAAATTGCAGGGATCCCCCTGCTAGTTTTATATTTATTTTTAGGTCCAAGAAATTGAGATTAGCGTTGTATATTTTTGAAAAAAATTGCTAAGAGGCCCCTGAACTTTTTCGCTAATTACATTTTGGTCCTTCCTACGCATCACGTATAGTCCCACGTGATGGGGTATTTTGCATATAAGCCCTGACGGGTTTTGTAATTGTTAATTAGCGCATCAAAATGTTAATTACGTTGTATATTTTTAGGATATTTGCATAGAGCCACCTGGATTTTATTTTCTTTACAAATACACCTATATCAGGATATATATATTTTTGTGTGCTTCTTTTAATTATTAAAAATACTTATTATGCTCCTAAAAATCTACAAAAATAGGGATAAATGTTTTATGCCTTGTATTTTCACGCTATGATTATTTATTGGCATTTTTTGCATTTTATCTATTTATTAAAAATGAAAAGGAGCCTAAATACTCCCTGATAACATATAAAAATTCCAATAAAATGTAAAAATATTTTTAAAAATTATAAAAAATATAGTATATTGTGTTATTTATTGAGTGCAAAAAACAAAAACCCCTAAAAAATAAGAAAATTAAAAAATCATAAGTCTCTAAAATCCAATGAAAAATATAAAAATTCTACAAAAATATCAAAAATATGTTTTTCAGTTTTATAAATATCTATATATTATTATTTATATATTTAAATTAGTTTGAGTAATTTTAGGACTTATTTATTATTTTTAAAACCTAAATTAATTCCAGATTATTTATTTATCCCCTGTTTGGGATATTTTTACTTTAAGAATACATAAAAATTAGTAAAAATTTCAGAAAAAATAACAAAAAAATATAAAAAATATAGAAATCACAAAAATATTTTATTTACTATATTTTGAGCATTTTTACGTATTTGGATTTATATAGGGCAAATATATATCTTATATTGTGTTTATACTTATATCTATATACCTAACTTCAAGGTTCAACTTTATACACCAGTTTCGGATGCACAGTCCCTTTCGGATATCGAAGAATCATCATTACAACTTCCCAATGTGCCGGTTCGGGATTACTTTGATATCTACTAACTAGACTAACTGGATGAGCCAAGTCAGGTCGAGTGCACATCATTGCATACATCATACTACCCACCACTTGTGCATATAGAACTTCTGAAAATTTCTGTCCCTTTCCAAGACATTGACTCTTACTGAGTCTCTTTCCAAGAACAACCGGTGTAGGAGCTGGAGTGCTATTATGCATTCCAAATCTCATTAATACATTATGCAAATACTTTTCTTGACTAAGACTCAATGTCATTGAATTTTTGTCTCTTATAATTTGAATTTTAAGAACATAAGATGCATCGCTCATATCCTTCATCTCAAATTCACTACTCAATTTCTCTTTAATTTCATTGAGCATCCCCATGTCATTACCCGTGAGTAGAATGTCATCTACATATAGTGACATGATAGCAAACTTTCTCCCACTCTTCATGACATATACACAATCATCCAACTTATTTGCAACAAATCCAAATTAGATAATTTTCTTATGATTCTTGAGATATCATTACCGTGAAAACTGTTTCAAGCTATATAATGATATTCATAACTTATAAACCCTTTTTCTCCTGACCTTCAACCTGAAAACCATCAAGTTGTCATATAAAAAATCTTATCTTAATTTTTTATTAAGGAAGGTCATCTTCACATCCATTTGAAATAATTTCAAATTCAGATATGCGACTATAGCAAAGATTATCTGAATCGATGCAAACTTAGGAACCAGAGAGTAGGTTTCCTATAAGTCTATTCCAGCTTGTTGAGTATAGTCCTTGACAAGTAATCTTGCTTTATATCTATCGTCACAGTTAACCCAATACTTTATCTTGAATACCCACTTACATCCTATGGATTGCCTATCTTTTAGCAAATCACATAACCCTTCTACCTTTTCGTTCGATTGAGTCCAATCATCCCCCATGACAGTCGTCCATGATTCTAACTCCTTCGAAGCCATTTCTTCGTCAAAGGATACGTGATATGTACAATTAGCTACATCCTCATTCATTGTGTTACATGACAACTCGCATCCATAGAAATGATAATCTTCCATCCATACGGGTTGTATTATGGGTCTCTTGTTGTCGATTATACTCGTGGGTTGTGTTGGTTCACCCACTTCCTCTAAAGGATCATCATTAACCATGGGTTCATTTCTATATATGGATGATCAATATCATATACTAATTCTTATCTTATCTCCAAGTCGTCTTCATTATTTTGTAAGATAACCGAGAATTTGATTTCTCTGCTTCTTGCTCCTTTTCTTGATGAATTTCAAGGAAAATTACATCACGACTTTCGATCAGACCTTTAGTTTCATGGAAGAACCTATATCCTTTAGAATGTTCACTATATCCAACAATTTTGCACTTTAATGTCTTTAAGTCTAGCTTGTCTCTAAGCTGACTCGGTACCAAGACATGTGCATTACATCCCCATTTTCGGAGATGACCCAGCTCTGGATTCTTGCCATTTTAAATTTCATATGGCGTTGATTTTATGGACTTGGTGAATTTATGATTCTATTAGCGGTCAACACTGCCTCTCCCTAAAATTTATTTGTGAGACCCAAGTGTGACAATATACATCTAACTACATTCATCAGTGTTCTATTCTTTCTTTTAGTTACACAATTTTATTGTGGTGTATAAGTTATTGTAGTACGCTTACAAATGCACGCTTGAATGTAGTACTCCTCAAAATCCTTTAAGGTACATTCTCCACGTCTGTCAGTCCTAAGGGTCTTAATTGGTTTTCCCAATTCGGTCTCTACTTCTATCTTGTATCTAATAAATGATACGAGGTTCCGATGTACTCTTGGGGCATATAGTACATCCCGAAGTACCATTATGTTATTGTCCATGTCAAGCTTGCATGTCCCAACACCTTCAACATTCAAGTAGGTGTTGTTCCCCATGAAGATTCTATGTTTGCCTTTCTTCAGCTCCTTGAAGTCCATAAGCGCCTCCTTTATCTTGACAATGTGGTAGGTTGCACTAGAGTCAATCCACTACCCGTCACAGTCTGCGACTATCGAGTTGTACTCTACGTCAGTCACGAGTTCAATTTTCTTCTTGCCTTTATTTTCAAGTTTTTTAGAATTTCATGGCTTCTTCTTATTGGGATAATTGACCTTGAAATGGTCATATTTGTCGGAACTGTAGCATGAACCATGTAGGTATTTTCCACCTTTTCCTTTGAAATTCGTCGTGGAGGGTTCTAGTCTTTTCTTTATGTGCACCACATTTGCTTCTTCTTCTTCTTCTTCTTCTTCTTCTTCTTCTTCCTCCTCCTCCTCCTCGACCTCAAAGATCTCGTCTTTCGATCTTTGCTTTGAGAGATCTTACTCAATTGTCAACTGTACAGGTAGGTCCGTCACACTCTTAATGTTATTGTTCATCCTCAAGGATATGGCAACCATGTTGAATGACAACATGAGAGACTTCCTAGAAAGATTGATATCTGCATCCTTTCTGGAATTACGCATCCATCAATCACTAGGCCCTTGACCATCATGATCATTTTGTTCACGTGCTCGAGGATGCTTTCAGATTCCTTCATCCTACAAGAGTTATACTTATGTAGAAGAAACTTGACCTCACTTCTAACTTGGAGTGATATTTTTTCTTAACCGCAATCCAGGGCTCATATGATGATTTGCAAGTCTCAAAGACCGAATCATATTCAGCTCGATATGGGTCAACATAAAGCTCCTACTCCTATTATATATTTTCTCTCACTGTTCGCTTGTTCTGATTTCCTCCATGGCTGGATTCTCAGATAATGCAGGGTCATGTTTGTCTATTATGAAGTGTATGTTATCCTGTAGCAACATTTAAGCAACTTAAATCCTATTTATAAAAGAATCGAACTTTTAACCCTTAATATAAAGGGATTTTTAACCGGCAAACCCTATAAACTTTGTCAATTACCTCCATGACCTTTGAACAATCTAATTCTTCTCTCGACCCCGTAAACTTGCCAACTCTTACCACATGCACCCTCTAGTTAATCTGTTTGAAGCCCGTAGGGGTTCTTGGGGTAATTTACAGGATTGGTGGGGTAATACGTTGTGCAAAAGGTCGTGAAGTCAATTTAAAAAGTTTATAGGGCCTGTCAAATAAAAATCCCTAATATAAAATAGCAAATGATCTCAAATTTGAACGTGGTTTGGAGGATATATACCATATTTATCGAAGATTCAATTTATAAGGTAGGATTTTTGGAAACTAATTCGCAAAAATATACTAAATACGGCACCTATGTTGTAACTCACATTATCCACTCGCTAAATATTAACAACTAAAATGAAAAGATAAATTAGATAAATAATATCTAAATAATTTGTGCCCCTCACTTCATCCCTACACTAAGTAACGTACCTTCAAGACCACTTTTATACTAGGTTATAAAGTTACATGAAATTACCAATATATCCGTGCTAATAAATTTACGTAAAATTACAAATATATCCATGCTACATTAATGAATGTTCGCGAAGGTTTGGATTATAATATATTATATCAATCTGTTATCGGAGGTTTCTTTTGAAAGAATCCGTCATCGCAGGTTGAAAAATCAACAAAATCATTGGTAGTCTTAGCTGGAAGTTCTCGAGCAAAAATTTTCCCTTTTGCTAATTGGCAACATGAAATTCTTTTTTTGATATAATAATAGACTTAATTCCTCTGTCTGTATTACAGCACTTGTCCAATAAACAAAACGTGGTTTGATTATTTGTTATGATTGTTAGTGCATCCCACTTACAAGTATCACGGAGACATGTAGTGCCACCTCATCTTATTATCCGAAATATAAAAAAGATAATAATAAAGCACCGCTTCAAATTGCCACCATGCTCCTCACCATTTGTATTATCGGTGCAAATTATATCACAGCACCCTGTAGTAAGGGAAAATGTTCTTTTTCGCGGCATATTTATAAATTTAATTACACAAATATATTTCCAGTCTTTTTCGTTGTGTCACCTTATATTAATTATTATTGAAATAATTTTTCCTACTTTCGATCATAACAACTAGCACTATTTATGTGAATAAAGTTTGTACAACGAAAAGTGTATCGTCTCGGACTTAGGTATCTGGTCTGTTAATGGAGGGAAAATTTGTCCTAACAACTTGTTAGGCTCGGCCCAATTGAATCCATTGACAACCACCCAAAATGTTTAAGTTCAAATTATCAAGTAGTAATCCTCACCACTTATACACTTTCACGCTCCGTGAGTTTTAGATGTGAGATTATATTGAGGGTTGGGGTATTACAAAAAGAATATTAGTTTGGCTGTCGAGGTTATCACGAGGTAAATTGTCTACTTTGGATGTTATCCCTCATTCGATTTTGGGTTATCTCAAGCTATACTTCTACATTTCTAGATAGGAATTATTTGTATGGACTCATATTTTCTTCATCATAATATTTACATCCACCTTTAGACAAAAAAGTTCACCAAAAGTATATTATAATCGTAAACATAGCGCATAAATATACAACATCACAATACAATTACCATTCCAACCCATCAGACTGACCTTTTGGCAGGAGGTTACTCCAATGAATTTAATTTTAAAATTGCGTACTAAATAAATTGAAATATAAAATTTTTGTGAATTACTTTCAAAGAAACTTGAAATTATACCATTTATGTAATATCACTTTCTCTTCCTCTTCTCCTTAAAACGAAGCTTGGTCCGTGTGTGTGGCTTGAGTATTGAGGCTCGACATCTCAAGGTCAAATCCGAACATCATTAGCATTTACTCATTTTCTGAACTCATTTCATTACATATCAACTAGGTTCTGTTTTGTTACAATCAAGAACCGTATTATGCACTACGAGTCTACGATCCTCGATCGCATGTCACTTGTTAGCATGACCGATAACATCCTATGTTAGAAAATAAGATAATATAAGAGACGATAACTATTAACCATTTCCAACATTGTTATTCATATCTAGAAAACATTTTATTTTTGAAGTTGGACCTTTGACATTATTTTGTGATAACCTCTAAAAGTATTTTATGTATTAGGAGTGTCCATCGACTAAACTTGCTCCTAATTTGGGTTTAAGATACTTGAGTGATCTATTACTGAAATCGAATCGATCGATCACATGTGTGCATAGGTTCAATCATCCTGAACATGTTGATCAATTATTATTTTTCACAATTTTCGTATTTAATTATACTTGAGTGATCCATCTTATTTTTCGTAATTTTCATAAAATTTGATCATTAAAATGCTCATCTCTTTCACGACACAACTCTGATTCCCATGCTCCAAGGAATCTGGAAAAACCATAGAAATTTGAGGTGCTACGTTCTTTTTGAAAAAGCTTGCACGCATAGGCCCAAACAGAAGAGGCATAAGAAACCATACCCGATCAACTCTTCAACCCTCGCACCCAAGTACGATCTTGTTGCTTTTCAAGACTTTATGAGGTCTAAGCGAAGACGATGAGGATATAAGGTAGTAGGTTGGCCATCTAGTTCATGTTATTTTAAGAGACAGTTTAGTTAGGGGATAAGGGAAAACATAGTCCTAAACCAAAGACCATCCCCATAGAGGCTTATGGCAACACAAGTATTGACCAAATCATTCATTCTTATCAATATCGTCCCTATTTATCATCCAAAAGGGATTGACGGTACAACTTGTTGTTCGTCTCCCACCAATTTCTATTTAGACAAGATTTGGGATCTGTTCGTCCTTAAAAAATATCATCCCAATTTTAACTATGATTATACTTATCGCTTGTTATCTATTCCACATTATATAACACTAATTATATCATGATAGCTTTCATTTATCTTCCATTCTTCACTATAACATAATCAAGCGTAGAAAAGGGCATATCTTCAACTTATTCTACCTTTTCTGCTCAAATACAAAATCCGCCTATCAATGAGAAGTATGAACAACTTTCTTTTGTGTTATTTCTTAATCATTTTCTTATCTAATTTAGAGGCAAACGGGAGTTTCTATAAATGATAAAGGGCTACCCTATAATACATTTACCATTACTTATCTTTTGAAAAGTGGTTTTGAGTTGAATTGGAGTAAGCTATAGTTGGAAGGTTAGTAAGATGAGTATTTTTTTCTGAATAGTATATATTGTGATGGTAGAAAGTGGGAACCCACACATTAATTCCAACCATGGAATTATGAGTAGTTGTGGGATAATCCAATCGGTAAAGTGGGGAGGGGTAAATTTCGAGTAAGCGATTTACAAGATAATCATGTGGACACAGATCTTCTACTGTAATGGGAATTACAACAGAGGTGTTGTAACTACAAATATATATATTTTTTGAGTTTTTGATTTCCAAAATCTAACCTTATAGATTATATCTTCGAATAAAGTTTCATATATCCTCCAAATTTCGTTCAAATACGAGGGCATTTGTTATTTCATCATAATGATCAAAACTTCAATTCTTTTTTAGATGGGATTTAAGTTGCGTAAATGTTGACCAGACATTTGACCATTAAGATAAAATAGCAAATGACTCAAATTTTGAGTGAAATTTGGATGATGTGCGAAATTTTAGTCGAATATATAATTCGTAAAGTTGGATTTTGATAGTCTAAGTCGTAATTTTTTTAACAATTACAACACCTATATTTTTTATTGATTTGTAAAAGGCTTTTTGATTTTGTCCCACGAGAGATATTGTGGAGAGTTTTGGAGAAGAGATAAGTATATATCATATGCATTAACCTCATAAAGGATATATATGATAGAGCTTTATCTTGTGTAAGGATCCGGACTGGGAAGACTAGCTATTTTGGCATCAACATTGGTTTACATCAAAGTTTAGCTTTAAGTCCATTTATTTTTATTTTGATTATGGATGAGTTGACAAGTTACATTCAGGATGAGATATCTTGGTGTATGTTATTTGCTGATGATATTGTGTTAATTGATGAGACTACAGATTGAGTAAATGAGAAGTTTGAGGTGAAAGACATGCATTAGAGACTAAAGGATTTCATATAAGTATGGTTAAGACTGAATATATGGAGTGCACTTTTGATGGAAGCAATGGTGAAGGAATTAATGTGAAGATTGGCGATGATAACATTTGGAAGGGAGATTCTATTAGATACTTGGGATCTATTTTGCAATATGACGGAGAAATTGATGGAGATGTTACTAACAGAATAAATGCAGGCTAGCTAAAATGGAGAGGCCTCTATTGTTCTCTTGATAAAAAATCTTTAAAAATCAAATGAAAGTTTTACAAAGCAGTCGTGAGACCTGCAATGATCTATGGATCTGAATGTTGGTCTGCGAACCATAGACATGTGCAGAGAATGGTAGTAGCAGAAATGAAAATGCTAAGGTGGATGTGTGAGCACACACGTAAAGATTGGATTCGGGATGATGCAATCAGAAGGAAAGTTAGTGTAGCTCTAATCGACGATAGATGCAAGAAAACTGCTTAAGATGGTTTGACAATATGCAAAAGAGGTCGGCTGATGCACCAGTTAGGAGATGCGAGTTTTGAGATGTTGAGCTGGGTAAGAGAGGGCGAGGATGGCCCAAGGATTGTTGGAATGCGATTATACAGAGGGATCTCAATTTTTTATATAAGCCCGAGATTGACCTAAGATCTGAATGGAGACAAAGAATTCATGTAACCGACCCTACTTAATTGTGGAAAAAACTTTGTTGTTATTGTTGAATTACAACACCTATGCACAGGGCCATGAGGTAATGTAGATTGTTCCATCCACACATATTGATTGTATTTCTTGAACAACATAAACTATATAAGGCACAAAAACACACACATGCATATATGACGATAGCGACTTTTCTCATACATACTAACTGCTTAATAACTTTCACTTATTCTACTACAACTACTGCCTATTTTCAAACTAAATGAAAAACGGAAAACAAATCTGTCTGATCCTAATTTTCTCCTTTCAAGGTTAAACCTTACAATTCAAAGATGAACTTGGAAGTACACCACGTTGTTCTCATCTTTACAACTCTGAGGGTCTGTTTGGTAGGAGAATAGGCCCTGGAATAAGGGGTCAATTCTCCTCCCGACACGGTTCCCAGTGGTACGACTATTCTTCATTATTCCATCTTATTTCACTTTTATTCATATCTTCATCCCACCTTACCTACCTTTATTTCACCTTATTCTCCTTATTCCTATCTTCAACCGAAAGGAGAATAAACACTTATTCATCGTATTCTCTATTCTTATTCCTTCTTATTTTCCTACCGATCAGGTGAATAAAAACCCATCATTTCTCCATCGCAAGAGAAACCAGAGAAAGGCCTGTCAGGTCGTGATTTGATCCTAGTCTGACACTTGATTAGGTCGCGTCTCCTTCTGTCCGACTCCCGCACTGCGCGGCAGATGGAGTGTGGATATCAGAATGAGGAGCTTCTGTCACATCACACGTCTGCAACGTAAAGATCCATTTAGAAAGATCCATGCAACGTGATAGGGCGGAAAGGGAAGCCTCTCCTTCCCCTCCCTCCCTCAATGATGACTATATGATGGGAGCACTTTACTCGAGCAAGATCTGGGCGCACATGGTGACTTGTATGTATGTGTGTGTACAAGGAAATACAAACAATCATAGTCAATTGCATTATTGATATGCTTTAAATTTCTCAATGATGTAACATTCGATGTAAATTTCAACACCTGTTTTGATATCGTTCCTTCTTATACGATATGAGCATAATCTTCCCAATCTGAATCATCCAACTCATTTGGAGTGTACAAAAATCCCTATCTGAACTCCTGAACCACCTTAGTCAAACTCTGCATACTTTCGATCTCAACAGTTCACCGTAAGCATTGGTTATTCACAACCTCTGAAGAAGGCACACATGTTGCGTCACGTCATCTTCCTTGAGGTCGAATATCGCTCTGATCCACCACGTCGTATCCCTCGTTGTTGTTGAATCAAGCTCTGATTGCAGTTGTTGTGACACGACCTGCCGGTATCGTATTTTCCAGATATCTGTTGCTGGGGATATGGATGCGCATGCGCAATCGACTACCGCCACTGAAGTAGGTGAAACAAATAACAACAAGATATAACGATGGTCAATCACCTCTCACGACCATCGAAGAAGAAAGATCACTATAATTAGAACGAGTACAACTCTCTTTGTTACCTCGCTCTCTCACCTCTCTCTCTCTCTCTCTCTTTCTTCTCTTGTGGTATTCCCTCTTGTTGTAGTGTATGCGTCTACCCACCTCTATATATAACCCAGTTACAACCCCATAGTTGTATTCCCAACAAGAATATAAATAAAATACGACTCAACTACTATTAGGATTAGGAGTCAATGCCATTAGGATTCATAATCCTAATTTACTCTAATTCTAACAAGAACATCGTATTTTTCGGTTTCCTCTTTCGGTTTTATTTGTTTGACATGCACGTGTATCGCGTAAATTGTGTTTTTTAAGATTTTTTTGCAATATTCCTTTTTTGAAAACATATTCTTGTTGGTATTGATTGTATGATTGAATCACACTTTATCTCTCGCCCTCCTTTCATTAATGGGAAAAAACAGGAACAAGGGAGACCTTTTGTATTTCATCTTTCTTTGAGAATTCACATAATAACAACCTTTACAACGCTCATGTTAACCATAGTGAGATCAAAAGACTTATAGACCCAGAGATGACAATTCATGAAAATTTATGCATGTAGTGGAGCCACAAGTGTATATACAGATGTTATCATTAACCAAACTCCTTAGAAAGATACGCGTCATATCTTTCTACGCCATTCCATACGTATTTGAAGTAATATATTTTAGTATGTACATCAGAAAGATATACTTTCTCCTGCAAAATCAAAATTTTGATTCCTGGGCATAAATCAGAACAAGTGTATTTTTTAGTATATATCTTCGAAAGGTATGCACAAATTTTAAGTAGTATTTTTTAGTGTATATCTTATAAAGATATACACGTATAGACACTACTGGAAATCTGAGCATTTGCATTGATCCATTTGTGACAACTACGTTTAGGTGCCACAAGTATTAGATAATTACGGCGACATGTCGTGAAACACCACAAAAAATGTAAAAAAGTCAGCGACAATCGTTCTAGCCACCGCGACTTAGCTTATGCCATAAATAAGTTAGCGGTGATCGTTTTTACCGTCGCAAATAATACGCGCTAATTCCATAACAAAATTTCCTTCCCTCCCCCTTCCTCTTTCCCTTCCCTCTTCCCATCTGTAACTCCCTTCTCTCTAATCTCATCCGAACTTCGTCGCCCTTCTTCCACCTCCTTCTAACGCTGCCCTCATCCCACCTCCTCCACCCAACGTCACCCTCTGATCACCTCCTCCCTCCTCCCTTCCTTTCTCTCGACTCCTCGTACCTCCCTCCCCCCTCCCTCCCTCCCTCCCTCCACCTCCTCCCTCTAACTCATGTTACCGCCAATTCCTCCTCCCTTCGCCGATCATATTTCTGTCCCTCCCAACCTCCTACCTCCTACCTCCCTCGACTCCCACTCTCTCCCATTGCTCCACCTCATCTCTCCTCCTCCCTATGCCCGCCACCTCCCCACCTCAGCCTCCTCCTCGACCTCTAGGTCAACCTCCCCACCTCCAACTCCTCCTACTACTGCCACCACTCCGCATGTCACCTCGGACATACGTCCTCCCCAAGATATCTCTTCCACCTCCTTACATCATATTCAAATGTATAAGTTTCAACATATATAATTTATGCAATTTTCTTAATGTTAATTACATTGTGTTTGATTTGTACAATTTTGATTGTATGATTATCAATGTTAATGTTAATATTTAAATCTAGTGTAACATTACATAAGAATGGATGCATGATGTCATATGTGTTAAATGAGTTTCACATTAGTTACGAAAGACAACATATGGGGAATTAGTTATGAAAGACAACATATGGGGAAGACTTTGTAGTCAGATATGTGTTACATGTATTTCACATTAATTTGTAGTCATATATACAATAACACTAGAAATTAATTTTAATAGAAAAAATTATTCACACGACATGTGTCCCTCCACACTGGGTGGTATGCAGCCCAGCACATTGGGAGGCATGTGCAACACATTAGAAGATTTCACCACTTTCAATCTTTCATCACTTTCAAAGTGTTATACCTTTTTTGGTTTCACAAAACTATTAGACACACTTCGAGAAGAGATCTCATGGACCAATGGTCGTGGATTTTGATGTGTACATGTGGAAGACTTTTTCTTTTGCAAGTTCGTTCTCGGCAGGGTTGTTGAGCGCGATTTTCTAGGACGGAAATTAATTGATGAAAATGGTGGTAAATAGGTCGTTGTTTATCCCCAAAATCCCGCGTCAACAAAAGATTATTTTTTTTATTTTTGCTACTTATTAACCTGTATAGCGGACAGGGTCGAACTCAGGGAGGCTACAATTCCCGAGGGTTATTCAATTAATCAGAAACTAATTAAAAGAAAACAGGAATCTCAAAGGACAACTATCCTTGGTTTTTGTGATTTTTTAATATTTTTAATATTTTTATTTTTTTATTTCTAATTTTTTTATTTTCTGATTTTCAAAATTTTAGTGATTTTGATTTTCAAAATTTTTTTTATTCTCAAAAATAACACGATGCAATATTCACAAGATTAAAAATATGCACACCGACTCTTTTTGTAATTTTCAATTAGTCAAAAAAATGATCAGAAAAAATTAAAGAAAATATTTTTGGGTTTAAAAGTTTTGAAATATTTTTGAGAATTTTTGTAGATTTTTTGGATGTTTTTGTATTTTTCTAAAAATCAAACAAGGAGAAAATAAGAAAATGTGTACAACCTGGAGTAATTTGAAATTTAAAAATCTTTTAAATACCCAAAACTCTTGGCTACTATTTTTACGACAAACTAGAAGAAAATATCTACAAACAGGAACTGAAATCACAATTTTTGGATTTTTGTAGAATTTTTTATGATTTTTAGAAGATTTTTGGTATTTTTCAATTTTTTTGGGTTTTATAAATAATTAATGAGTGAAAATTGGTCAGAAATTAAAATACAATGAAATACAACTACTCTATTTTTTTTGGAATTTTTAGAGGTATTTTCGATTTTTTATGAATTTTGGAATTTCAAGCAAAGCAAAATGACATGTTTTTGATTTTTTTAATGATAATAAATGAAATCAAAATGCAATGAAAATTTTATGCTAGATGGACAATCACATCAGTAGCATGGCACAATTTTTGCAAAATTTTCGGATCATGAATAACATTTATTTCAATCAAAAGCACAAGCAAATTCAATGTTCTGCAATTCAGGGGCTAAACTGTAAATAAGCAAAAGTTTTGGACTGAAATCTAAAGAGTCAATGTTTTTGTCCCAAATAAATAATCAAAATAAATCACAGGGGAGAAAGTGCAAAGTTACCAATATACCATGTGCATATCATGTGCCTTGGAGCTCTGGAGGGACTTATTCGTAATTGGCAGAAGTTTTGGAGCCCTTCACGCAATTTGTCCAATTTTTTATTCAATAAAAATCTCAAGAAATCCCTAGGGCTTTGTTCTTTCGTTCTTGCACAGGGGGCCAACAAGGGCACGCCGCCCTTCTTCTTCCTCCCCACGCGGGTCGGCGGCAAGGTCGCGGAGAACGGCGTGGGGGCGCCTGGAGGTTGCGGCTGGAGCGGGGCGGCGCTACGGTAGGCGCCGCGCTGGAGGGAGGCGGAGGAGCGGGTCAGGGCGGCGCTGTCGGCGGACTCGCGCAGGGCGCGGGCGGTGGTGCGGCGGCGCGCAACGCGGCGCGCAACTGGGCGGCGCGAAAGGAGGCTCTGGAGATCTACGTCGATGCGCGGGAGGACGCGTGAAAGGGCACGGGGCGGCTGGATCTGAAGACGCGGCTGCGCGGCGACGTTGATCTGAAGATGCGGCTGCGCGGAGGAGATGGCGGGCGCGTGGGTGCGCGCGGCCGCGCGCGGCCGCTCGTGCGGCGGAGCAAGGCGTGGTGCGACGGCGCGCTGCTGCGTGCGATGGCGTGGCCGGCGGGGGTGCGGGCAACACCGCTCCCTGCTGTAATTTTTTTTGTTTTTTTGTTTTTTTTATTTTGTAAACAGTGACTTATAATACAAAAAAACTTTTTTTATTTTTTTGTAAATCCGAAAAGAGGAAATAAAAAAATTAAAGAAATTCTTTTTTTTTATTTTTATGTTTTTATTTATGTTTTTATTTTTCTATTATCCTGCAAAACAAACGTTAGAGAATAAAAAGAGAATTTTTTTTATTGTTTTATTAATGGTCCTGCAAAACAAATGTTAGAAATAAAGAAAATTTTTATTTATCTACAAAATTGGAATGTGGATGGGGATTCGGCGAAAGTGGAGGATTAGAATCCGATCTCCGGCCACCGTACGCGGCCGGAGTTGAGAGATCGTGGGAGATAGAATTCGAAGGCGTAGAGATCGAGAAAGTGAGATGAAAAATCGAGCCGGTGGTGGAATAAATCGTGATGAATTTTCTTAAGATCTAGAAGAACAAAATGACGATAAAAAATGCGACAAAATAAAAAGCGACTAAATTAAGATAAAATGCGAAGAAAAATGCGGATCTCACCTTAGGAGCGGAAAATGGTCCGTGATCGCCTCAACAAGGCCGACTCGCTGTCACCGGACGGCTTGGAGGCTAGGCAACTTCCTCGACGAAATTTCTCTCGGAGATCGGGCTCCTCTCTCTAAAGATTGATCAGGTTGGAATGAGGGAGATGGAGCCATATAAATAGAAAAGAGAGACATTTGAACTTTTGAATTTTTGGATAAGAAGATAAGAGAGATTTTTTTGGTGGAAGAGATAACATGAGAGATAAAATAGAAAGATAAAATTATTGACAAAATTATCTATTTTTTTGAATTTTCGTCACTTTATTTATTTGAATTAAAAAATATTATTTTTTTATTTTTTTATGATGGTTAGTTAAAAATAGCAACTATATACATGTACTATATACATATATGACATTATATACAAGGGTAAATGATGAAATTAACATTTTTTGTTTTAAGAATGTTATTAATTTTTTTATTTTTATTTTTGTTTTAAGTAATTAATAAAAATATTTACAAATATACATACAAATACAATATGCACAAAATACAAGGGAAAATTGCACAAACCACCCCAGAAAACCGACTTTTCAACCGTAACTCCAAAAATTATAAAATCACAGTCATTTTGAAGATAATTTAATTTAGAATTCAATGGAAGTGATATTTGTTCAATTTGAGATCATATGGAGCCGGAATTGATCTTTCAATTAGTGCTTAGTGGCTTTTTCCAAGTGTGGCTACTTTTATTCTGTACATGATTTAATTGTGCAATCAGTTTTATTAATTAGGACCCATTTTTATTTACCACTTTGATTTTGAATGTTATTTGATTTGGGGTCAATTACGGTACAAATAAATTAGTGTTAGTTTTATACAGATATAAACAAAATAAGTGAGAAACACATTTTTTTGGATTTTCTGGTTGAGGACCCTATCTCCCCCTACTTTATTCCTGGTCGATCAGGTCAAGTCTTGACCTTCTCTCAGGGTTCGGGTCATCCTGTATACAGTCTTCCTTTTTTTATTTTCTTTTCTTTATTTTTCCTTTATTTATTTATTTATTTATTTATTTTAGGTTAAAATTAGTAAGGAATGTACAATATTTACACACAAATGCAAGTTAGTAAGAATATGGAGTTAGTGTTATATGCAGGTGTTTTATAAGGGATTTTAAGCTAAAATAAATGAATAAAGATGACGAATCGCAGATTCATCATCCCCCTATGCTTTACCTTTGCTAGTCCCTTAGCAAACACTTATTTGAAAGAATAAGTGAAGAAGAAAACGAAAGGGAAAATAAAGAAAGTAGGACAATATTGAGTATTAAACTTATCTTCATAAAATTGTAGTTTGGAGCTCTGTCGGACCTTTGGATTATTTGTGTGTCGGAACTTCTGTGAGACTTAGGATTTTAAAACCAACAACCTTCAAGTTCTACACATCATTGTCACAGTTTTGGCCCAGAAGTCATCTTAGATCGATCCTCTTCCCAAAGCATACCCTATGAACATTGATAATCGACTCATGTGTGTGAAAAATTTTAGCTCTTCCCATCCAGAATGCCGGACTACCATGCAAATCTTCTCTCCAATAACTCGTCCTCGGGGAGTCAGGTATTTCCTTCTAAGGTCTGTCGTACTGTGTTCACAATCGAATTGGGGGAGAAGTTAGAAGAATGAGAAAAGAATTGGAGGGTGGTTTGGTATAGTCACCTCTCCTTGTGAAGTTGGCCAGTGTAGCCGAGTCTCCACCAAGATCTGCAGGTTTTCTTGAAGCTTGGACCTTTTTGGTCAGATTTTTATTTGGTAGTAGCTTCTTTGTATTTGGAGTTTTGGTGGTTCTGCTTGGATCTTGTTGTGCCCCTACGGATATAGAATCTTTTTTTTCCGTACATGTTTTGGGGCCTTAGAAAAAATTGTGCCCAGCCGTCCATCCCTTTTCCGAAGCTTTATTTAAACCTGTACTCCGGTCTTTAGATTTCCACGCTACCAGAAAAGAAACTCATACAGTCTTCCAACATCCCGTCTGAGTTGAGCTAAGTGCATAGTGCAGGAGTACAAATTAATTCGCTATTCCAGAGTTGTACCTAGAATGAAGAGACCAGGTTAGACACTAAGAGTCAAATGCTGCACATTGTCATGTGGAACTCAAAGAATTAAGTCAAAGACCTGAAGCTTCTAAAATCCTATTTCTCGGTGAAGTTCCTCTAAGAATTAGGTGGATTAAAGTCCAACTAAGCTCCATTCTTCAATTTTATTCCAGACATAGTTTAAATATCAATACTATCCAGAAAAATGCACATGCAAATGCAGACTAGGAACAATGCAGAGAGTTTTTTTTAAAAGAATGATGCACATGTGAAAAGAACCATTTTTTTAAACAATTTTCTAATTTTGAACTTTTTATGGATTTTTGGAGAAAAATGCAGATGTGAAAGAAAGTTTTTTATGCAAATTTTTATGATTTTTGGTTTTGTAGTTTTTTTTAAAGGAGAAAGGGTTAGTAATATATACAAGTATATACAAGAGACTTTTTTTTGTTGTTTTTTTGTTTGTTTTTTTGTTTGTTTGTTTTTTTTTTGTTTTTTTTGTTGTTGTTTTTTTCTCTCTCTCTCTCTCTTCCCATTTTTTTTGTTTTTTTTATGTTCTTTTTGTTTTTGTTTTTGTTTTGTTTTTTTTGTTTTGTTTTTTTTGTTTGTTTTTTTTGTTGTTTTTTTTGTTATTTTTGTTGTTTTTTTGTGTTTGTTTTTTTATGTTTGTTTTTTTTACACACGTGGATTTTACAAAATATACACATAACCCCCCAAATAAATGTATTTAAAAGTACGAGTTATGTCTAAAGTATATATACAATATATACGACACCCCCCATACTTAGCTCGAACTATGTCCTCATAGTGATCAGAGAGCGAGAAAGGAAGACATAACTCGTGCTAAGCAAAGAAAGGTGAAAAGACTCCTATGCTACAACGACTCAAAGAAAAAGATGAAGAGAAGTTGGTGATCCCCCCTATACTTAGGATCAAATAATCCAAGTATAGTGGAATGTACAAAGGGGAAAACCAATGAAGAGAATGTACATACTTACAAAGACACGATATGAACAACATCACCCCCCTATACTTAGGGTAGAGTATCCCTAAGTATAGGCAACAACAAAAGGGTGATAAACAGGACGAATATGAACAACACAAATCCTTCACCCCCCTATACTTAGGATAAAGCACATCCTAAGTATAGCATATACACACACACACACGGAAAAGGGGTGAATGATAAAACGGGAGAAGACAGAGTGAAACGAAAGGATATACAAGATGAGTGGATTTACAAAGGTTAAGAAGGTCGAAAACGAACCTTCTTGCGGGACCGCTGAGGTATGGATTTGACAAGGTGTAGGTCGATATTGGGATTATCATTAGATATGAACTGAGTAGGATCGACCAAGAATGTATCCTCAACGGTTTCAGATTGTGCAGGCCTAAACCGGTTATTGGAAGTAGTGTGATCATGTCCTGCCTGGGAAGTCTCGCAAACATCAAAGTAGAATGGCTCGAATTCATTATCAGAAAAAGTAGGATCAATTTCAGCATGGTGAGCCTCTACCAGATCATCATCTTTATCAAAAGGCCCAAATTCCTTTATAAAAGCAATCAAATCAAATTTGGCATGATCGGTCTCATCTGAATCAGGGTGAGTAGGAACGGACTTATCAGTGAAAGTAGTCGAATTGTGTCCGTCCTGTTTAGTCTCAGAGTCTGCCTTCCGCTCTAGGGTGTCTATCGTGTACATCCCGCGGATGTCATCAATGCATCACCACATACCAGAAGAGGGAACTCCAAGGTCTATGCTTTCCGAGTCCTCCTCCTTGAAGAGGAATTCTCGGGTCTCAGTATCATCCATCATATAGCAAAAATCTCTGGTATTATCATCATGATCAAAGTCCTTGGGGTTGTCTAACACGGGTGGGCTCTCATGGGATGCGGGTTTCTGGATGGTAGTGGGTGTAGTGATTAACACATCGCTCCCTACATCAGAACGAAAGCGAATCTCTCCTTAACCATAGTCAATAACGGCTCCCGCAGAGGCAAGGAAAGGCCATCCCAGGATGATTGGAGGATGCTCCACAGGGGTGGAGGTCTCCATGGGTATTACAACAAAATCCGAAGTAAAATCCATGACCTGAATGATAATGACAGCATTTTCTAAAATACCCTTCGGCCTCTTGATAGATCCATCAACAAATTGAACTATCATCCTGGTTTTCTTGAGAGGCCCAAGATGAAGAGACTGTACCATAGAGAAGGGTATTATGTTAATTGACGAACCACCGTCAAGGAGAGCGTTATCACAAGAATAGTCAGATATGGAGCAACTCACAAGAGGTGTGGCCGTGTTCCCTTTCTTAAAATATGGACGGTGAGAGATGGCGTAGGCAGTGGCCATGGTCAAGATGTGATGCTCAGATCTTCTCCTTCTCTTTCTCTTCTTGTGTTGAGGAGTAGATAAATCTGTCATGGCCTGTTGAAGTGGGGCTTTAATGATCTCATGAAGGGTGGCCACCACTTCGGGTTTAGTCAACATTTTTTTGAATTTTTGGACCTCATCCATACAAGGGAGGAGGTCGGAATCAGCATTTACATGAGGATTGCCAAGAGCAGTCTGTACAGTGGCATCCTCGGGATCTAGGTTGGGACATGGCTGTGTGCGTAAATGATCGGGCATTTGGGTTCTTTTCTCACAAAATGAATCAATAATATGTCTCCCAGAATCTTTTTGTATTTTCAAAATTTTCTCATTTTTTTGTGTTTTGGATGATTTCAAGCTCTCATGATTATCCTCGAGTGAATCAATATCCTCAAATATGGGAGCAGCGTTCTGTCTCTCATTTATGTTAATAAAATTGGAAATCTTTGAATTCATATGCTCCACCATTTGATTCAATGTGTTAAGTGTGGAAATCATGAAAGGTGACTCCAAAATCCCAGGATCGGGTGGGTTGAATGAGGGTGGGTAAAAATCAAAGTCCTCCGTCTCCTGAAATAATGGGTTAGGTGGATATGCACAAACATCAGGAGGAAGATCCTCTTGGAAAAGGGAAGGTGGATCGTTTGGAGAGTACAAGGTATCTGCGAAGATCGGATTAGAATAACTCCAGTCAGCCATCTTCGAAACAAAGGATGGGAGAGCACGAGGGTCAAGCCAAAAGATATGGAGAAAAAGGCGCAAATGCACAGAAAAGATCTGGTATGCACACAAACAATCAAACACAATACAAACCCCCAATTCACCAACTCAACGCAATGTGAAGACCGTGAAGGTTCGGTCTCTTAATCTTGTCTATTTTAGAGTTTGGTGATAATCACAAAGTAGTACAAACACTTAGGCTGAATTATGGGATTTGGGCACTAACCTTAGTGTGTACGCGAGCAAGTTAAAACGAATACAATGAGGGGGTTACTCTCCCCAAAACAATGATTTTCCTTGTATTTTTTTTAGGGTCGAGTTTTCTTTAGCAGTCCCAAATTTTAGGCAGTTGTCACTTGGTTAAGATATTTTCAAAGAATCTCCTACCGAGTGTCCAATTTTCTTTTTAACTTATGTGAGTGAAAACAAGGGAGGAGATCGGAAATGCCAATGCGTGATTAAAAACGATGATGCATGCAGGGGTTAGAGATGCGTACCTTGTCGCCATCACTCTACATGCAAGTGATCCGCGCAGAATTTAAATACAGAAAATAAACTAACCTATATGCAAATGCAAGTAAACCGTCCTAGATGATAACTTCTATTAACGGGCAAGAACAAGTTAATTTGACTAAGTCCAAATTACGCTCTACTCTATAGGCACAGAAATTCTTGTTTAAGGTGTTTGGACCTAATTAATTACCTGGCTCAAGCAAATTAATTAAATCAATCAATAGGTGGCTCTCGAAATCCACGGAAAAAGAAAATAAAGACGATGAAAATAAAACCGGTGAGGTCCCCCAAGTGCACTGGCACTTGGCGAAACAGACCCCGCAAGAAATGAATGTCCGTTTACAAGAGTTCGAATGCTAGAAAATAAAGACTCTCTCTCTCTCTCTTTTCTTTCTCTCCTTTTTTCGGCTCTTTCAATTTTCTTCTCCTCTTCTCACGCTATCCTGCGGCTTGGTGAAGAATCAAGCCGCCTCCACGTCGCTTGGGTGCTTCGGCTCTCCTAGGATAGCCTCCTTCGCTCCGCGGGCCCTCGCAAGAAAAAGAAAAGAGAATGTGTAAGAAACACAATTTTCAAATATGAGAAAATGATGAAATGAATGCAATGGATACGAACAATGGAATAATGTGGCAAACAGATATTTACAACCAAGAATAGTAGGTCAAAGGAGAAACCTAACTACCCTCGCCGTGCCTCCCCGGCAACGGCGCCATTTTGTTGAGCGCGATTTTCTAGGACAGAAATTAATTGGTGAAAATGGTGGTAAATAGGTCGTTGTTTATCCCCAAAATCCCGCGTCAACAAAAGATTATTTTTTTTATTTTTGCTACTTATTAACCTGTATAGCGGACAGGGTCGAACTCAGGGAGGCTACAATTCCCGAGGGTTATTCAATTAATCAGAAACTAATTAAAAGAAAACAGAAATCTCAAAGGACAACTATCCTTGATTTTTGTGATTTTTTAATATTTTTATTATTTTTATTATTTTTATTTCTAATTTTTTTTCTGATTTTCAAATTTTTAGTGATTTTGATTTTCAAATTTTTTTATTCTCAAAATAACATGATGCAATATTCACAAGATTAAAAATATGCACACCGACTCTTTTTGTAATTTTTCAATTAGTCAAAAAAATGATCAGAAAAATTTAAAGAAAATATTTTTGGGTTTTAAAAGTTTTGAAATATTTTTGAGAATTTTTGTAGATTTTTTGGATGTTTTTGTATTTTTCTAAAAATCAAACAAGGAGAAAATAAGAAAATGTGGACAGTCTGGTGTAATTTGCAATTTAAAAATCTTTTAAATGCCAAAACTCTTGGCTACTATTTTTACGACAAACTAGAAGAAAATATCTACAAACAGAAACTAAAATCACAATTTTTGGATTTTTGTAGAATTTTTTATGATTTTTAGAAGATTTTTTGATATTTTTCAATTTTTTTGGGTTTTATAAATAATTAATACGTGAAAATTGGTCAGAAATTAAAAGACAATGAAATACAACTACTCTATTTTTTTGGAATTTTTAGAGGTATTTTCGATTTTTTTTGAATTTTGGAATTTCAAGCAAGGCAAAATGACATATTTTTGATTTTTTAATGATAATAAATGAAATCAAAATGCAATGAAAATTTTATGCTAGATGGACAATCACATCAGGAGCATGGCACAATTTTTGCAAAATTTTCGGATCATGAATAACATTTATTTCAATCAAAAGCACAAGCAAATTCAATGTTCTGCAATTCAGGGGCTAAACTGTAAATAAGCAAAAGTTTTGGACTGAAATCTAAAGAGTCAATGTTTTTGTCCCAAATAAATAATCAAAATAAATCATAGGGGAGAAAGTGCAAAGTTACCAATATACCATGTGCATATCATGTGCCTTGGAGCTCTGGAGGGACTTATTCGTAATTGGCAGAAGTTTTGGAGCCCTTCACGCAATTTGTCCAATTTTTTATTCAATAAAAATCTCAAGAAAGCCCTACGGCTTTGTTCTTTCGTTCTTGCATAGGGGGCCAACAAGGGCACGCTGCCCTTCTTCTTCCTCCCCACGCGGGTCGGCGGCAAGGTCGCGGAGAACGGCGCGGGGGGGGGGGGGTCTGGAGGTTGCGGCTGGAGCGGGGCGGCGCTACGGTAGGCTCCGCGCTGGAGGGAGGCGGAGGAGCGGGTCAGGGCGGCGCTGTCGGCGGACTCGCGCGGGGCGCGGAAGGTGGTGCGGCGGCGCGCAACTGGGCAGCGCGGAAGGAGGCTCTGGAGATCTGCGTCGATGCGTGGGAGGACGCGCGAAAGGGCACGGGGCGGCTGGATCTGAAGACGCGGCTGCGCGGCGACGTTGATCTGAAGATGCGGCTGCGCAGAGGAGATGGCGGGCACGTGGGTGCGCGCGGCCGTGCGCGGTCGCTCGTGCGGTGGAGCAAGGCGTGGTGCGACGGCGCGCTGCTGCGTGCGATGGCGTGGCCGGCGGGGGTGCGGGCGACGCCGCCCCCTGCTGCAATTTTTTTTTGTTTTTTTTATTTTTTATTTTGTAAACAGTGACTGATAATACAAAAACTTTTTTTTGTAAATCTGAAAACAAGAAATAAAAAAATTAAAGAAATTCTTTTTTTATTTTTATGTTTTTATTTATTTTTTTATTTTTCTATTATCCTGCAAAACAAACGTTAGAGAATAAAAAGAGAAATTTTTTTATTGTTTTATTAATGGTCCTGCAAAACAAATGTTAGAAATAAAGAAAAATTTTATTTATCTACAAAATTGGAATGTGGATGGGGATTCGGCGAAAGTGGAGGATTAGAATCCGATCTCCGGCCACCGTACGCGGCCGGAGTTGAGAGATCGTGGGAGATAGAATTCGAAGGCGTAGAGATCGAGAAAGTGAGATGAAAAATCGAGCCGATGGTGGAATAAATCGTGGTGAATTTTCTTAAGATCTAGAAGAACAAAATGACGATAAAAAATGCGACAAAATAAAAAGCGACTAAATTAAGATAAAATGGGAAGAAAAATGCGGATCTCACCTTAGGAGCGGAAAATGGACCGTGATCGCCTCAACAAGGCCGACTCGCTGTCACCGGACAGCTTGGAGGCTAGGAAACTTCCTCGACGAAATTTCTCTCGAAGATCGGGCTCCTCTCTCTAAAGATTGATCAGGTTGGAATGAGGGAGATGGAGCCATATAAATAGAAAAGAGAGACATTTGAATTTTTGAATTTTTGGATAAGAAGATAAGAGAGATTTTTTTGGTGGAAGAGATAACATGAGAGATAAAATAGAAAGATAAAATTATTTACAAAATTATCTATTTTTTTGAATTTTAGTCACTTTATTTATTTGAATTAAAAAATATTATTTTTTTATGGTGGTTAGTTAAAAATAGCAACTATATACATGTACTATATACATATATGACATTATATACAAGGGTAAATGATGAAATTAGCATTTTTTTGTTTTAAGAATGTTATTAATTTTTTTTTATTTTTGTTTTAAGTAATTAGTAAAAATATTTACAAATATACATACAAATACAATATGCACAAAATACAAGGGAAAATTGCACAAACCACCCCAGAAAACCGACTTTTCAACCGTAACTCCAAAAATTATAAAATCACAGTCATTTTGAAGATAATTTAATTTAGAATTCAATGGAAGTGATATTTGTTCAATTTGAGATCATATGGAGCCGGAATTGATCTTTCAATTAGTGCTTAGTGGCTTTTTCCAAGTGTGGCTACTTTTATTCTGTACATGATTTAATTGTGTAATCAATTTTATTAATTAGGACCCATTTTTATTTACAACTTTGATTTTGAATGTTATTTGATTTGGGGTCAATTACGGTACAAATAAATTAGTGTTAGTTTTATACAGATATACACAAAATAAATGAGAAACACATTTTTTTGGATTTTCTGGTTGAGGACCCTATCTCCCCCTACTTTATTCCTGGTCGATCAGGTCAAGTCTTGACCTTCTCTCGGGGTTCGGGTCATCCTGTATACAGTCTTCCTTTTTTTTATTTTCTTTTCTTTATTTTTCCTTTCTTTCTTTCTTTATTTATTTTAGGTTAAAATTAGTAAGGAATGTACAATATTTACACACAAATGCAAGTTAGTAAGAATATGGAGTTAGCGTTATATGCAGGTGTTTTATAAGGGATTTTAAGATAAAATAAATGAATAAAGAAGACGAATCGCAGATTCATCAAGGGTATATATACAACATATACTTACACTTAATAAATTAGACACAATCCTAGGTTAACATAGTTTCCTTTCTCTCATGTAAACTAATCAACTACATGTAAATAATCGTTCAACATATATGATTAAGTATTATATTGACATCTTGCAGATCTTATTTGTAGCATGTACAAATAAGAACACAAGGCGTCAGTATAATCTTACATATATATTGGATTTCCTTAATTAAGAGGTCCCGGACTAAGAGGGTTTATAAAGACACAAATCACAGTACAATGTGATTGTTGTTGCGTGCAAAAGTTTACATTTGAGTATATTTTTTGGTGGAACAACTCCAATCCTCTTTGGAATACCAAATCATTCCTGATCAGATTAAATTATTATCACCTCAATGATAAATTTGATAGATTATCACGATTGATTTATGAGGTATACTGAAGGGGTGCATGGTTATGCTACCGAAAATTACATTCAAATGTAAACTTCTGCAAGTAGCAACAATTGCATTGTACTGTACTTTGTGTCTTTATGGACGTGCTCAAGTAAAATATTAACAAAAATATTTCACTTGTCATCTCCAAGATCTACTCTTCTTGGTTTTAGACCAATTGCTTATAGTCTTGGGTTAAGGTCGAGTGAGATGAACTAGCTAGTTAGGATGTGTTAGTCTGGACAAACCATACCTTGGGAAGGACTAGACTGGACAACCTGAAACACAAGCATGTATATTATTTCATTCTAACATATTTATATAACAAGGATGAATTAATAAGAATATAATCGTTATATACTTAATTGTATAGGTCGTGACAAGGAACGAGCTGGGTCATGTTAGGCTCTCTGAGATACTCGACAGACCACTAAGGAGGGCAACACATACTTCATTCACGAGAGCTACACGGAAACCCATGTAAGTCATTGATTTATTTGTTTTTTATAACTCTAAACATATAAATCTCATATAGTCAACTTATTAATGAATTTAGGGATGAATGATGAAGTTCATCAATAGTCAACCACCTTCGGATAAAGCCTCCTTGGATCCTAGACATTTGAGCGAGGAGGCATTTCGTATCGTCTTCCCTCCATCATCGGAACATTCTAGACGGGTCTTGTTGGGTGGTGCAGTTGCCACCAAGTCGAGCTTCTATGGACGAAACGATGGTACATCAGAGTAGGAGTTCGACCAACTGAAGCAGAGCATGGCAGAGATGCGGTGTGACATCAAAAAGTCACATGAGAGGGAAGATCAACTACAAGAAACCATGCAACATAATACCCAGACTATGCAGCATAATGCAGAAACAATGCAGGAGATGTATAAGTAGATTGTTGAGTTGTCTGGGAGGAGCACATGCACTTCGGCTCCAACCCTTCCACGTCGAGACCACAATGATGATATGCCTACTCCTTGTGCTTAGGATTTATGATGTTTGTTGCACCAGCCTAGCTAGTAGATAAGAATGTATTCATCTCCATATTGTATGTAATATACATTTTATCTTCGATATACACATATATGACATAATTTGATATTTTGGTTATGCAATTTACATTTGAAATTGTGATGTGGGACATGCAGCACCCTGTGCAACGTCCAGACACGTCCAGAGGAGAACCTCAAGTTGACTTGTCCCGACCCTAGCACCCTGGCTGCAGAATCGTTTCCCATCTTCACAGTCCCGCCACTGCAGGTCTGATAAGAAGAAAACAACGTTCTGTCAGAACATATATTTACATTGGCTCCCGTATCCACGAGCCACTAATTTGGATCATGGATATGGTATAGTTCAGGTTTTACAGAGACATACCCCTCACTAGCCCCGAGTCCCATAGTGATCATGTTCACTTGTGGACTCCCGTCTATAGCCTTAGGTTGAGCCTTCAAGGATGGACAGTCCTTCTTCCAATGGCCAACCTGATTACAGTGCCAGCAGGGTTTATTTTTTGCCTTTTTCTGGATCTTGCCCTTTTGTTTCATTTTATTGTTATTAGGACCCTTTCCCTTTTTATCCTTGCCCTTCGAGGTCATAAAATTGACCTTAGCCTGAATATCAACAGGAAGCACAGGTTTTTGTTTCCTGTGTTCCTCCTCTATGGCAAATGCCAACATCAAGTCATCCATAGAAATTTTCCCCTTCCTGTGTTTCAGGGTCATACCGAAATCTTCCCATGACTTGGGGATTTTTTCTATGATGCACATGACCTGAAACTTCTCTGGAAGTTTCATTTCGGCATCCTCTAAACCATGGAGTAGGAGTAGAAACTCGTGTGCCTGTTCAGAAACTGATTTTCCCTCGACCATGGAAAACTTCAAAAACTTAGCTACGGAGTATTTCTCAATACCGAGGTCTTCAGTATTATACTTCCGATCTAAGTCTTCCCATAGCCCCTTCACAGTCTGCGTGGATGAACAATATATATCAAACAAAGTGTTGGACAGAGCCAACAAGATGCAACCATGACATATACGGTCGCGTTCCTTCCATGCAGATTGCGCCTTATGGCTATCGGGTGAGGGGTTTTCCGTCTCCACCGTAGGACAGTCGGTTTCAAGCATCGAGATTAACCCTATGGTGGTTAACCAGATCTTCATGCGTTGTTGCTAACGCTTAAAATTCTATCCACCGAATTTTTCAGGCATACCCGTCATATCTACCCTCGATTTAAACATTGTTTTCGACATTCTAGAATCGGTTCAGGATATCTTCTCTAAGATTGTTGTTAAAAAGATTGCCATTGCATATATTAAACAGTAAATCATCGGATCCAAATGAATTAACAGAGAAACAACACCGAATAAAAATATATTAATCGTGTGTTTCCCAATCATTATCCGATTATAAAATGCAAACTTGAACCGATTAAAAGAACAGAAACATAAATAAGGGCATGATCTAGAAAGGGTAAAGCAATAAACATATTGCGGCAATCAAAATGAAATAAAGATTAGTTTAGAAGTCACCGAAGCGTCCATGAAATGGACTGTCCTTAGAGAAGATATCGCCCCCACAATACCGGTGCGTAGGGTACTGGCGATCCGCTCCCAGGATACGACGGCTCACGATCTTTCGTCGGCGCACACCAACGGGATCGTCCTCGATTGTACCTCAGAGAACTGCAGCCGAGAGAAGAAGAGGAAGACGTTCGTCCGTAAGAGAAGAACCAGATAGAGAGAGACGGCGCGAGTGGTTTTTCTTGTGAGTGAAGAAAGACGGCATCGGGTGAGGGATATAAAAAGAGGGGCGGCGTGCCCTAGCGCGCGGTGACCTTTGGTTTCCGAAAACGCCCCTCAGCCAAATGAAACCCGCAGCAAAAGTATCGAGATCCGAATTGACTCTCCCGAGCCCGAGATCCGAGATCCGAGATCCGAGATCCGAATTGACTCTCCCGAGCCCGAGCCCGAGCCGGAGCGGAGCGGAGCAGAGCGAAGCGCGCGCGCGTGTGTGGTCCTCCATTTCTCCTCTCTACTATTGCTACACGAGCTTGGGGTGTGAACTCATATATAAGTCCACCAAAAGTTTAGTTCTCTACGGTGTGGTACTAAACTTCCACCCAAACTCAACCATGTTTCAAATTTGGGAATTCTCAACTTTCCCTCCAAACATTTGGTTTCTCAATTGAAACCAAATTAATGCCAATTGTAATTAATAGGTTTTCCAATTTAAAACCTAAATAACAATTTTAATACAACAGTCACTCCATCTACGACGGTCGGAGAAGCCGCCACATATAAAACTCAAATATATATATATATATAGGAAAAATGGGGCTGCCCCGCCCCATTTTTCGGCGTTTTTTTTATTTTTTTTGAAAAATAAAACCATGTATATTCATCCATATATCCCTCCTACATGCCATTCGAATTTCGTCAGAAACAGAGACTCCTACGGCCTCCATCTCGATGGTATCGATTTAAAAAAAATCCTGTTACCGTTAAAAAATTACTGTCCGGATGGAGGCCGTATGAGTCTCTGTTTCTGACGAAATTCGAATAAGATATAGGAGGGATATAGGGATGAAAGTAAATGGTGTTATTTTTCAAAAAAAATAAAAAATTTGCCCAAATAAGGCGGGGGCAGCCATGTTGGCTGCCCCTATGGGGCAGCCACATATGACCCATATATATATATATATATATATATAGAGAGAGAGAGAGAGAGAGAGAGAGAGAGGTAAATGGGGCTGCCCCCAGGGAGTAGCCAACTTGGCTACTCCCACCCCTATTTTTCCCTCATTTTTTTTATTTTTTTGGAAAATAAAAATTTGTATATTCATCATTATATCCCTCTCACATTCTATTAAAATTTCATCAGAAACAGAGACTCCTACGGCCTCCATCCAAACATGGTCGATTTAAAAAATCCTACGATCGTTAAAAAAATGACGTCTTGATGGAGGGCTTAGGAGTCTCTGTTTCTGACGAAATTTTAATAGAATGTGAGAGGGATATAATGATGAATATACAAATTTTTATTTTCCAAAAAAATAAAAAAATAAGGGAAAAATAGGGGTGGGAGTAGCCAAGTTGGCTACTCCCTGGGGGCAGCCCCATTTTACCCATATATATATATATATATATATATATATATATATATATATATGGGAAAAATGTGTATGCCCCCTAGGGGGAGCTAACTTAGCTCCCCCCGACCCTTTTTGACATAAATTTTTTATTTTTTTTGAAATCTAAAACCGTGTAAATTCATTATTAAATCCCTATATTAAGCTATTAAAATTTCGTGCGAAACAGAGACTCCTACGACCTCCATCCAAACGGGGTCGATTTAAAAAATCCTGTTACCGTTAAAAAATGACTGTCTGGATGGAGGCCGTAGGAGTCTCTGTTTCGCACGAAATTTTAATAGCATAATATAGGGATATAGTGATGAATATTCATGGAAGAATTTTTCAAAAAAAAAATAAAAAAATTGGTGAAAATGGGGCGGGGGGAGCCAAGTTAGCTCCCCCTAGGGGGCAGCCCCATTTATCCCTATATATATATATATATATATATATATATATATATAGGAAAAAATGGGGCTGCCCCCGTCCCATTTTTCGGCGTTTTTTTATTTTTTTTTGAAAAATAAAATCATGTATATTCATCCATATATCCCTCCTACATGCCATTCGAATTTCGTCAGAAACAGAGACTCCTACGGCCTCCATCTCGATGGTATCGATTTAAAAAATCCTGTTACCGTTAAAAAATTACTGTCCGGATCGAGGCCGTAGGAGTCTCTGTTTCTGACGAAATTCGAATGGTATATAGGAGGGATATAGGGATGAATGTACATGGTGTTATTTTTCAAAAAAAATAAAAAAATTTGCCAAAATAAGGCGGGGGCAGCCACATATGACCTATATATATATATATATATATATATATATAGAGAGAGAGAGAGAGAGAGAGAGAGGTAAATGGGACTGCCCCCAGGGAGTAGCCAACTTGGCTACTCCCACCCCTATTTTTCCCTCATTTTTTTATTTTTTTGGAAAATAAAAAATTGTATATTCATCATTATATCCCTCTCACATTGTATTAAAATTTCGTCAGAAACAGAGACTCCTACGGCCTCCATCCAAACATGGTCGATTTAAAAAATCCTGCGACCGTTAAAAAAATGACGTCTAGATGGAGGGCTTAGGAGTCTCTGTTACTGACAAAATTTTAATAGAATGTGAGAGGGATATAATGATGAATATACAAATTTTTATTTTCCAAAAAATAAAAAAATGAGGGAAAAATAAGGGTGGGAGTAGCCAAGTTGGCTACTCCCTGGGGGCAGCCCCATTTTACCCATATATATATATATATATATATATATATATATATATATATATATATATATATATATATATATATATAAAAGTTAATGTAGCCTTCATTAATATATAAACTATTTACGACAATCCCAAAGCGGCTATAATATCTATTGATTTTGCGGCGACTTTTTGTTTGCGGTGGCCAATCATTGTGGTGGTTAGCCTTAACCGTAGCAAACAGTTTACGACACTAAACTTAACATCGCAGTGATCGTGGTGGATGGATCTTATCCGTATGGTCTGTAGTTTCCAGTAGTGAGAGTGGAATTACAAAAGCAACAAATGAAGCAAAAGAAAGGCTTTCATCAGTCGTTGTACAATATGCATGTTGTATCACAAATGTTTGGCCAAGAAGATCCATCGCAGTTGGGTGGTTATACACATCCTCAATCACCGCCACACTCCATTGTGTCAATCATAAGTATCTAAAATGACAATATCTACCATCTTGCAACATGATATGTTTTCCTCCGTAATCAAATCACATCCTCTCAATGGTAAAATCTCTACATGCGGTAGATTTTTGTTTCACTTTAATAAATGTCCGAACAAAATTAGCTTCTTCTGTCCATTTATTTCCCTTTTCCATCTATAGCTGCAAAAACTTTGCAAGGTTACATATGATGAGCACAACTTTGGACTAATTACTACACTAGTAAGATTCTAATTATCTTTTTGAAACTTGAAAACCAATATGTGAGTTTATAAAAAAATTATCTTTCTACAAATGATAATACCATTGAACAATTATCAGAAATCTAAACATACAGATATTTTAACTTGTATAATGGTTGGAAATGGGTTTAACCCGATGTAAAAGCAAGAAAAAATAATTATGTGGGTAGTTGGCATAGTTTTTTTTGTCATTGGTGTAAGTAACACTGATTTGGCTGCTGAAAAATCGGTAAATTATGTCCTAATTTCTTTTCCAATGCTTACATCTCAATCAGTGAAGTCAGCTTCCTTCAAGAAAATCTATGTCGGATAAGATTCTCCGTTACCATTGGATTATGTATTATTTGGTCAAATCTTCATAGAATTAGCTATGGTCTAACAAAATCTCGTGAATTAGCTGTGGTCTAACAAAATCTCGTGTTTAACATCAGATAGGTATCTCTTCCCAGTAGTTGGAGAATTTAGATCTTTACCAAGCTAATAAGCATGTCTCTTGCAGCTCTTAACATTGCAAAAACTGACTTGTGTGTGTTTCATAAGATTCTTGCTAACTAACCAATTTTCCATGGCATTTTATTGCAATTATATGACTTCTCGAAGATGCTTTAGGAGAAGGTGATGATATCTTTCCTTACTCTTCGGTTACACTCTTGCATTCTTCTACTTTTAGTTACTGAACAGAAAGCGTTTTTCTTGGACTAGGGAGACTAGGGTGTAAGGTTAAAGTGTCGGAAATTCCATATGTTTCTTCCATTTTATGTAGAATATCTTCGAATTAACTTTGATTTTAACAATACAACAATCATGTTAGAATCATTTATATTCAATTATCTTCGTAATTTTATCATCTATTACCTCTTCATTAAAATATAAAACTATTTAAATAAAAAAAGTAATCAAATGAATTTTTGTTTCATTATTTCTAAACCCATTCATGAGCGAAAAAATAATGCATTTCACACAACTCAACTCACTCTCTCTTTCTTCTGCAAGCTATTGAATTATTCTGATTTCTTACCTTCAAGTTTCTTCTGTTCCCGCGGTGAAGTACGAGTATGCACCCTAATTAATCCATTTTCACATGTACCCAGGGTTGACCCTTTCATGATTTTTTTGAATTATGTTTTATTGAGGGGCTGAGAGCAAAATAACAAATGGTAAATTGCAGTATCATTCTCAAAGAAAAACGAGGCAATGCAATCTACGTAACGGGACATGGAACGCAAATGTTCCCCGTTATTTTACCTCTGCTCGTCCGTTGTCCACCCTCCAGATCCATTTCCCTCCCCCACGTAGAAACAGAGCACCAACACCGGCAATGGCCCCCGACGACGCCTCAGACGCCACCAAGACCTGCATCCACTACCCCAGTGGCTACAACCCCATCGGCATCTGCCCCCTCTGCCTACACGCCAAGCTCTCCGAGATCGTCACCGAATCCTCCACCCCCTCCTCCCCTCGATCCCCTCCCCACCACCCTCCGCCTCCCGTCTCCCCTCCCCACCACTGGTCCTGCGGGTACTCCAAGAAGAAGAAGAGCACCCGCAAGGGCGCCTCCTTCTCCTCCAGGACCACCCTCAGCCCCATGCTCTCAAAGGACTGTCCCACTACCCCGCAGAAGCGTTGGTTCCCGTTCTTCCACCACCACGAATGCGTCTCCGAGGTACCAACAAAGGCCGGGAGCGTGGCGAGGTCGAAGTCAATGGGCTGCGCGAGCGACCTCTTCGCCAAGCATCACAAGGTGGATGAAGTGAACGGCGGCAGCGGGGAGAAGCCGGCGGTGGGTTCCGCTTTGAGCTCGAGGTCGTCGCGTAGAGCGAAGGTGTGGAGGTGGTCGATCTCGGGGAGGGCGCTGAGGAGCGGAAGAGGCGGCGGTGTTGCGGCGGAGAAGGACTCGCCGTTGATGGTGGTGAAGGTGTAATTAACTTCGAGTTTCTCTGTTTTCTCGCTCGTGTGGTCGAAGGCGTGTTGTTTGTCTTTAAATTCTCGCGAAGGGTTTCGCTTTTGGTGCTCGATTCGATTTATGATTTGTGTATTGGCTCATCGAGTCGTTAATTGGAATTTGAATTGTGAAAATGATTTATTTTTCAATACTCGGTACGCATTATTTAAATAATAATAATAACATGTTTTGTTTGTATTACACATTCTCTGCAACAAAATGTTAAGCCGAATCGATCATACAATGGGGAGTTACGGCCGCCACAGGAGAATCCACTTTATTGCTGTGATCCACGTGGTCTCTATCTCCGGAACGGATCCCAATACGCAGGGAGCCGTCGGATGCGTATCCGAGGCGCTGGCGTGCGATCAGGTGTTGATCACGCCCATCAGTCACGCCCACGATAGCAGTTGAAATGGAACCAGGTAGGGGATCCGTTGGATGAGGATTCGATGATCAAAGGTCGGGGATGGTTGGTACAAGATCATCTAATGGGTCCTTTGGGTTACAGTGGATGTTGTGAAAGCGGAGGATCATCTCTGATCCGTTCCCGTCTATCTCGCAATTGAAACAAAGGAAAACTGAAAATTGAGTGGGAAGGAACTCACGCGAGTCTAAATTTGGATGATGATTTCGGATGATTTCAAACGTATATACATGCATGACCACTACATTTAATCTAATGTTCAGATTCAATTTTTTTGGATGTCTGCTGATGATATATACAGTTGAGGTTGGATTTATCGGGTAAAACATCACTGCGGGATTAGACCTTATCCTGGCAGGGAAACATGTTCCGAAGACGAATAATAAATAAATTAGAATATAAATTAGCAAGGTTTATCTCTTTTTTTTATTCGATTAGTTGAGAGTTAGACACTACGGACGTTACAATAATGACGTGACCGCTTATCTTTGGATAGGTTTTTCAGTGAAAAAAGGAAACGGTATCTTGTGTTCATACAAGCTAAAATCGCATTCTTTCCCTTTCTCAAAATTTCTGCCATTGTATCAGACCACTAGGTCACCAATTGAAACAACGGAATTTTACACCTATAATCATGTATAATTGTGAATTACACTTAAGATTCTGAATAAATACTCTGTTAATCCATAACTTTCAGTTAGTTGAGTTCATTAACTCAACCAAATGATTGACTTAATCTAAGTTGTCCACGATCTTACGGTTGGGATTAATCAAAAGAAGAAAAAAAGAAATATTTTTCCGATGGATTTGAGTACTTGCAGGTGTGGGGGTGATGAGCCAAAAATTCCGAGCGACTAAGGTAAGAAGGTATCAATGGCCGTTGCGACCTCAACTTCTCGGATCGAGCTCAATCAAGAAAAAGAAAGACCACCAATCAAAATATCAAACAAATCAGGTCAAAAATAGCGGTCTCGCTATTTTATTTTACCAGATATAGCTACTATGGTCGAACACAAGGAGCACGATTTGGAAATACCTATAAAGTAGCCGGGATTCAAAAACAAGTAATTTTGGTGGTTTTTATGTTTTTATTTTTTTTGGATTTTTCAATATTAGCAAAAAGGCTAAAAACACTAAGAAACCTCAATCAAACAGTAATTAACAACCTCAATACACTCATAAAATTCAAATAAAAATATTTTTGGATTTTAGAAATATTCAGATGTTTTTGTTATTTTTTTCGGATTTTTCTGATTTTTAATGGATTTTATAAAAATGAAACAAGTCCAAAAATGCAAGCTACTGTGCAGCCAGAATCTAAAGGTTATTTTAAAATATCTAAATAGCCTATAAAATTCAAGCAATAATTTTATTGTAAACTATAAATAAAACACTAACTACAAAAATTAAATTTGCATTTTTTGATTTTTTTAAGAATTTTTTAATGTTTTTTATAAGTTTTTTATTATTTTTCAATTTTTAGGATTTTGTAACTGCAAAAGCCACGAAACTTGGGTAGAAGTAAAAGCACACAAAAACAAACAAACAATATTTTTTTTGGATTTTTAAAGGGTTTTTAATATTTTTAGTTGATTTTTAGAACTGAACAGAAGCAAATTTTCGAGTTTTTGAATTTTTAAAAATATCAAGTGAAAACAAAAATGACCAAAAAATTCATAGAAATTTTTACACAATGGCAAAGGCTATGTATCCAAATTTCACAAAGTTTGGGCAAGATTTGATAATTATTTCAACCAAACAAAAAACGTACAACACACGGGGACCAATATGCAAGAAAAAGAAGTTTCAGGGACTGAATGATAACACATTTAAAAAGTTCCAGGGGCCTTCTGCAATTTTCACATTAATTCAGTACATGTCCAAAAATCACGCACAAGGGTATGGATGTAAATAATAAAACTAAACAATCAAACCATAACATCCATTAAGTCCATGGACAAAATATGCAAATGTCACAAGAAGACACGTGACGACGCACGTGCACCCATACAAGGACTAAATAGTAAATATTGAAAACTGTAGGGCTAATAGTGCAAAATGGTCCAAAGAGTACTATTTATTTTACAGACTAAATAAAAACATAAAGAAACTACAGGGAAGAAGGTGCAAATTACCCAGCCTGGGCGTGCGGCTCACGTGGGTGACAGGTGGCAGGCAGTGAGTGGCTGGCGACGTGCGGTGATGACGATGATGACTGGTGCATCCAACGGCTCTGACAAGATCACGAACGTGGGGCGTACGTGGCCGTTAGATATCAGATCTAACGGCCTGACACGAGCAGGTGCTGGACGGTCCAGATGCAGTCTGGCGAAGAGGCAAGATCCAACGGTGGAGAAGGCGGCTGGACGAACTCCTCCCTGGCGAAGTTCATCGGAGTACTGGTGGCGCTCCGGGCGGCTGATGACCGATCAAGAGGAGGGGCTCGACTCGCGACGCTCCTCCGCGTCGGGTGGCGGTGGCGGATGGAGCATCCACCGGTCGAATCTCCAGGAAGGGGGTGGTGACCTGGGATAGCTTCGACGAGGTGGATGACATGCGAACTGGGGGTAATCGCGCACTTTCTGACCTGCAAATGAAAGCTTCTGGTCAGAGGAATGCTCCGACGAGGGTTATTGGATTAAACACGAAGGGAAGCGACGACGAACGATGAGGAGAGGTTCCAGCAAAGGCGACGGAAGGAACCTAGCCTGATCTTGGCTCAGTTTGCCAAGATCGGGATGATCAGGCTGCGAGGGAAGGATGGTGGTGGAACGGGGAGTCGATCGGAGGGGCTAGGGGTGATCAATGGAGCTTCGATCGTGGGGTTGGAGCCGGCGGAGCGGCGGATGAAAAATCGAAGATAAACGAAACTAGGATCGATGAGAGGTCTACCTGAGGGTCTAAGATCAATCCTGAGATCCAGGAGGTGAAGTCGAGATAAATCGTCGCCTCGACCACGCTGTGGTTGGCGGGGAGGCTCGGACGTGGAGGCTCTACGGCCACGTGCGTTGAGCGACGGCTGCAGGCACTTTCTTCGACCACCAAAGGGAACTTCCGGTAGCTGTCACCTAAGGGAAGGTCTCTAGGGCAAAAGGAAGGCTTGCGGCGTGAGCTCAGGAGCTGGGCACTGAAATGAAGAATTTATATGCATTCTCAGGTGACGAGAAGGTCGGGCACGATCATGCGAACCAAGAAAGATCTGCCTCGCCCTAGGGATTTGCGAGGGTGGTTGATCCAAGTAGAAGAGGCGGGCGGTGGAATCGGGGCAAAAGGAGCCATGACCCGATTGGGAAAATTCCGAGAGAAAAGGGTGAAACTCGGATCTGGGCGAAAGTGGTCCGGGAGGGGGGCAGTTGACCGAGGTCAACAGTCCCCCGTGGGCCAATCAGAAAAATCGGAGGTCAAAAATTATTTGTAAAATCATTTAAAAATCGAAAATGATTTTATTTAAAAATATTTTCAACATGGAAATTGTTCCTTATTTTCCAACTACTTTTTAGTGATTTTTATTTATTTTTTGAAAAATAAAGTAAGGTATATACATTATATTATATTATGTGCATATATAAAATATTTATTTTTGTTTTAATTTTTATTTTATTTATTTTTGTACAAAAACCCTAATTTTATATTTTATCTATTTTACAACATAAAATTTGAAGTATAAAATAATTTTTATTTTATTTTTATGAGTTAATTACAAGTATTAAATAAAGGACAAATTAAAAAAAAGGGACTGAGCTTTACATAGATTCCCAAATTAAGGACTGATCTTTATTGTATAATAAATAGGGGATCAAACTTTAACTTAACGGTTCAGTCCCCAAGTCCGTCTAATCCATAAATTTAATTGATGAAATTACCCCTCCGGCCCCTTCTCCTTCCCCTTGCTATGACCAAGAGCACCTCCGCCCTCCCCTTCCCCCATGCACGCGCCCCACCTACGTCAGGGACAATCCGACGGAGGCACTGCCGGACGCCGTCCTCACACGCTCCATCCTCCTCGTCGGCTAATGGTCCGCCGGGAGACGCTACGTCTCCGGCCAGCATGCCGACCACGTCGTTGATTAACACCCGGTCGTCGTCCGTGCCGCAGAACTGAAGGATCTTGGAAAGATGAGAATGTTGGAAAGAATGAAGATGCTATTAGTAAAAGAAATATTTTGCTGATGCATCAGTTCCGTTACTGGAGGAATTGGTTCCAGTTTGAAAACCAATTGTGGAGAATGCTACTCCGATTGTGGAATTCTCCAATGCAGAAGTGCAGCTGCTACAAGTTCCATTCAAGACCTGTTTGGTTGCAAAAATTTCTGAAGTCTAAAGTAGATTGAAGTTATTCTGGCATTTTTGAAGAATATAATGGTCCATTATGGCGAATTCTATCTGAATGCATTAGATGCGAAACACGTCTTAATTTGATCTTATGAAGAGAAGGATTTTGTGTGTTCTTATGCACTCAGGGCTCGTTTGATTATCGAGTTACTCTGGGCAACTCGGTTTACCCCCATGCATTCTTGGGTTAGAATTCCATCAAGCAATGTGACATCGCATCACATTCTTTATTGCAATCATCTTCAACCACATAACTATCCAAGTAGGTACTATTCACATGAGGTTGCCCCAATCCATCTCATCCCATGAGCCAAACAGACCCTTAGATATTCGAATTTATGAATGAATGAGTCACGTTATAAGGTGGTAACCTTTTTTTCCAGACCAAATTTCAGAGTAACCCAATACGCATGTTGGGTAGGAAAAAGCATGGGTTGAACATTCATTTGCATAATTTGGAACCTATCAAATTTACAGCTCAAGTAATTAGGAGGTTCATTTGTATGGATAAAGAGGTTCTGGAATTCTCGAGTCCGAGTTACCAAGAATCATTGTGGAGATTGATCTACTTCATCCTAGGGTAGATCATGTTGCCATTCGTAATTGAGGTCAGCTATTCAAGCAGAAAGTTATCTGTGAAAGAATCTCAAAGTTCTGTATTGAATGTTGTATTGCAGGACACACGTTGGATGATTGTCTAATAGAAGGAAAAAATATAGTTAAAAAAGGTGACACCAAAAAACATGGGAGATAGAGACAGATCAAAAGTTTAAGAAACTTCCACTGTTGGAGGAGACACAACTGCAGCAAGATCAATGTTCTCTTCAAGACCAGATACAACAGCTGCAAGATCAGAAATTGAATCATCTCCGGCAGCAAATTCAAGGCTAATGTTGTTACACACACTAGTTATTATAAGCCTTTGCCGGCAACAGCACGGACGACGGTGGGGTGTTAATCGGTGACGTGGTCGGCGTGCTGGCCGGAGACATAGCATCTCCCGACGGACCGTTGGCCGGCGAGGAGGATGGAGCGTGTGGGGACGGCATCTGGCAGTGCCTCCGTCGGGTTGTCGCTGACGTAGGTGGGGTGCGTGCATGGGGGAAGGGGAGGGCGGAGGTGCTCTTGGTCATAGCAAGGGGAAGGAGAAGGGGCCGGAGGGGTAATTTCGTCAATTAAATTTATGGATTAGACAGAGTTGGGGACTGAACCGTTAAGTTAAAATTTGATCCCCTATTTGTTACAAAATAAAGATCAGTCCCTAATTTAGGAATCTATGTAAAGCTCAGTCCCTTTTTTGTAATTTACCCTTAAATAAATAGGTATATGTCACATATATATGGTATGTATAAGGTGGAGAGAGAAAATTATTTTGTTTTTATTTTTAAATTTTCTAATTTTTATTTTATTTTTAAAAAAATATATATAAGGTCCTAAAACATATTTTTATTTTGAGTTTTTGTGAAAATAAAATCTTTATATATACATATATACATATACACACACACACACACATAAGGGATATGTACAGGGATGAGTGACCCTATCTCTCTTTACCGATTTTATTTGGCGATCAGGCCCATGTTGGGCTCTCTCTTGGGTTCCGTCACTCAATATTTATTCTAAATATTTTCCTCTTTTTCTTTTATTCTTTATTCTTTTATTTTTGCACAAATGCATGCTAATTATTGAGTAGTAACAAATGCATGCTTTTTGGTAACTTATTATATTACAATTATATACATGTTGTTTTGCCAAAATATCTAACTAAAATTAAAGAATAAAGAGTGATGAATGGGGATTCATCACCTCCCTATACTTTACTTTTACTAGTCCCTTAGCAAACACTTATTTGAAAAAGAAGTGAAAGGAGAAAGAAAAAGAAAAAGATGGGAAATCAAGATTGATTATTAAACTTTCCTTCATTAAATTGAAATATGGAGCTCAGTCAGATCTTTGGATTATTAATTTGTCGGAACCTTATTTCGACTTAAGCTTAAAACTCAACAGCCTCTAAGTTCCACCAATCTATGGTCAAGACTCCTCAACAATCCAAATCAGAACAAGTCTACATACACAAACTCTAATGCCCTGAATCTTTCCTTGTACTGTGTAAGTGATATATAGCTCCCCACCTCAGAAATGGCAAAGTGGAAACCTCCCTTAACAAGGTAACTCTAATGCCTCAGTCTGGCAACTCTTTCCTCAAGGAGCGGGGTATTCCCTTCTAAATTCAAGTACAACCAGCTCAAGAAGAGGGGGAAGAAGAGAATGGACCATGACCAGTATAGCCATGTATCCTTGGGAACCCAACCAATGTAGCTAAGTCTCCCGCTGGAAGCTTCATGAGATGGTCATGTGTAACAGAAGCTTTGCTTTATTTGACTATATACACTCCGGTGGGTATTTTATTTTCGATCAGACCCACCATTTTTTGGAATTTTTCTGTTCTTTTTGCACTTTTTTTGTGCATATGTACAACATATCTACATGGTGCAACATATATACATAAGGAGTTTTTCCTCTTGAGCCAGTAGACTATCCCTCTTTTGAAGCTTTATTGCAACCCACAACTCCTGTCTTTAGACTTCCTCACCACCAGACCAAGTTGAGACGCACTTCCTTCACTATAAGAAGAAGAGAGGTTCCGCCTAGAAGTACTACCCTCGTATGCTACCCCAAGACAAAGGAAACTGCCTCCTCAGCACCTCATCCGTGGAGATCTATGTGTAATGTGCTGGTGCAAGTAAAGCTATTGTCTCTGAGAGTCATGTGTGCGTTGTTAAGTGTTCTACTTAGGCTCATCAAGATGACATATGCTCATAGCCTTGTGGACTCAAAGAATTAAGTCCCAAATGGACTTGAAAAATCTTAACCCTAAGCCCTCTAATTCCTCTTAGAATTAGGCGGATTAAGGTCTTAACCAAGCTCCGTTTTCCAATTTAATTCCAGGCTAGTTTAAATGTCAATCAATATTCAGAAAAAACTGTACACATATTTACAAATGTGCAAAATTTACAAATTTTTTGAAAATGCTTAAAATTTTTGAAAATGTTTGAAAACATGGATGTATGCATGAATGCAGAAGTTTTGTAAAATATTTACACACATTTGCACAGGGTTTTTGAAAAACTTTTTGTTCTTTTTAAACATTTTACAAAAATTTTGTACTATATACATAATTTTGATATCAAAATATTCACAAACTATTTACACACACAAGATTTTTACAAACATTTGTACAAAAATAATTTTGTAAGTAGCTATGTATGTGCAATAAAGAATTTTATGTACAAGGAAAATTTTAAATTTTATGGTTTTTGGACAAAAGAGTTTTTTTCCTTTTTTATCCATTTTATTTATTTACACACTCACACAAAGTACAAGTTATGGCTAAAGTATATATGAAATATATAAGACACCCCCCTATACTTAGCTCGAACGATGTCCTCAGAGTGAATCAAGAGCGATGAAGAAAACATAACTCGTGCTTAGTATAGGGAAGTGAAAAGAAATGGCATACTACAACGATGAATCAAAGAATAGAATGAAGAGGACTCGGTGTTTTCACCCTATACTTAGGATCAAGTAATCCTAAGTATAGCAAGCTGTACATGAAGAGAAATCTGAGTGGAAGAACGTACATGGTCTACCTCCCCTATACTTAGGGTAAAATATCCCTAAGTATAGGCAACAAAACATAGGTAGAAAGAATCAAAAGAATACCCAAGAGTCCTACACCCCACCTATACTTAGGGTAAAGTACACCCTAAGTATAGCATAATCATAAGATGAATATGGGGTGTGGGACTAAAGAATGGAATGATATGGACAACTGATCTATACATTGTGAAAGATTGTGATAATCAGGCGTGAGATGCAATAGATGTGAGTCAAAGACCACATCTCACGCAAAATGAATAGGGGCGACGTCAACGACCAACGGCTCACGATCTAGATATGGTTTGAGCCGCTGCCCGTTAACACGAAAGATAGATTCAGTTCCATTTCATGTACCTTTCGGACCAGGTATGGTCCCTTCCACTTTCTCTGTAACTTCCCTGGAAATAATCGAATCCTGGCATCAAACAACCATACTCTCTAAGCTGGATCAAACTGCTTGCGGCTGACATGAGAATCATGCCACTCCTTCACTCTCTCCTTATAATGTAGGCTGCTTGAAAAAGCCTCATCTTTAAGCTCCTCCAGGACTGCCAATTCTGCCCTCCTCTGGTCTCCTACACTCATTGGATCCAAAAGTATCTATGTAATAGCCCAAAGTGACTTTTGTCTCAGCTCAACAGGTAAATAGCAGGGCTTGCCATAAACGAGGCGAAAGGGAGATGTACCCAAGGAGTCTTGAAGGACATCCTTTATTCCTACAAGACCGAGTCCAAAAGTTGTGACCAATCCTTTCAGTCAGGGCGAACGACCTTCTGCAATATAGTCTTGATCTCCCTATTCGACACTTCAGCAAGACCATTGGTCTGAGGGTGGTATGGAGTGGCTACTCGATGATCAATGTTGAACTCACTAGTAAGGGCCTTTACCTTGTCGTTGACGAAATGAGACCCCCCGTCTGATATCAAAATTCGAGGTACCTTGAACCATGAAATGATATTCTTCCTCAAAAATCGGCATATAGTCCTAGCATATGTGGTTCGGCGGGGATGGCCTCAACCCACGACTCACATAATCAACGACCAACAGAATGTACTCGAATCCCTGACTCTTAGGAAATGGACCCATGAAATCGATGCCCCATGTGTCAAAAAACTCACAGAAATGTATGGGCTGCATCGGCATCATATCACGCTGTCCACAAGTGCCCATCCTTTGACAGTCAGTACATCTCTTCATGAATTCATCAGAATCCTTGAAGAGGGTAGGCCACCATAGGCGGATTGGAGCACTTTCTGTGCCGTTCTCTTCCCAAAGTGATGTCCTCCTGCCTCCAGCTTGTGGCAGTAGGTGAGGACGCTATGGTGCTCCTCCTGAGGAATGCACCGTCGTCAAACACTATCCCCTCCCTCATGGTAAAAGATGGGATCCTCCCAATAGTAAGACTTGGCCTTCGCAAGGAAGGTCTCAAGTCTCTACCTAGGCCAACCCTATGGAACTTTCTTGGCAACAAGATAGTTCACAATGTCAGCGTACCACGGGAGTGAGGCGATAGCAAGGATCGCTTCATCTGGGAAGGTCTCACATATAGGATTGACGAGTCCGAAAATGTCGCGTTAAGAAGTTGTTTTTATTCGTCGTGTGAAAAATAATGAATGAGTCGTTCGTTTTATGCGGCGATCGGAAATAGTCAAGAAATAACCACTATTTTTAATCAAATTTAATCAAGTGGTTTTTATGTTTATTTTACTTGGACAAGTCCCAAGGTCGATCACAAGGAGGCAAAGGAACAACCTAGCGTTGTGTCTATCCAATTTTGATTTCGGTTTTCAATGCGGTCTTTTTTTGGAATTTTTCAATGCAATAAGGGATACAAAATGCGGTTTTGGCCTATTTTAGGGACTAAAATGTAAATTTCAATCAACCGATGTCTGAAAAATACGAAACTTGGCCATTATGTGAATGATGATGAAATGAATGCACTACAATTTTTTTGGAATTTTCGGATGCAAAATGAATTTTTTTATAGATTTTTAAATGCAAACAAAATGAATTTCAATATTTAATTATAATAAATATCAAACCTATTTATTTTCGAAAACCAAAATTATCTAAGATCTATCACTAGATGATGGATCTCAGAATAATCCTAACTCTCGAAAATGTGGGGCCTAATACCTATTAAAAATTAAACAATGAAATATGCAAAATGATTTTTACAAAGCAAATTATGCATGCAAATCAAACATTTTTGGACACAGTGTTAATCAAAATAATCTCTACAATATATGATTTTTCAGGGATTTATAGAGCAACAGTTAATCAACGGCAATTTTAAGAACATAAAGTGGGAAAAATATGCAGTTTTCTACAAAATAATTAATAATTAATTAACCACTTATCACAAAAATATCCACAATGTGTCAAACTGTAGAGAATTGAATGTAGAACATCATGCAATTTTTGGATTAATAAAATAATGTAAAGAAGAGGTTCAAGACAAAGGGGGAACACAGGGGTATGAATGCAAATGTAATAAATAAAATAAATGAATAAAAAGTGCAGTGGGGGCCTAAGTGCAATTACCAGCGATAAAGGGGGCGAATCTGAAATTTCTCAAGTGGGTCACGTGCGTTGCACATGCCCTTGGCTTGAGGGACTTGGCGGCAAAATGGTGGACTCTCCAGGGACGTCTCTGTAATTTGCCCAACGTCACGTGCAATGCACGTGACTTATGTTATTTGCTGATGACGTTTCCCACGCACGTACGGAGCACGTGCGGGAGACCTCGGGATTCGAGCCCGGCCTTCGGTGGTGTCGGGGCGGAGCTTTGCGCTGGAGGTGGTGGCGTGGCTCCGGTGACGCGGCGGGGAGGGGTGATGCTCCGTGTCGATGACGGCGAAACTGAGGAGGAGCGGATCTAGCCGTTGTCGACACTCGGTGGAGGAGCACCTAGCGCTGGCGTCGGTCGGAGGCGCTGGAGTGCTGGCGGTGGAGCTCCAGGCGGTTGGCGAAGTGGGTTGTCGGAGAAGACGAAGACGCGGCGGAGCTGGAGGTCGATGAAGATGAAGGAATCGTTGTCGAGGCGGAGTGTAGCCGTCGTTTGGTGGTGTTGAAGGCGGATGAACTCCAGGCGTTTGGCAAAGTGGGTTGTCGGAGACGATGGTCGGTGGTCTTTGTGAAGACGAAGCTTGATGTCGATTGTCGGAGTCGGAGCTCGACCCAGGAGGCGGTGTCGCGCGGCGGGGGTTGTCGAAGAAGCTCGATGAAGAACAGAGAAGCGTTGTCGGAGCTCGGCGGAGTTGGCGACGAAGATGAACGTTGGAGACGACCGGTGAAGCGAGTCAGAGCCGTGGATTGAAGTCGAGGCGAAGAAGCTTTTTCGATGTCGGTGGAGGCGCGGCGTAGTCGGGGCGGAGTTGGCGGCATTGGAGTTGTTTGTCGATGACGATAACGGTAGCTCGACGAGAAGCTCGGAGCGGAGCAGCCAAGGTGGAGGCGCGCTGCAACGAAGCACTAGGGCTTCGGATCTCGCCGCGGGGGGGGGGGGGTTTGCTCGGAGCAGTCACCTCCGGCGGAGACCCTCCCTTCTGGTGTGAATCGACGGATGGGTCGGTCGTAGGTGGTGGCGTCGCTTTAAATAGACGAGGGACGAGCGGCTATTGCGAGGTCGTTAGGCATGTGCGGGAATAACGGAGGAGTTGGCGAGATTAGCGGGCAGAGGTTGCAGAGAATTAGCGCGGCGGTTGCGGGATCGGCGAGGTCAAGGCGGAGAGGCCGGTTGCGAGGGAAGCGGAGGGTGTTGCGGGATTTGGGGCGGCTGTTGGAAGGTGGAAGACTCGCATGGACCGTTCGATCAAAGAGATCGAACGGCCACGCTATGGCCGCATGTCGGTGAACTGGGAGAAGTGCGGGGCACGTGCGGCGCACGTGCCTGGATGGCACGTGCCACGCACGTGCGGGTGTTTTTAATTTTTTTATAAAAACGAAATTTAAAAAGGGCTAAAATTCAATGACACGTGGCGGCCTCTAGGGCGGCAACATGTCAGCTCCAGATAAATCCGAGAATAAAAGATTTCTAAAATCGATAAAAAATAGCAAATGACCTCAGATCAAAAAAGTTCCTTCACAAAAAATGCTCGTCTCAACGAGATCTACAACTTTTATGAAGACATCAAAGCCAAAATCGGTCAAATGTGAAAAGTGAATTTTTGGGGTATCCCATGTACATAGAATACCTTGATTTTTGGGTTTTCTAATTTTTTTGTCATTTTTAAACAAGATAAAAATATGGAAAAATATGGAAAAATCAAAGATAAATAAAAGACATCTAAATCTAATTTTTTTGGATTTTTATCAATGAAGAAAATAAGTACATAAAATATAGGTCAGAAAACCGCTAAAATATACAATGTACAAAAGAGGCCCAAAATCCAACTTTAGCATACGAGCTCCGATTCACTTGAACTTGGTCTTGTTTTGAAGGTAATTGAATGTGCATTAATTCAAAAGTGAGTAGGATCAAATCAGACACTGGATGGGGAAGATATGTGGCTTTTTGTCCGAAAATCCTGAAACTAGGGTTTGGGTTTTTGGTCCACTTATTTGGGTCAATGATTTTTTTGTATTTTTCATTCATTCTTGTGGGTGATATGTACACAATGGAAGTAGTTTTGGGTTATTTGGAGTTAGCATGAAGGAGTTAAAAATCTGGGAAGTTAGGCTATTTACAGGTCAACTGTGGCTTGGATTTTTGGCTTTTATTTTGTGCAGAAATTATGGATAAAATGTCATTTTTATGAAAACATGCATGAATGCTAATTATGCAAATGCAAATATGCTGTTGATTTTTAGGAACTTAATCTTAATAAATGAGATTTAGAGTGATGAATCCGAGATTCATCATCCCCCTATACTTAAACCATGCTCGTCCCTGAGCATCAAAAAGACATGCCATGAAGTGAAATGAGACTGGGTTCCATACCAAGACCATGAGCTGAAGGTGAGAATGAAACTAAACTCGACCTTTGGATTAGTAGTGTTGCGGAACTTTTGTGAGACTTAGAATTTTAAAATCAACAGCCCTCAAGTTCTACACATCATTGTTACAGTTTCGGCTCAAAAGTCATCTTAGATCAATCCTCTTCCCAAAGTATACCCTATGAACATTGAATAACCGACTCTTGTGTGTGAAGGGTTTTAGCTCTTCCCATCCAGAATGTCGGACTACCATGCTCCTCTCCTCTCCAGTAACTCGTCCTCGGGGAGTCAGGTATTTCCTTCTAAGGTCTGTCGTGCTGTGTTCACAATCGAAATGGGGGAGAAGTTAGAAGAAAGAGAAAAGAACTGGAGGGGGTGGTAGTGTAGTCACCTCTCCTTGTGAAGATGGCCAGTGTAGCCAAGTCTCCACCAAGATCTGCAGGTTTCTTGAAGCTTGGACCTTTTTGATCGAATTTTTTATTTGGTAGAATGCTTCTTTGTATTTTGAAATTTTTGGTGGTTCTGCTTGGATCTTGTTGTGCCCCTATGGATATAGAATCTTTTTGGGGTCTTAGAAAAAATTGTGCCCAGTCGTCCATCCCTTTTCCGAAGCTTTATTTCAACCCGTACTCCGGTCTTTAGATTTCCACGCAACCAGAAAAGAGACTCACACAGTCTTCCAACATCCCGTCTGGGTTGAGCTAAGTGCATAGTGCGAGAGTACAAATTAATTCCCTATTCCAGAGTTGTACCCAGAATGAAGAGATCAGGTTAGACACTAAGAGTCAAACGCTGCACATTGTCGTGTGGAACTTAAAGAATTAAGTCAAAAGACCTGAAGCTCTTAAAATCCTATTTCTCGGTGAAGTTCCTCTGAAAATTAGGTGGATTAAGGACAAGTTCAGACCACTCTCGGTTTCGGCTCACAACTTGGTTCAGAACCCAATGACTTTTCACAAATGCAAATGCATGTGATGTTGGATGAAGTGCAAATGTGTGAAATGCAGAATTTTTTTTGTTTTTTTTGCGTGTGTGTGCAAAGATGAAATAAGAAGCCATTTTTTTTCAAAAATTTTGGGCAAGTCAGTGTTAGTAGAAAAACTCCTCTTTTTTTTGAAGTTAGTACCCACCCCGTAAATACATATAGACTTACGCGAAAGTACGAGATATGGGTAAAATATATACAAAGTATATATACAGACCCCCCTATACTTAGCGAGTGCTGTGTCCTCAGAGCACAAGAAGCGTAATGAAGACATAGCTCGTGCTAAGCGTAAGGGAGTGGAAAATTTATATACAATGGGTTAGAAAGTAAAGCGGAAAAGAGGCGGTCATGATATGTGAATGAGGAGAGGATATACAGGTGGATGTCGGTTCCCCCTATACTTAGGCTCTGGATAGCCTAAGTATGGAAGAAGGGTGGAAATGGAGCGGTCGGGAGGATGAGAAGCATCGGTCCCCCTATACTTAGGCCTTGGCCTAAGTAGAGAAGAAGCTGTACAAGGAGACTGATGTGGTCGGGAGGGAGGGTGAGTAGCCGAATGATTAAGGCGATTTTAGGCCGATCTTCTTGTGAGCCTGCGGTGGGAGATCATAATGACGCGATGGAGATGAGGCATATGATTCCCAACTATGATCAGAGTTATCCTCAGAAAAATCATGATGGATAATAGATGAAGTGTTTGAGTCAGATGAAAGATATCCATCATCAGAGTTATCCTCAGAGGAGTAGTATTTGAAAGTGGACATACTCCAAGTCTGCATATCTCTTTGTTTCTTTAATTGTTTCCTCAGAATTCGTTCTTCTTAGGGTCAATCAATTTGTCCTCAGATGATAGCTCAGAAGCACCGGTCTCAGTCAGCTCATACGAAAGAATTCCAGTGTACTTGAAGAGGGTAGGAGCATTAGCTTTGGATGAGTAGTAGTTAGGAACGGGAGTTGTCCAATGAGAATTGAATTTTGGATCCTTACGAAGATATGGCTTTAGGGCTGTCGAACAGACTTCACTCATGTCTACCTTTTCCAGACCTGATGAGGGACCATCAGACGATACCTCTTCCGGAAGGTCAAAGGTGACTCTCTTCTTATTTCGTCGTGAAGGTGTCGGTTCACTTGAGTATCCAGATGAATAGCCATTTGAATTTTCCTTGGTCGGTGCTCGATTTGCATGCTTGTTCTTAGTCTCCTGAATGTTTGAGCATTCTCGATTTGGGATGATTTGGTCAAGATATTCAGAGAATGTTGCTCCCGGGTGTGACCATGCATATGTCTCAGGATCGTAGTAGAAAGATTTGTTTATTTTGAGATCCTCAGGGATTTGAATATTGGGGAGAGTCTCTGCATGTTCTTTCTCCATTGATTCGATGTTGGTGCATTCCTGAGTCGAGTTGATGTAATCCATGTAGTCAGAGTAGGTTGACCCAGGGTGTGCCCATGCATAAGTCTCCGGATCATATGATTCATATACATGATTCTCCCTGGTGAGAGCGGCTGGGAATGGAGCAGGGGGGATATTTTCTAAACCAGTAGTCTCATCAACAACCGCTATCTCAGGTGTGGCTGCGGGGTAGGGCTCTTCTACCGCTTCATGGTTACAATTGTCGGGGACTTCGTGGGTTGCCTAAGGAGATCGTGGTTCCTCAAAGACATGGTCGGATCTAAGTGCTTCCAATGATGTGAAATTGATTTCCCGAGTCTCACAATCAATACTCGCCTTGGCCAATGCCAAGAATGGCTTTCCGAGAATGATTGGAGACTGGGTGAATTCTCCTTGATGCTCAATATCAATGATTGTGAATTCTACTTTGAGCGGAGCACCTTGGAATTTCATGATGACAGAAATGGTTCCTCTCGGTCGTTTTATCGATCGGTCCGCCAATTGAATGATCTGCCGTATCTTCCGAATCGGTCCGAGTTTGAGTTCGTGAAATACAGAGGTCGGAAGGATATTGATCGGTGCGTCATCATCAATCCGAGCATGGGTGAAGATTGTGTCTTTGATTTTACAGTCAAATCTGGGCAACCGCTTTACTATGCGGCTCTTGGTTTTTCTTCTCAATACCAAGGAGGAGGCCATTGACAAGATATGTCTCTCGGTCTTTGTTCTAATCCTGCCCGATTTCTTCATCGTTAATTTGTCTATCACAAATCCTTTAAGATTGGGAAAGTGTTCAATGGCCTGTAGAAAGGGAAGTTCAAAAATCAATTTCCTTCCTAATGCTTCCCGTACAGCTGGATCCAAATTCCTCAGATCGTCTTCAGTCTCAATTTTTATGGAATTTTCTAAATTTTCAATTTTTTGTGATTTTCAAATATTTCTATTTTTTGGTATTTTCTGGGTGGTGTGGGGGTTTGGTGTGTTCTTCAGATGAAAAGGGGCTTTGATATTCAGAGCGATAGTCTGCGGCATAGTTATTTCTAGGGTAGTAATATGTAGAAGTGAAATTGTCAGAATAATCCCTTGGTCTCTGAATATCCTCAAAATTTTCAATCTTAGCTCCAATCATTTCCTCATTCGTTTTTACATCCGAGCTACCATAGATTAATCGATCGTCAATTTCTTGAAATTTATCCTCCGTTAAATCAAATTTCTTATTCATCCTCAAAATATTCTCCAAAATCTCTTCTTGGCCAAGTATGAGAGCAGTTGGGGTATGTTTTTGTAATTCAATGTCATCTTCCATTTTTCTATATGTACTAGGAGAGGGATCTCTGAAAATATCCGATATACGATCATCATTTTCTGAAAGTATCTCCTCAATAATCATGGAAGGTGGCTGCTCATATGGTCTAGGTAAGTGGAGTTGGTCCAAGGGGAGTTGTGATCTTATGTGGTCGGCCCAATCCTCTGTATGAGTGAAGAGGGGGTTATTATGTTCAATCCAAGGTAATGATTTTTCTTTGGTGTTCGAGATTGATGGAAGAGGTGAAGAAGTGTTCAATTCGATCATGTGGTTATCTTCTCCCATGAATGATGGATTGACATTTACCGAATATGAGGGACGAATTGTATGATCAATGTAAAGAGGATTAAATGAAGAAGTAGAGCCCTCAATCATTTCTTGGTTTGTCTGCTCTGAATACAAAGGGTTGTCATTCATGAAACAGGTCGGATTAGCAGAAGGAGATGGATTTATTGGTGGTTGAGGGGGAGGGGTTTTGGGTCTAACCGATACGAATTCATTTTCATAGTATATCTCCGATGGATTTTCGGATAAACGTTCGGCTATTTTTGAAAGAGCTGAAAGGAATGAGGGTTGGGTCTGCAAGAGTTATTGGACAAGAATTCCATGGTGAATTTTAAATCAAGAAAGGAGAGAGATGATTGCACGGGATAATCAAGAGAAATCAAATGTGCGGCTTGTTGATCTTCGAATCGGTTCACGCACACTTATGCAAACACAATTCAAACCCCGGGTTCACCAACGCACACAATGAAGCCGTAAGAGCTCGGCTATTATCTTTTCGATTTTAGTTGGTGATAAATCAATCTTGGCAAAAATTTAGCGAGCTGAGATTTCGAATTTTAGGCTCTAGCCTTAAGTGTCGTCTCTCGCTCACTCAGAAAAATAGAAACACACAAGATCGGGGTTGCTCTCCCGCAGAAATTCTTGATTTTATGGGTTATTTTGATCGGCTATATTTAGCAGTCCCAATCTTAATTAGGTGATCACTGAGAAATTTGGATGAGCACAAATACACGTCTACCGTCCAGTCCCAATTTCCTTTAGATTTATGTGATAAAACAAGGGGGAGAAAGTTGAGAAAAGCCGATGCACGCGGAAAACTATGATGAATGCTCAGTTAGAAGACTTACAGTGCCTCCTCGCAATCTCCATGTAGGATGCTAGACAGAATTTAAAAATTATTCTATATGCGTGCAAGCCGATAAAAACCGCACCTAAACAGAAAGTTCTATTAGCGGGAAGAATTGAGTTAAATTTGGCTAAGTTGAACGATCTATGTGCGTCTTGATAGTGCAGTGTGGCTTAAGATCCTACGAGCACAATCAAAAAGTAAAAAAAATGCTCTGAGAGCCATATGTGCAGGTCTATCCTAGTCGCCACTCAAGTCGGGCCCCACCCTCACCGGAGAGTGAAACAGGCCACGACACACCACAGAAAAAGTTCGAGGTCTTTTTTACATGCGTGAGAGTCCAAACGGACACCGCTGTAAATGAGCAGAAATGGAAATTTGCAGAAATTAAAAACCTAGACTCTAATCTCTCTCACGGCTCGACTCGATCTTAAATTAATTGCGGTTTCTTCGGTTGTCGGTGAAGATGCGTCGGTTTCTTGAAAACCGCTCCACGTACGTCGGGTACCTCGCAAGAAAAATAAGAGAGAAAATGTAAGAGAGTGACTCAAAATAGAACAAACGAATAAATGCAGAAAAATAAATGCTGGAAATAAAATGGTATTCACAATGAAAAATTCGGGGGTCAGACTACCCGAATACGGAAAACCGAGCGAAAAATTTTCAAAACACAAAACTAAGCTGTTTGCCTCCCCGGCAACGGTGCCATCTGACGAGTCCGAAAACGCCGGGTTAAGAAGTTGTTTTTATTCGTCGTGTGAAAAATATTGAATGAGTCGTTCGTTGTAGGCGGCGATCGGAAATAGTCAAGAAATAACCACTATTTTTAATCAAATTTAATCAAGTGGTTTTTATGTTTATTTTACTTGGGCAAGTCTCAAGGTCGATCACAAGGAGGCAAAGGAACAACCTAGAGTTGTGTCTATCCAATTTTGATTTCGGTTTTCAATGCGGTCTTTTTTTGGAATTTTTCAATGCAATAAGGGATACAAAATGCGGTTTTGGCCTATTTTAGGGTTTAAAATGTAAATTTCAATCAACCGATGTCCAAAAAATATGAAACTTGGCCATTATGTGAATGATGATGAAATGAATGCATTATATTTTTTTTTGGAATTTTCCGATGCAAAATGAATTTTTTATGGATTTTTAAATGCAAACAAAATGAATTTCAATATTTAATTATAATAAATATCAAACCTATTTATTTTCGAAAAGCAAAATTAACTAAGATCTATCACTAGGTGATGGATCTCAGAAAAATCCTAACACTCGAAAATGTGGGGCCTAATACCTATTAAAAATTAAACAATGAAATATGCAAAATATTTTTTACAGAGCAAATTATGCATGCAAATGCAAACATTTTTGGGCACAGTGTTAATCAAAATAATCTCTACAACATGTGATTTTTCAGGGATTTATAGAGCAACAGTTAATCAACGGCAATTTTAAGAACACAAAGTGGGCAAAATATGCAGTTTTCTACAAAATAATTAATAATTAATTAACCACTTATCACAAAAATATCCACAATGTGTCAAACTGTAGAGAATTGAATGTAGAACATCATGCAATTTTTGGATTAATAAAATAATGTAAAGAAGAGGTTCAAGACAAAGGGGGAACACAGGGGTATGAATGCAAATGTAATAAATAAAATAAATGAATAAAAAGTGCAGTGCGGGCCTAAGTGCTATTACCAGCGATAAAGGGGGCGAATCTAAAATTTCTCAAGTGGGAACGTGCGTTGCACGTGCCCTTGGCTTGAGGGACTTGGCGGCGAAATGGTGGACTCTCCAGGGACGTCTATGTAATTTGCCCAACGTCACGTGCAATGCACGTGACTTATGTTATTTGCTGATGACATTTCCCACGCACGTGCGGAGCATGTACGGGGGACCTCGGGATTCGAGCCCGACCTTCGGTGGTGTCGGGGCGGAGCTTTGCGCTGGAGGTGGTGGCGTGGCTCCGGTGACGCGGCGGGGAGGGGTGCTGCTCCGTGTCGATGACGGCGAAACTGAGGAGGAGCGGAGCTAGCGGTTGTCGACGCTCGGTGGAGGAGCACCTAGCGCTGGCGTCGGTCGGAGGCACTGGAGTGCTGGCGGTGGAGCTCCAGGCGGTTGGCGAAGTGGGTTGTCGGAGAAGACGAAGATGCGGCGGAGCTGGAGGTCGATGAAGATGAAGGAATCGTTGTCGTGGCGGAGTGTAGCCGTTGTTCGGTGGTGTTGAAGGCGGATGATCCCCAGGCGTTTGGCGAAGTGGGTTGTCGGAGACGATGGTCGGTGGTCTTTGTGAAGACGAAGCTTGAAGTCGATTGTCGGAGTCGGAGCTCGACCCAGGAGGCGGTGTCGCGCGGCGAGGGTTGTTGAAGAAGCTCGATGAAGAACGGAGAAGCGTTGTCGGAGCTCGGCGGAGTTGGCGACGAAGATGAACGTTGGAGACGACCGGTGAAGCGAGTCGGAGCCGTGGATTGAAGTCGAGGCGAAGAAGCTTTCTCGATGTCGGTGGAGGCGCGGTGTAGTCGGGGCGGAGTTGGCGGCGTTGGAGTTGTTTGTCGATGACGATAACGGTAGCTCGACGAGAAGCTCAGAGCGGAGCAGCCAAGGCGGAGGCGCGCTGCAACGAAGCACTAAGGCTTCGGATCTCGCCGCGGGGGGGGGGGGGGGGGCGTTTGCTCGGAGCTGTCACCTCCGGCGGAGGCCCTCCCTTCTGGTGTGAATCGACGGATGGGTCGGTCGTAGGTGGTGGAGTCGCTTTAAATAGACGAGGGACGAGCGGCTGTTGCGAGGTCGTTAGGCCGGTGCGGGAATAACGGAGGAGTTGGCGAGATTAGCGGGCGGAGGTTGCGGACAATTAGCGCGGCGGTTGCAGGATCGGCGAGGTCAAGGCGGAGAGGCCGGTTGCGAGGGAAGCGGAGGGTGTTGCGGGATTTGGGGGCGGCTGTTGGAAGGTGGAAGACGCGCATGGACCGTTCGATCAAAGAGATCGAACGGCCATGCTGTGGCCGCGTGTCGGTGAGCTGGGAGAAGTGCGGGGCACGTGCGGAGCACGTGCCTGGATGGCACGTGCCACGCACGTGCGGGTGTTTTTAATTTTTTTTTATAAAAACGAAATTTAAAAAGGGCTAAAATTCAATGACACGTGGCGGCCTCTAGGGCTGCCACGTGTCAGCTCCAGATAAATCCGAGAATAAAAGATTTCTAAAATCGATAAAAAAATAGCAAATGACCTCGGATCAAAAAAGTTCCTTCACGAAAAATGCTCGTCTCGACGAGATCTACAACTTTCATGAAGACATCAAAGCCAAAATCGGTCAAATGTGAAAAGTGAATTTTTGGGGTATCCCATGTACATAGAATACCTTGATTTTTGGGTTTTCTAATTTTTTTGTCATTTTTAAACAAGATAAAAATCTGGAAAAATATGGAAAAATCAAAGATAAATAAAAGACATTTAAATATAATTTTTTTGGATTTTTATCAATGAAGAAAATAAGTACATAAAATATAGGTCAGAAAACCGCTAAAATATACAATGTACAAAAGAGGCCCAAAACCCAACTTTCGCATACAAGCTCCGATTCACTTGAAATTGATCTTGTTTTGAAGGTAATTGAATGTGCATTAATTCAAAAGTGAGTAGGATCAAATCGGACATTGGATGGGGAAGATATGTGGCTTTTAGTCCGAAAATCCTGAAACTAGGGTTTGGGTTTTTGGTCCACTTATTTGGGTTAATGATTTTTTTGTATTTTTCTTTCATTCTTGTGAGTGATATGTACACAATGGAAGTGGTTTTGGGTTATTTGGAGTTAGCATGAAGGAGTTAAAAATCTGGGAAGTTAGGCTTTTTACAGGTCAACTGTGGCTTGGATTTTTGGCTTTTATTTTGTGCAGAAATTATGGATAAAATGTCATTTTTATGAAAACATGCATGAATGCTAATTATGCAGAATAAATGCAAATATGTTGTTGATTTTTAGGAACTTAAGCTTAATAAATGAGATTTAGAGTGATGAATCCGAGATTCATCAAGGATCAATCTGCTCAGAATCCTCAAGATGATCTAATCGGGAGAGATGATCCGCCACCACATTCTTGACTCCAGGCTTACCCTTAATCTCCATATCAAACTCCTGGAGTAGAAGGACCCATCTAGTCAATCTCGCTTTGGCATCCTTCTTTACCATGAGGTACCTGATGGCGGTATGATAAGTGTAAATGGTCACTCTAGATCCAATGATGTACGATATGAACTTATCTAGGGCAAAGACTACGGCTAGCATCTCCTTCTCTGTGACGGTGTAGTTCCGTTACGCGACATCCAATGTACGGCTAGCGTAGTGAATGACAAAAGGCAATCCATCCCTCCTCTGTCCCAGTACAGCTGCTACGACAAAATCAGAGGCATCCGTCATGATCTCAAATGGGAGAGACCAATCAGGCGGCTGGAGGATAGGAGCCTCACCAACTAGACTCTTGAGAGTCTCAAATGATGCAAGACACTTATCATCAACTATGAACTCGGTGTCTTTGGTCAGCAAATCTATCAATGATTGGGCAATCCTGCTGAAATCATGAATGAATCGCCAGTAGAAATCGACGTGCCCCAGAAAAGACCGTAACTGTCGCAAGTTGGACGTTGGATTGAGTTTCTAATGATATCCACCTTGGTCGGATCAACCTTCATGCCTTGTTGGAGATGATATGGCCAAGCACCATCCCATGAGTCACCATGAAGTGACTCTTCTCCCAAGATAATACAAGGTCGACCTCAATGCATCGCTGTAGGACGCGGTCTAGGCACTCAAGACAAGCATCAAACCCATCGTCGTAGACCGAAAAGTCATCCATGAAGACCTTCAAGCACTCACCCACCATGTCCTAAAAGATGGACAACATATACCTCTGGAATGTCGCCAGAGCGTTGCATAGACCAAAGGCCATACGTCTGAAAGCATACGTCCCGAAGGGACAGGTGAATGTGGTCTTGTCCTGGCCCTCTGGCACAATGGCCACCTGATTGTATCCGGAGTATCCGTCAAGAAAGCAGTAATGACTCTTCCCTGCTATCCTCTCTATAATCTGATCAATAAAAGGCAACGAGAAATGATCCTTCTTGGTGACCTGATTCGATCGTCTGTAGTCCACACAGACCCTCCAAGAAGTGGGCACCCGGGTAGCGATCTCCTCTCCAGACTCACTCACAACTGTAGTGATGCCCGTCTTCTTGGGCACTACATGTAATGGACTGACACACTTGGAGTCGGAGATGGGATAGATAAAATCGACGCTCCACCATTTCGAAATTTCCTTCATGACAACCTCACGAAGATTCGGGTTCAGCCGCCGCTGGAACTCACGCGACGGCTTCGCATCCTCCTCGAGATAGATATGGTGGGAGCACAGGGATGGACTTATCTCCTGGAGATCGGCTACGCTCCATCCTATCGCCTTGCGGTTCTTTTCAAGAATCTCCATCAGACGAGACTCTTGCTCTCCAGTCAAATCTGCTGAGATAATGACTGGATGCATCTCATGCTCACCCGCAAGGAACCTATACTTCAGCGACTACGGTAAGGTCTTCCGCTCTGGGCAACTGGGAGCTGGCGGATCTAGCCTCTGAAATGTCTGAGTGAATGTGACCAAATCTGCATGGGAAAATGAGGACTCTCGCTGAAAATCAGAATATGGTGAAGACTGCTCTGCAGGTGTATCTGTACTCTGAATCGGCTCGGTATCCACCCTATCTGCTGGCTCTGTGGAAATCAGACACGAGATCATATCATCAAATTCTGCCAATCAATGTCTGACTCCGAGGGATCTGAATCTGTATCACAAAAATCAACTGCCTTGCTCTCGAAAACACGATCTGTTGCCTCAAAAGTATCTCTGCCAGGAATGTGCTCTCCAAGCTCTCCTCTACTGGAATCTACGCATCATCGGGGTCTAAATGTGAGAGGAACGCTCGTGAAATGGGGTCTGCCCAAACTGCCTCATCATCTGTGATCATAAAATCACACTCTGGTGAATTGTCTCTCTCTGCCTCTATCATCTACACTGAATCTGTGAGCGGCTCTGAGCAAGCTGAATCTCACGCTCCAGTCTCATCGATTGTCTCTATTTGTATACTCTCGCCCTCGACGCGAAAGTATACCTTCCCGCTATCATGGTAAGACACTGCCTAGGCTGTGGCTAGAACGAGCGTCCTAAAATGATGGGGGTATCGGTCACAGACTTAGGGATCTCCATGTCCAACATTATGAAGTCCACGGGGAATTGCATGCCCTGAATTGTGACGACCACGTCCTTCAGTAACCCCTTCGGCCTCTTGACAGATCGATCAGCAAATTGAAGGACCGTCATTCTTTGTCTAAGAGGCCAAACTCTAAGCGGTCGAGTAAGGCTGCCGGAAGTAGGTTAATCGAAGAACCACTGTCTATTAGAGTCCGATCGAACCTCTGCTCATGTATGTGGCATCTGACATAGGGAGCTCCTGCATCTGGCCTCTTGGCTGGCAGACGGTTCTGGATGGCGAAGCAGGTGGCACGATTTAGCACATGGATCTCTGATTTATGGTTCCTCCTCTTCCTACGAATGGTGGTCCTCTCTCTAAGGTTCCTCTAGAAGAGGGGGATGTGCTCCAAGGCCTCCTGTAGAGTCAGTTGTATCTGGAGTATGTCTATCATATGCTGGTTGAACTCTAACTGATGAGACTTTTTAAGATTTTCTTTTTTATTCCCCTTAACCAAACCAAGTGCCTGGGGGAAGGGGATGGCTGGGCCCTCCTCATATGGAGGGCAAGGAACGGGTCCCTGCTGCTGTGGCATCGACGAATCCATACAAACATCACCAATATTCACAGATGGACTCGTAGGAGAAAAAGAACCCTTTCCTTTATTCACAGAAATGTCATGAGATACAAAAACATAAGGAAATGCAACCGGAATAGAAATGGTGGCCTTAGTACCACCTACGACATCCTGGGTCACGGCGTCAGTACCGCGCTCTGGCTCAACATCACATCGGGTGGCATCAGCACCACCTCCTCCTGTGTTTGGTGAAACGACGACCTCAGTACTGCCGGCTGGATCAACGTCCTTGGTGGCGTCAACACCACCACCATCATCATCATCTCGAGCGGCATCAGCACCGCTCTCCTCCTCATCTGGCGCTCCTGAAGCTGCGAGTGGTCGTCGCTCAGATGAGGCGTTGCTTCTGGCATCCTACCGCTCCTGCTCAGACTTCCTCTTTATATTGTTCGGGTTCGACTCAATCTGGACAGGAATGGCAGCCTTCACTCCCACAATCTCCCTCATATCCTGTCTAAACTCGTCCATCTCCCGTCGGAAGGTGTCCTGCTGCTCGGACATGAGGCGGGCTAAGTCATCCAAAGCGGGGTTCTCATAGGTGGGTCCATGAGAACCTGACGGGTGGCCTCTCTGAAAATGAGGCTATTGTTGTAGAGGAGGGTCAGAGGGGTATTGGGAGTGATACTGTGCGGAGTCTGTTGTTACCTTCAAGACCTTCCCTGCTGATAGGGACGAGAACCATGTTGTTGCTGTGATGGGAACTGGGGATGCTCTCGCTGCTGGCCATACTGGCCACCATGAACTGGAGACTGTTGCTGGGAGTTGGTACCTCCGGTCAACCAACGACATCCAGGATGGTCTCGTCGGATCCCAAGTTGAGGTCGGTCATATCATATCCCGTTGACATCCATCAATGGCTCCTGCTCGTACGTGGGTGGGGGTAGAACCACCAGGGGCTGATACGGCTGGTAGACCACCATCTGAGTGTTCTGAGATGGTGGTGGCTGGTAGAACTGTTGCGGCTGCTGGTACCACTCTGCCTGAACACGGTGGACCTATCTGGGTTGGCTAGAGTGCTGGGACGAACTGTTGTTGCTGCTCAGATCTCCCCATGACCTGAGACGGGGCTGAGAAGCCATCTGTGCCTCCTGGAGACGCATGATCTGGGTCTTCAGATCACTCAGTGTTTATGCCATCCGATTAATTTGTATCATGCCCTAGCACTGTTTCTTCTCGATCAGCTCAATTCGGTCGAACTTCTCGTTGATAGTCCCCATATCAGCAGTTGTAGACTCAGCCTTTGCTGCGGTGGCTGCAGATGTAGAAGGATCGGCCTCAACTCGTGCTATCTTCTGATAGGACACGACTAGTGGGTGGGGCTTCCCCTGAGTGTATAATTGGGTATGGGACATCACTGTATAGTTATCTTCCATCTCCTCATAGATGGCCCAGACCTGATCCTCATCCTTGGTGAAATAGGAACCCCCACAAGAAGCATTGACGAGACCCTGCAACTCCGGTGTAAGCCTGTAGAATAAACTATGGACAAGGTTGGGCTTGGATATGTCGTGGTGTGGGCATCGGTCTGTGAGCTCTAGGAACCTCTCCCATACCTCGTAGAATTGCTCATTGGGGAGCATGGACAAGTTGTTGATAAAGGCCCTAGCTGCATTCGTCCGACCGAGTGGATAGTACTTGTTCAAGTACTCGGTTCAGAGCTACTCCCTAGTGGTAACAAATCTCCCAAGATGCTTCAGTCAGTTGGTTGCTCTATCTACGAGGGATAACGGAAAGGCAATCATCTGGATGGTGTCCTCGTCCACATGCCAATCGTAGACAGTACTGCAGATCATCTCGAACTCCTGGAGATGGAGGTGTGGCTCCTCAGTAGCGAGCCCATGGAAGCGGGGAAGGAGCTAAATCGTCTGAGGAGAGAACTTGAAGTCCCCCACAATCCCTATCAGAACGATCCATCTGTGTGTGAAAGTCGGCCCGGGGTTGTGCAACTCCCTCATCGGTCTCACTGACTGTACTGGAAGGACTGGCTCCTCAGGGTCTCTGTCTAGAATATCTCCCTCTCCATCGGCTCTGGGCTGATCTCTGTCTGCTCTCAGTCGCTCCATCTCCCGACGCATCTCTACCATGAAAGCCCCCTGGTCTCTAATCTGATGCTGCATGGTCTCCAGAGAGGCTAACAGGGTGTTGTTGATGGCACCCTGGTCCAATACATATGTCTCTGTCATGCGGGGTCCATCAGTGCGCTCCTCGCTGCTGGCCATGGTCTCTGCAAAGGCAAAAGATCCAAACTCAGGTGCTGATAAATCATCTGGTATCTGCTACGGTCTCTGCTCGGGCACCTCAGGACTGGTAGAAGGGTGGTTGAGGGGAACAGGGCGGAATCAAACTCGGGTTCGGAGAGCGTGTCTCGACTCTCATGAACCAACCTAGATGAGCGGGCTGGAGTGTTGTGAAGCGGTGCAGCCAAGGGCTTCCTAAGAGACCTCCAGCTCATCATCTCGATCTGGCGAGTGAATGCGAATGAGATTTGAAAACACACAAGATGAGAAAGCAAACCCCCGATTCACCTACTCAACGCGGAGCTGAAGACCATAAAGGCTCGATCAATTATCTTGTCAATTTTATTAGGTGATCAGTCAGTCTATTAGAGCGATTAAGCGAGCTGATAGGAATCCAATACTCCCAACAGACTGTCCCGTATAAAAGGCCGGTAGTCTGTCAAGAAATCAGATGTGGCTCTAACCTAGTGTGCAGGTCACTCTCTCGCTCATCCAAACCAGACAATGAAGGGATTACTCTTCCAAGATAAATTTTTAAGTGAAGTGTCTTTTAGGGTCAAGTGTGTTTAGCAGTCCCAATTTTATAGTATTTGTTTTTTTTAATATTTTTCAAACAAAGAACGCCTAACGATTTTTTTCGGTTCTCCTGGTTATTTAAGTACAAAAATTGGTGGAGAAGGCGAAAAAGCTGATGCACGATCAAACACTATGATGCATGCATAGTAAGAAATGCGTACCCGACTCCAACTCTCTACATGCAGAGTGATCCGCGCATAAAATAAAGATTGAAATAAAACTACCTATATGATGCACGAGGAAGACGACTTTAGACGAAGCAGTTTCTACACGAAAAGCATGGTATTCAGATAATCATGCTATGTCCGGAGTCCGATCTTGGGAACCACTCAGTGTTCGCCACAACGGATTCTGCATGCGTTGTATGTGACTCCTCATGACACGTGGACTCGAGCTTAATTAATCTGACTTTTTCTTGGTGATTTAATTAGTTGAGTCCAATTATCGAACTATAAGCACATGCATATAATTAGGGTTTGGCCTTAACTAATTACTTCACAATCAGAGAAAATCTTAAGGCTAAGATTAATTCCTCGAGAATCAGATAAGTAGTAAAAAAATACGGTGAAAACCAAAACCGACGAAAATCTGCGGTGAGGTCCCCCGAGCACACCGGTGCTCGGCGAAACAGACCCCGAGATATCACCAAGTCCAAAAAGTTTGTCTTGTCCCTGTCTTATTACAACAATAATATGCGGGAAATAAAATCTAAGCTACGGCTAATCTACAGCTATCTACACTCCTGCTTCGATCCTCCTGCAGCTCAATGCAGAAATGAAGCCGCCTCCGAATCCCGTGGATGCTTCGGCTCTCCGAGGAAAACCGCTTTTGGATTTTTAATAAATAAGAAAATAGGTAATTAAAATAGGAGTACAAATAAGCAAATTTTGTACAGACTCACAGAAGTCACTCCGACACAATCAGTTTCTTTTATTTTAGTCTTGACTTAGATTTGGATTTTTATACCATGTGATGAAACTCTCATCAAAGAATACAAATGAAAAAGAAATAAAATAAAATGGTTCAATTATGTACATAAAAACTCAGGTCAAAAATCGTAAAAAGATAGAATACGCAAAAAATAGGAGAATTTAGCAACTTTTCTGGTCAATTTACACTAGGATTTTTAGTTCCTTATTTTATGCAATTATGGGTGAAATGCGAATACTATTTACACATGTATGAATGTTGATGCTATATTGATGATTAAATGCATATGGATTTTGGAGAATAGAGTATAATTGACCAATTTTAGCATGTTGAATCAGAAATCCATCACACTCCAATACTTAAACCATGCTCATCCCTGAGCATCAAAGAATGAATAACTTAGTTGGATAAATCACTGATTGTGCATGTGAATTTTCAAGTCTCAAGTCATCAAAGACCCTCAATTTGAGTGATCCTAATTATGGTCTCAAGCGTGCTTTAATAAAAAAGAATCCAACTTCTCTATTTATCAGACTCTCTGTTTGTACATAAAATATAAGGTTGTGACTTTTAGTTTACTGCATTCATGAGAGTCGAGATGTCACCCAAGGTCCCAGTCCTGGAGACTCTCCTCTAGACCTAATCCTCAACACTAGGGAATAAGTTGGTTCTTGCATTCTATCCACCATCTCATTAGTATGTCAGACTTGAAATTGTATATGGATGGCTAGAGGGAAGGCATAGGATTGTGTATATTCTTCTTTCCCTCACATTGGAACAAGGTCCTTCGAGTGTATTGTTACTCAACACATGTATATTTTCGATTTGTTGGTCAATGTCTCCTTCAAGAGAATTCGGAGTCATCTGCACTTGTTTTCCTAAGAGTACACCATGTGTATCTCTTTTGAGTATCTAATATACCTTCGACACCTAGACTTGTATCACTATACGATGTAGAGACCTTTTTAGGTGCTAGTCCGACACCTTGGGCCTAATATCATTTTGTCCAAGTGGACATTTTGAAATGGTTGGGACGCTTGCCTTTGGTGCAAGCTTTTTTGAATTTGTATTTGTAATATAAAGCTTTTCCTTGTATGAGAGAACTTATCTCAAAATTTATTTCATTGTTTGGCTAGCTCCACTGCACCAAAACTTCTCGTACACTGATCAACAATTTATTTAGGTTTCATCACACCCTGGCACATAAGTGGCTATCAAACGATAGCATGCGAACATGTTTACATACTGGCTAGGGTTTTGCTGACACTTAGGTTTCTTGAAGCCTTCATTAACTTTATCCCAACCACGAACATCATTAAATTGAGTCTAAACTCAAATCTCCAGTCCTAGTTCCTCAAGTTATAACTCAACTCATCTCATCAATCATGTAGTTGTGAAAGTGATGTGTTGATCATATTCTTTAGAAGGTAGAGATGAAGAGTACAATATAGTGCTCAAATCTTTCAAACTAGGGAAGTGTGAATTATTAAGTTTCAAAACCCTAATGATTAAGGGCGGTTAATTCAGTTTCTCAAGATCTCTGAAATCAAGTGTCTTTAAATCTTTAAGTCTTGAGTGATAGTTAATGTGTCAGGAATACACCAACTAAAGGATGCGTGGATGCATGAGATGCTTAATGAAATGTAATACCGTGAATAATTTTTTTTAGATTTTTTAATGCAATAAGAAGTCATTTTGTTCAAAAAGGTTTTTGTTCTTTTTTCGAAAAATGGGTATTATTTACCTAAAGAATTTAGTATAATGTACATAATATAATATACACAACTTGTACCCATACCCGATTTTAGATGAAAATAATAAAGTACGGGCTATGGATAAGGTATGTAGAATATATACAAACACTCTCCTATACTTAGCTTGTGCTATGTCCCCATGGTACAAAGTGAAATATAGACATAGCTCGTACTAAGTATAGTTGAGAAAAAAAGAAAAAGAAACCGACTTGCCCCCTATACTTAGACTTTTGAGGGACTAAAAATAGCAGAAAAGCATGAAATGAGGCAGTCAGGGTAAGTATAAACAATGATAATTGTCCTCCTATACTTACGCTTAGATCAACCTAAATATGATCGGATAATTTCAAGTGGGGAACCAAGTAGATTTACATATATACAAGGTCAAGGAGGTTTGCGACGAACCTTCTTGTGGGAGTGTGGCGGGAGATAGTATGGGGATGTGGAGAGTGGTGAAGAGGGGGAGGATGAAGAAGACCAGCCATCGTCAAAGTCATCCTCAAAAGAATAGTAGTCGTATGTAGAGGATGTCCAGTTATTTTCAACTAGAGGTAAGTGCCCATTGATCACAACTGCACTTATTGCACTCACCTGATGAACCACTTCAGGACCAGACGAGGACTCTTCAGAAATCATCTAGTTTCTAAGGTCAAAGGTGACTTTCTTGGTCAGTTTATTTATGTGAGAATCCTTGGGAGGAAGATGGACAGAGTTCTTCTCTCTATTACGAGTAACCGATGTGGCATTTATGAGTTCCTCATCAGACAAATCACCATGTAATAGTCGATTAATTCTTGTAGGGTCATACACGGCTTAGGGCGAGGGAGCGTGTTCCCGGTGGTTTTGTGAGTGACGGTTGAGGATGTTGATGTCACCTTTCGATGTTCGTGAGTTTTGGTGACATCGGAGGTTTCATGAGTAGAATCCTTGTATGGTTCAAGTATCTCATGAATTACTGCCGACTCAAAGATTTACCTTAAATAGTCGTGACGATCCTCAGAAATATGGTCCAATTATTCATAAGCTCCTAATAATGTTTCCTCATAGGATCAGTGTTAGGATGGTGAGAATCCAAATACAACTCGATAATCAATTTCTTAGGTCTTCCTCCTAGGTTTTATGTCTGCATTTTGTGAGGAGTGGTTTGATCATGTGAAGTGTTTATCTTCTGATACCGGCTATTGGTTTCAAGTTGGGTTTCCTCAGAGCAGGTTGTGTCATAGAAGCGCATTGTGGTCTGAGTTCGGAAACTAGATGTCCTGAGTCTCACAATTGACATATGCCTTAACAGAGGCTAAGAACGACTTTTCTAAAATTATATGAGGCTAAGGAAACTTTCCGAAGTGTTCAATGTCAAGGACAAAAAAGTCCACTTTCTTTTCATCACCTCAGAATATTACGACTAAAGAAACGATCCCCCACGGTCTTTTGATAGATCGATCAGGTAGTTGAACGACCACCCTTGTCTTTTTGAGCTGTCCGAGTTTAAGCTGGTCAAAAACGGACTTGGGGAGGATGTTTAGCATAGAGTCATTGTCTAATCGAATATGAGTGAATATCGTATCCTCAATTTCACATGTGATATGAGTGAACTGCTTGATTTTGTGGCTTTTGATTTTGTGATTCATCACCAAAGAACTGGCCATAGATATGACATGATATTCACTCCTTGATCATTTCTTGTCTGTCTTTTTAGAGTTTAATAGACTTTTCACAAATCTCTTTAGATCAAACACATTCTATGGCCTTAATCAATGGAAGTTCTAAGATCAGACTCTTGCAAAATGCTTCCATTTTAAAATTGTCTATTTTTTTGGATTTTTTTATTTTTTTTTCATTTTTTTGGTATTTTTGGGGAGATGGTCAGTAGGGGTCAGAGATCATTAGTTATTGTGTCTGAGTGTAAGTCACAAGATAATCAGTGGTTCGCTTAGTAGTAGCCTCACTTCTTCTAGATTTTGTATCGACTGGATGAGATCATATATTTTCTCAGTCAAAGCGTCTGCTCTATGATTGATCCGAGCAATCTTATCCTCATACATCTCATGATTTGTGTTTGAATAATAATTCCCATATGTCCTGATTTCGGCGTATAACCTTGAGTAGAGTATTGATTATTCATAGTCATTACGGTCTTAACATGAGTCAAATTTCCTTGACTCTGGTTTTCTCATGAATTGTCTTAGGAAAATTAGTCCTACTCAGGAAGATAGTCAATCTGAGTAGGTGATGGTTCACGAGGTTGGGAGTCCATAGTAATCGGAAATCATGTTTCTCTGTCAATACTGGTTATTCTAATTTCCGTACTTAATTCAGCTTGCTCTCTCATATCCATAAGATTATCAGAATGTGAGAGAGGTCTATTCTAAGAAGAAGTGTGGGAATGGGGTGAGATGTATGGGAGGGAAGAGAATGATGGTTGAGGGGGACTACGATTGAAGAAAAGGTTCCCCTAGAATGAGTAAGAAGAAGTATATCGAAACATGATCGTAGAGACCGAGTTGGAAGACCAGTGTGCTGACATCTTCTCAAGAGAGGGATGGAATGATTGGCGAACCATAATTTTCTAGCAATTGTAAGGTCTTTGACACACACAAATCAAACACAAAACAAACACACAGATTTACCCACTCGACTCTTGTGAATGCATGTTAGGGTTCACTGGTTATCTTTTTTTAATGATCACGCAATCTTGAAGATTTAACGGAGTTATTAGGTACCGAAATTATTTACAAAGATTGTCCCGAGTTCATACAATTAGTTGCACCTACTTTCAACCAGTATAGGTGTAAGTACAAATCGTAAAACGACTACCCGTGTTACTTAAGGACGGTGTCTTACACAGTGTCCTTTAAACCACCCACTCTGCTAAGGGAAGCACATATCATAGAATGGCTACCCATGCTCCCTCACTTACAAGTAGCTATTTATTTTTAAAAATAGTAGTCTAAATGAAAAGAAATAGATTTGTGGCACTACCATAAGTGTGTGATCTTGTCCTTACAAACAATGAGTGGATTTATCTCCACCAGACATAAGAGTTAATTTTATGTAAATTTTATTTACAGTTTCCTTAATTAGCAGTTTATATTTTAGATTAGAGTTATCAAAAATATCATGCCTAATGAGCACCCAGTTCCTTTAATTCCTAGTTATAAAAATCAGAGAGGGAGAATCGAAAAAACCAATGCAAGCGTAAATCAGTGATGCATGCTTAAGAAAGATACTTATAGTGATTCCTCACGTTCTTCATGCAGAATGCAATACAAGTAATTTAAATTTACACTGAATGATATGCACAGAGGAAAAACACCATAAACAGATAGTTCTATTAGTAGGGAGAATGGATTTCAGATTTGACTAATTTGAAGGATCTACCGGTGCGTATAGTTATTGAAAAATGTATGACCTAAAAATTATGAGCACAAGCAAAAATAATTCTAATCTAAATGTGTGCCTAATTCCTACACCACTCAAATTATGCCCCGACAACACAAAAAGGGTTGAAATAGACCTGACACACCAAAAAATGTTCAGTCCAAATTATTAGAAGTTATCAGGGTTTAGAGAGAGAGAGACCTTGTGAATAATGCAGAAAATAAAACTATTCTAATCTCTCTCTCTCTCTCAAAAGAAAATTTCAGTCTTCTTCTTTGCATATCCTTAAAGTTAAATTCAAAATTTGCTCCGGCTATCTGCACAGAGAGAAAATGCAGTTAGTATCTGTAGAAAGAGAAATATGCAAAATAAAGTACAAAAAATAAAATGCAAAAAAGGGAGAAAATAGAAATTATTTCCATAAAAATTAATTATAAAAAATAATTTAAAACCCTAAAATTCCTTGTTCCCTAACAACAACACTATTTGATGAACATGATTGTCTCTTTAATTATCAATAATTTTAGTATAGGAGACATATTTTCGATTCATCAAAAACCACAATCTTTGAATATTGTGGAGAATTTTTACTTAACAAGTCTACCAAGATCGAACACAGGGAATGGAGATTTTTAGTTGTGTAGTTTTAAATTAATTTAAATAACTAATTAGTTGCAATGTTCATTTTTGTGTCAAGAAAAATACAATGCAATGAAATGAGATGCAATGATAAGTGAACAAAATAAACAAAGGGAAAGATTGTAGGATCTGTGATTTTATACGATTTAAATCATCAGTGATATGATCAATAAATCCTCAAAATTAATAACAACTCAAAAAGAAATTCAAAAGAAAAGTGTCCACTCAAATTCCAACTAAAATTAAGGAGATTAATCAAAGAATAATCTAGTCATTAAGGAGATCAAAATTAATCTTCAAATAGAGATGATGATCTCAAAATTCTCTCAAAATTAATTCGCTGATGAATAGAGTTTGAGCATAAAAAATATCGAGAATTAAATTAAATCCTCCTCGAATACTTACCTGCATAGATTAAATCTCAAAAGGTATGATCGATTACCAAAAAGATTTAATTAGATAAAATCTCCTCAATCGATACCCCTACAAGGATTAGATCATCAAAGATTATTAATAAAAATACTAGCAATTTAAATACTCTTCATTTCATATCCTGCAGAATAAATCATTAATCTCCTCGATAAAAAATCACACACAGACTTATATAAATATATATCAAAATTCAAGCCAGAATAGATCAAATCACTCCTTAAAAAATAATAATCAATAAATATCCTATGATAAGTCCACAAGGTATATAAAATGATTAAGTATTCAACAAGCTTCAAAATGATATATTGTACGCTAAAAACGAAGTTCGAATGCAGAAGATATGCTAAATAGAAATGTCAGGGATTAAAATGCAATAAATAAAGTTATTTCCTTTTTCAAAACAACCCTTAGAGGACTTATCTATAATTACTGAAACTCAGAGGGGCTCTGATGTAATTTTTCTAAGACACGTGCGAAGCACGTGATTCTGCTAGTGGGGGCCTTTTTGCAACTTGTTGACCAAGCAGAGGCCTCCCTGCAATTTTACCATGTGGCACTTACTATGTACGTGACACTGACGTCAGCGAGAGGTAGAGACCCTCATTTCAATTTCTAGAACCAGGGGTTGGATGTAAATTGCCCCCTACTCCACGTACTCTTCACGTGAAGGGGGGTTGGGTAGCTATCGAGTGCAGGTCAATCGATGCGGATGCACGAGGAGGAGGAGTCATGACATCCGTAAGTGGCTGGGCACGCTCAAGGGTGATTCACATGCCACTGTTGAGGGTGGCGACAACGACCGTGTGTTAAAGTCGGTGACGATTGGGACGAATGTGGAGTCGTTGAGAAACCCAAGGTAGAGCAGATGCCTAGGGAGCAGGCAGAGACCTGTTGAAGCGTTGAGGCAGATGCACTCAGTTGGCAAGGTGGAGAAGGTGTTAGACGATGATGCTGCAAGGCGACACAAGGGTCGAGATGCGGTGCAACACACGAAGCAGCTTGCTCCTTGGTGGAAGATGTCGGAGATGAAAGTAGTGGTAATACGAGCTCTGGGGTTGCGGATGCGAAGCATAGGATACTGTGAGGCAGTAAAGGGAGGTGATGTTGAGAAAGTAGAGGGGAAAGGCCAATAAAGATGAAAATAAATGGAGAAAGAAGGACGAGGATAAAGGTTTTCGCTAGAGACAAAAATATCAAAAAAGCCCTAAGGTTGTCTCCTCCAGGTCCTTGGCGATCAAGACCAAGGCTTGGGAAGGGTTCGATGAAGCCCTATTGCATAACTCAACGAAGATCTCCGGACCACACGTCAGATGGGAATTGTTGCTGGAGACCGAGACCCATGTCACTAGTCTCGTCTCTATCCCTCTCTCTCTATTCCTATTTTGATGGAATTGAAGATGGCAGATCCTTTGGAAGGTGTGGCGGAGGCACGACATTATAGATGGTGGAGATGTCACATGGAACGATGGTTACGAAGACAACGAAGCGGGCAACGATGGTTACGAAGAGGGGGAAGGACGACCAATGTGGCAGTGGCGATTACGAAGAGGGGGAAGGACGACAGGCGTAGCGGTGACGGTTATAAAGTTTGGGGAGGTAAATGCTGGGAGGAATATGGTCACATGCTTAGAACGTAACCAGGGATGGGAGACGAGAGAGAGGAGTGGGGGTGTCACATGGCATGCCCAGAGGCTGCCACGCGTTACCCCAAAAAATTTTCAAAAATAAAAGAGAAAGAAAAATAAAAAAAGCAATAGAAGTAAACATCGGATAAAAAATTTCCTTCACAAAAGTTGTTAGTATCGACAAGATCTACGACTTTTATGAAGGAGCCATGAGCAAAAGAGGTCAATTGTATATAAAGTGTATTTTTGGTGGTTTTCCTTGCGTATAGAAAACCGCTTTCGATGGTTTTGCAATTCTTTCGTAATTTGAAAAGAGGATAAAAAATCTACAAAAAATACGATAAAATAAAAGAAACTTAATTACACATTAATATAATTTTTAGTTTTTAATAAAAAATAAAAATAGGGAAATAAAATAATAGTATGAAACAAGTGAATTTTGTACATATTCATAGAGGTCACTCGGACACAGTTAGTTTCTTTGATTTAAGCCTTCATATGGATCTGGATTTTTATGTCACATGACAAAAAATTATCAAAGAACACAAATGAAAAAAATAAAATAAATTTGGTTAATTATATGCATAAAAAACTTTAGTCTAAAATCGCTAAAAGATAAGATGTATAAAAGAGGCCCAAAACCCAACTTTCACATATGAGCTCCGATTTTTATGAAATTGATCTTGTTTTAAAGATATTTGAAAATGGGTTATTTAAAAGTGAGTAGACCAAAACCGTGCATTTTACGAAGAAGATATGCACGTTTTAATCCATCTGATGTGAAAAAGTTTTGGGTTTATTTGTCACTTACTTTGGTTAGCAATTTTTTATATTTTTCTTTGTTCTTGTTAGTAATATCTACACAATGGAAGTAGTTTCGGGACAATCGGAGTTAGGATGAATTAAATAAAAATAGGAGAAGTTAGAACCTTTTTAGGTCAATTTACATTGGGATGCTTAGTTCCTTATTTTATACAATGATGCATGATGAAATGTGAATACTATTTGCACATGCATGAATGCTAATGATGTTATATTGATGATTAAATGCATATGGATTTGAAGAACATGGCCTAATCGATCAATTTTAGCATGTTGAATTAGATATTCATCAGCGAGGTTCCGATGATCAATGTATTCCCCTCCGTGTGGGAGGCCTTTTTTTAGGGTGTAAACCCTCGCAATGTACGCCACCTTCCTTCGCTTCCCATGCGGTTAGGGTCTCCGTGAGACCCAAACACGTCGCAACTGCTGAAGGCAGTTGCTTGAACTCGCGATCATGTAGGTCATTTTACATCTCCCACTTGATCGTTGCAGTCAAAAACTTTTACACTCCCACTATTCATGCAGTGCATAGAGATGTTTGTAGTTAGTTTAATATTCATGAAAAATTTCCTTGACTCATGCGTTCTTGAGTCCCATTAAACCAACATATTTAATGTATGTGCTAGCTACTATTCCGTTGGTCAGAGAATCAACCAACATATCACTTGTAGGAATATAGGTTACCGTTATTTCTTGTTTCACCACTATATCTTGTATATAGTGATATTGGATTTCAATGTGCTTTGCTTTTGAACTATTAGCTCCACTGCTAATGAAGCTTATTGTAGCTTGATTATCACAATACATTTCAATTAGTCATTTAACCTATTTCAGGCTTAAGTCTTCGAGAAAACATTTAATCCAAACCACATGAGTGGTGGCCATGCTACATGCATTATGTTCTGCCTCTTGTGTATGTCTAGATACACGTCCTTGTTTCTTGCTACCGCAAGAAACGATTATCCCCCCAAACAAGAAAAGATGACTTGATGTGGATTTTCTATCATCTACATCTCCTCTGAAATTTGCATCGAAGTATCCTACTACTTCAAGATTCAACTTGATACGCTGATTTCAGATACACAGTCCCTTTCAGATATCGAAGAATCCTCTTTACAACTTCCCAATGTGCCAGTCCGGGATTACTATGATATCTACTAACTAGGCTAACTGTATAAGCCAAGTCAGGTCAAATGTACATCATTGCATATATAAGACTATCCACCACTTGTGCATATGGAACTTCTAAAGATTTCTGTCCCTTTCCAGGACATTGACTCTTACTGAGTCTCTTTCCAAGAATAATTGGTGTAGGAGCTGAAGTGTTATTTTGTATTTCAAATCTCATTAATACAGTATGTAAATACTTTTCTTTACTGAGACTCGATGTCATTGAATTTTTGTCTCTTGTAATTTGAATTTCAAGAACATAGGATGCTCCCATGTCCTTCATCTCAAATTCACTACTCAATTCCTCTTTAATTTCATTGAGCATCCCTATGTCATTACCCATGAGTAGAATGTCATTTACATATAATGACATGATAGCAAACTTACTCCCACTCTTCATAACATATACACATTTATCCAACTTATTTGTAACAAATCTAAATTAGATATTTTCTCATGATTCTTGAGATATCATTACCGTGAAGACTGTTTCAAGCCATATAACGACTTTCGTTACTTATAAACCCTTTCTCCAGACCTTCAACCTGAAAACCATCAAGTTAATTCTATCTTAATTCTATCTTAATTACTTATAACGACTTTCATTACTTATAATTCTATCTTATTATTCTATCTTAATTCTCCATTAAGGGAGATTGTCTTCACGTCTATTTGGAATATTCAAAATCCATATATGCGACTATAGCTAAAATTATCTGAATAGATGCGAACTTAGGAACCAGAGAGTAAGTTTCTTAGAAGTCTATTCCAATTTGCTGAGTATAATCCTTGACAACTAATCTTGCTTTGTTTTTATAAACAATACCATTAACTCGGTACTTTTTCTTGAGTATCCACTTACATCCTATGGATTGCCAACCTTCTAGTAAATCACATAACTCCCATACACCCTTTTGTTCAAGTGAATCCAAATCATCCCTCATGTCAGTCATCCATGATTCTGACTCCTTCGAAGCCATTGCTTCGTCAAAGGATATGTGATATGTACAATCAGCTAGATCCTCATCTATTGTGTTACATGACAACTCACATCCATAGAAATGATAATCTTCCATCTATGTGGGTTGTATTATGGGTCTCTTATTACCGATTATACTCGTGGGTTGTGTGGGTTCACCTACTTCTAAATGATCTTCATTAACCATAGGTTCAATCTCTATATATGGATGATCGGTATCATCTACTAACTCTTGTCTTATCTCCAAGTCATCTTCGTTATCATGTAGGATAATCAGAGGATCTGATTCCTCTACTTCCTGCTCCTTTTCATGATGAATTTTAAGGAAAGATACATCACGACTTTCGATCAGATCTTTAGTTTCATGGAGGAACCTATATCCTTTAGAATGTTTACTATATCCAACAAATTTGCACTTTAATGTCTTGAAGAGCTTGTCTCTAAGCTAACTTGGTACCAAGACATGTGCAACACGTCCCCATTATTGGAGATGACCCAACTCTGATTTCCTACCATTCCAAATTTCATATGGCATTGATTTTATGAACTTGGTGGGAATTTGATTCTATATATAATTAGCGGACAATGCTGCGTCTCCCTAAAATTTATTTAAGAGATCTAAGTATGACAACATACATCTAACTGCATTCATCAGTGTTCTATTCTTTCTTTTAGTTACACCATTTTGTTGTGGTGTATAAGGTATTGTAGTCTGGCAATAAATGCACACTTGAATGTGGTACTCCTCAAACTCCTTTGAGGTATATTCTTCACCTCTACCAGTCCTGAGGGTCTTGATTGGTTTTTCTAATCTGGTCTCTACTTCTATCTTGTATCTCATAAATATTACAAAGGCTTCTACCTTTCTTCCTAAGAGATAGACATAAGAGAACTTAGAATAGTCATCAATGAATGTTATGAAGTATTCCTTATTTCTATGTGTATTGACACTCAATGGTCCACATATATATGAATGGATCAAGCCCGTAAAGCCTTGAACTTAGCATCTCTCGGAATGTTGCAGTATAGTCAAGTCAAGCTGATGATGCTAGGAGAAAAATCATTGACCAGGTTAGGAAAGCCAAAAAAAAGGCTTTTTCCTTTCAAGATAGATCCGCAGAAAATCATTTCTTCTTTGCCATTTTCTTTCTATGACTTTCTAGCATTTTTCCCGTAGATACTCGACAGACCCACTTGACTGTGATCGCATCCCGAGAGAGATCGATGAACATGTGCAAGAAACCCCAGAAAGATGGTATATAATGGAGAAGGTACCGTCTATTTACTTAATATGAATCTCTGCTGTGAATCCTGACACATTACTCTAGTTCCAGAACACAAAAGAAGAACGTAAATTGAGCGGGAAGAGCTGGATTCCTGTATCATAAGATCCAGTTCGTCAGGAGGAAATCAACGGAATTTGTTTCGTGTAAATCGGACTTTCTTTCGAATTGTTATGATTTTTAGAAGAAAGTGAAGGAGAATTAAGATGTCATTAAATTTAAATGACCATCATTAAGACCGATTAATCATGATTAAGGAAATTAATGATAGATCAAGGACCGCTAATCAACATTAGCAAATACTAATTATAGATCAACAGAAGTTAAGCGCAAGTTACGAAAGTTAAATTCGGATTAGCAGGAGTTAAATCATGACTAGCGAAAGTTAATCGTGATTAGAGCTAATTAAGCATCATTAGCGAATCCAGAATATTCTGGAAAGTTCTAACTTAAGCCCTAAGTTTCGGATAAGCTTTGGCCAAAATCGGGCCAAAACCATGGGCCAATAATCACGTTTAAGGGATAAACCATGGTTTACTAACCATGGTTAGTGGTTTTCTGGAGCCTATAAATAACCCCCCTACCCATTCATTCTCTACGATTTCCACCACCACCACTTCGAAGGCTAGGGTCGAGAGGTCAGGAGGAGGAGAGGGAGGTGGGGAAGGAGCGTTAGCGAAGCGTTGTCAGGAGAACGAGGAGGAGAAAGGTACGATCCTCTTCTAGTTGGCTTCGTTTCGATTCATGTTCTTTTTCCACTTTGGTTTTCGATTCATCTTTTTTCCGATTCATTTTCTGTTATTGTTAGAAATCTGTGTAACACCCTACTTAGGTGTATGCGGTTATGCACGTCGGTAAACCCTGTGATTCGTCACACTTTCACTAACCTAAGACGCATGGTGTCTAACGATTCTCCATCGCTTATGGTTCTATTCTTTCGATTCCTCTTTTATATTTACTTTGATGGAGAAATCTATGTAACACCCTACTTAGGTGCAGGCGACTATGTATGTCAGTGAACCCTGTGATTCGTCACACTTTCACTCGCATAAGACGTGTGGTGTCTACCGATTCTCCATTTCTTATGGTTCTATTCTTTATTTTCCGCTTTTATAGTTATTTTGATAGAGAAATATGTGTAATACCCTACTTAGGTGCGGGCGTCTATGCACGTTAATGAACCATGTGATTCGTCGCACCTTCACTCACCTAAGGTGCATGGTGTCTACCGATTATTCATCTCTTGTTGATTGATTATATCTTTCAGTTTTGTTGTTGTTTCCCTCTTGGTGATTTTTTAGAGGCAACTCTATCCATTTTTCTTTAAAAATGTCCCGATATAAAGGATAAACTTTGCTGAATTCTTTCTAAAAATATGTCTCGATATAAGGGGAATCTCTGTCAAAAATTTCCTAACAATATCATACCGTATAAGGGGAAGCTCTGCTGAAATTTCAAGAGGAGATATGTTCTTCGTGTTCTTTGTGTGTTTTTCATGTTCTTCGTGTTCTTCATTCGTTCTTCATGTTCTTGGTACGTTCTTAGCGTTTTTTATACGAAAATGAAATTTGATCGTTTCAGGAGCTATAAATCATTCTTTTTGAAAAAGAATCACGACAAAGCACTATATACGCAGGAGAGAGCTCAATTAGGTAACGAAATCCTTCCTTTTGTTGTTGGGTTTTCATACAAGATTATTGAAATTCTTGATTTTATGTTCTTCGTTACGAAGAACCCTAAGTTCAGCTATTTTTGAAAAAATATGAAAAGTTGCTTTGTGATTCCCACTAAAATAAGGTTTTAAGCATCGAATTGATGCAGTGACTTGAAAAGATAGAGTTTGGGAGTTAAAATAAACATAAATATATATATGTGTGTGTGTGTGTATGAATTTATATATATATATATATATGGGTCTATACTCAATATTGAGGAATATGCAAATTGAAGGCCTAACGGAAAAATTACATCACGGGATTTGATGTGTATTGAGTTGTATCCTAAAAAGGACCGTGTCTTATGTCAGGAATGACTTGGAGCAGAACTACAGATTGGGCATGCAACCTGTAGGTTTATCGAAAGGAACCCGTACTGGTGTTGCCCTACCTAGGTGGTACACGGTTGCCCTATTATGATAAGTGCGCACGAAATGAATGATTCACAAAGCATGATACCATGAGCCAATATATTCGGGTTGAATGACGGAGGATGTGGCTGTGCCAGGTAGAGGCACGGGTGGTTCAATAGTGGATGGATCACGATAACATGTACTTAAAGCTGCTAGGTTATATGATTAAAGGTTAGCCTGAGTTTTAAGCAACTGGATCCTCGAGGACGGTGTGCTCCTTTGTTTGTCAGGCTTAGGGTTTGAGACCCTGATTAATAAAAGAAAAGAAAGTTGTCAAAGTATTATTGGAGGATTGGTTGAGGCGACATGCGGCGGCATAAGCTTACCATATCAACAAAATCTCCAATCCGGAAGTGTCCACAACTTTGAAGTCTATATAGTGGTCATGTAATTCCTTGGAGTAATCACTGACGTCGAATAGAAAGGAATAGAAGTTAAACTAATGAGAAGGAATGAATCTTTTTATGACAACAAATTTTGCAAAATTGCACATTTGTTTGATTTTCTCTTCTTCGTTACTTAGCATTCGCTAATTGTTATCCTATGATTTATGGAAAACCCAACAGGTGTCAGTGAGCTAACGCAATGATTTTAGTAATCCAGCTAGCTATCATACTAGACATCTAGCTAGCAACTGTAGCTTGACTTTGTAAGATAGTTAGTTATATTTCTATGTATTTCCTTTTCAACTGATGTACATGTAATGGTTATAGTGGGACAATATATCATATAAACTTTTTTCAATGGAATAGGATTGAAGTACTTCCTTCTGAGTATTTATATTTGCAGTTTGTTTCTGAATGTTAGTTATGATTATTAAATAAATTATTATTGAATAATCGGATCCGGATATGGGAGGATCCGATGGTCCATAATTGGGGTCGTGACATTTGGTATCAGAGCCCGGTTACTCCAGTAATTTACTCAGTAATTGATGTCTATAAGTGGTATTCTGAAACTAAGGTGGTCTTAAGATCCTTTGATCTTAATAAGTGACTGCAGTACCATTCAGAAGAAGAATAATTGATTCCTATTGTAAGGATAAGATTTCGATAAAAGCACAAAACTATTATTTGAGTAAGGAACCAGGAGGTCAATTATAATTCAAGAAGATCTTAGATGACTGTGTGGGACAGATTGTAGGACATCATTTACCAGCTTCTCTACTATTTATTAAAATATGAATAATTTTGATCTCATCCTGAGGATGGACTGGCTAGAAAGGCATCATGCATGCCTTGATTGTTTTCAGAAGACAGTAACTTTTCACCTTCCTAACTCGATAGAGTTTCGGTTCATTGGAAAGACATCCAATGATAATATTGAATATATCTCTACTTTGAAGGCACAACAATTGTTAGAGAAAGGGTGTCAAGGCTATCTAGCTTATGTTACAGAAAGAATGATAGAAGATGTACCTATAATGTGCGAAATTCCTGATGTATTTCCAGAGGAAATACCTGGATTACCACCTGAGCGAGAGATTGAATTTGAAATCTCTCTCATAACTGATACTCATCCTATCTCTATCCCTCCATATAGGATGGCACCAGATGAGTTACGAGAGTTAAAAGTACAGTTACAAGAACTTTTAGATAAAGGATTCATTCATCCTAGTACTTCACCATGAGATGCACCTGTCTTGTTTGTAAGAAAAAAGATGGGTCAATGTGGTTGTGCATTGACTATAGATAATTAAAAAAGAAGACAGTAAAGAACAAGTATCCTCTGCCAACAATAGATGATCTCTTTGACCAGTTGCAGGGTTCAACTGTGTATTCCACGATTGACTTAAGATATGGATACCATCATTCGAAGATTAAACATGTAGATTTCCCCAAGAAACTAGGTATAAACATTATGAATTCTTGATTATGCCTTTAAAACTGACAAAGCCCCAGCAGCCTTCGTGGATCTCATGAAATAGAGTATTCAAGTAGTTTCTAGATCACCTTGTAGTGGTCTTTATTGATAATGTGCTTATTTACTCCAAGGATGAGTATCAATATGAATACCATCTCCGGGAGGCACTTGAAACCCTAAGGAAGAATAAACTGTATGCTAAATATAACAAATGTGACTTCTGGTTATATGAAGTATCTTTCTTAGGCCATGTTATTTTTGAAAAAGGTATATCAGTTGATTCTACAAAAAGTTAGTGCAGTAATGAGTTGGGAACGCCCGAATACTAGCACAGAAATACGATCTTTTCTGGGTCTAATTAGGTATTATAGAATATTTGTGAAAGACTTTTCATGAATAGCATTGTCAATGACTAGGTTGACTCAAAAGGAAGTTCCATTTATATGGTATGATGCATGCGAAGCTAGTTTTTTGACACTGAAAGAATGTCTAACATATGCACCTATCCTTACTCTACCCTATGGGAGTGAAGGGTTTACAGTGTACACTGATGCATCTAAAGGACTTGAGGCAATTCTTATGCAACATGATATGGTAATTGCGTATGGATTATGACAGCTTAGGACACATGAGAAGAACTACCCGACACATGACCTTTAATTAGTTGTCGCAGTTTTCACTTTAAAGATATGGAGACACTACCTCTATGGTATTACTTTTGAAATCTTCACTGGTCATAAAAGAATGAAATATCTATTTGATCGTAAAGAGCTCAATATGAGACAGAGACGGTGGCTAAAGTTGTTGAAGGACTATGATTGCACCATCTCCTATCACCCAGGTAAGGGGAACGTCGTAGCAGATGCCCTTAGTATAAGAACTTATTAACATGGGTTGGTGAGTGCTATCCACTTATGGGGTGTACTATCAACGTTAAGTGAATGAAAATCATTTGATAGTAGTGTTGATACTATAACTATTCCTCGCCGATACAAATCGGAGATCTGGGATAGAATAAAGAAAGGACGAGAGGATGATCCGGTCCTTAAAGACTTGAGACAACAACTTGAGAAGAATGAGATAGAGGGATTCCAGATACAAGATGGGTTACTATATAACCATCACAGAGTTTGTGTACCAAACATACGTGAATTGAGGAAAGATATACTATATGAGGCGCATTGTTCTTGATTATCCATTCATCTAGGAATTACGAAGATGTATAAGAATTTTCATTCAAACTTTTGGTGTCCGAGAATGAAGAAGGATGTTGCTGAATTTGTGAATTCATGTTTCACTTGCCAACAGGTAAAGACTTCACATCAAACGCCACCAAGATTGTTGCAACCTCTCCCTATACCTAAATGGAAATGGGAAAGCATTTCCATGGACTTCGATATAGGCTTACCGCAAACGACTGGTGGTAAAGATAGTGGGTTATAATAGATCGTCTGACCAAGGTAGCACATTTTATTCCAATAAGTTTATCCTCCACTCTAGACCAGCTTGTTGTTATATTATACATGCAATCCGTCTCCATGGTATTCCAAAGGAGGTAGTTTCCGATCGAGATTCTCGATTCACCTCTCACTATTAGGAGAACTTCATGAAAGCCTTAGGCACAGAGCTATGCTTGAGAACAACATATCATCCATAAATAGATGGTCAATTAGAACGTACGATTCAGACTTTAGAGGATATGCTACAAGCATGTGCCTTAGAATGGAAAGGATCATGGGTGAAACATTTGCCTCTTGTAGAATTCGCCTACAACAATAATTACCATGCAAGTATTGGCATGTCACCATTTGAAGAACTATATGGACGTAGGTGTACCACTCCTCTATGATGATAAGAGGTCGGGATAAAGAACCTTTATGATTCATGTAGACACTAAGACACATGGGAAGATGTAGAGCTTGTTCGAAAAAGACTATTGACTGCTCAGGGTCGCCAGAAAAGCTATAGTGATGCCAGGTGAAAAGATCTTGAGTTTGAAGTAGGAAACTTTGTATTCTTTAAAGTATCGCCTATGAACGGAGTTCAGAGGTTTGACTTGCGTGGAAAGTTGACACCCAGGTTCGTGGGTCTTTTTGAAATCATTCAGCAGATTGGAAAAGTTGCATATATATATATGCTTGCACTTCCTCCACACCTTTCGGCGGTACATGATGTTTTTTTATATCAAATATGAGAGAGTACATTAGGGATCCGGAGTGTAAGATAAGTTATGATGATTTACATGTTGAGCCAGACTTGACATACAAAGAAATACCTGTGCAAATATTAGATAGAGATATCAAGAAGTTGAGAAATAAATATATGCCTCTAGTTAAAGTATTGTAGCAGAACCAAGAGTTTGAAGAAGCCACATGGGAACCTGAGGCAGAAATGAGAGAAAAATATCCCTACTTGTTTGAATGATAACACTATGCATTGTGTATATCTTTATTATAAACGAAATGACGTTCATTCTCTTTAAGGTTGTTTACTTTCTGATCCTCTTTATGGTTGTTATGCCAGCACTATAAGTCTCGAGGACGAGACTTCCTTTAAGGTTGTTATAATTGTAAAGCCTTGAACTTAGCATCTTTCGGATCCTGTATCATAAGATCCAATTCCTCAAGAGGAAATCAACGGAATTTGTTTCGTGTAAATCAGACTTTGTTTCGAATTGTTATGATTTTTAGAAGAAAGAGAAGGAGGCTTAAGATGTCATTAAACCTTAATAACCATCATTAAGACCGATTAATAGTGATTAAGTAAATTAATGATAGATCAAGGATCACTAATCAACATTAGCAAATACTAATCATAGATCAACAGAAGTTAAGTCATGAAAGTTAAATTACGATTAGCAGGAGTTAAATCGTGATTAGCAAAAGTTAACTATGATTAGCGTTAATTAAGCATCATTAGCGAATCCAGAATATTATGGAAAGTTCTAACTTAAGCCCTAAGTTTCGGATAAGCTTTGGCCAAAATCATGAGCCAAAACAATGGATCACTAACCGCGGTTAAGGGCAGGAGGAGAAGAGGGAGGCAGGGAGGAGCGCTAGCAAAGCGCTGTCGGGAGAACGAGGAGGAGAAAGGTACAATCCTCTTCTGGTTTGCTTCATTTCGATTCATGTTCTTTTTTCTGTTTGCCTTTCGATTCATCTTCTTTCCGATTCATTTTCTGTTGTGGTTCAAGGAGAAATCTGTGTAACACCCTACTTAGGTGCGGGCGGTTGTGCACGTCAGTGAACCCTGTGACTTGTCACACTTTCACTCACCTAAGACGCATGGTGTCTACTGATTCTCCATCGTTTATGGTTATATTCTTTCTATTCCACTTTTGTAGTTATTTTGATGGAGAAACCTTTGTAACACCTTACTTAGGTGCGGACGGCTATGCACGTCAGTGAACTATATGATTCGTCACACTTTCACTTACTTAGGACATGTGGTGTCTACCGATTATCCATTTCTTATGGTTCTATTCTTTATTTTTTGCGTTTATAGTTATTTTGATAGAGAAATCTGTGTAATATCCTACTTAGGTGTGGGTTGCTACGCACGTCAGTGAACCATGTGATTCGTCACACCTTCACTCACCTAAGACGTGGGGTGTCTACCGATTCTCCATTTCTTTTTGATTGATTATATTCTTTCAGTTTCGTTGTTGTTTTCCTCTCGGTGTTTTTATAGAGGAAGCTCTTTCCATTTCTCTTTTAAAAATGTCCCAATATAAGGGGAAACTCTATCGATTTTTTCTAGAAATATGTCCCGATATAGGGAGAAATTCTACCAAGTTTTTCTAGAAACATCACCCCGTATAAAGGAAAGCTCTACCGAAATTTCAAGAGAAAATATATTCTTCATGTTCTTTGTGTTCTTCGTTTGTTCTTCATGTTCTTGACACATTCTTAGCGTTTTTTATCCGAAAATGAAATTTGATTGTTTCAGTAGCTATAAATCATTCTTTTTGAAAAAGAATCACGATAAAGTACTGCATACGCCAGAGAGAGATTGATTAGGTAACGAAATCCTTCCTTTTACTATTGGTTTTCATACGAGATTATTGAAATTCCTGATTTTATGTTCCTCGTTACAAAGAATCCTAAGTTTAGCTATTTTTGAGAAAATATGAAAAGTTACTTTGTGATTTCCACTAAAATAAGGTTTAAACATCGAATTGATGCAATGGCTTGGAAAGATAGAGTTTGGAAGTTAAAATAAGAATAAAATATGAGCATATATGAATGAATTAATATATATGCGGGTCTATACTCAATATTGAGGGATATGCAAATTGAAGGCCTAACGGAAGAAATACATCATTGAATTTGATGTGTAATGCGTTGGATCCTGAAAAAATCGTGTCTTACGTCTGGAATGACTTGGAGTAGAATTATAGGTCGAGCATGCAACCTGTAGGTTTGTCGAAAGGAACCCGTAGTGGTGTTTCCCTACCTATGTGGTACATGGTTGCCCTATTATGATAAGTGCGTAAGAAATGAATGATTTGTAATGCGTGGTACTGGGAGCCAATATATTCGAGTTGAATGACGGAAGATGTGGTCGGGTCATGTGGAGGCACGGGTGGTTCAATAGTGGTTGGGTCTCGATAACATGTATTTAATGCTGGTAGATTATACGATTAAAGGTTAGCCTGAGATTTTAAGCAATTGGATCCTCGAGGACAGTGAGCTCCTTTGTTTGTCAGGATGAGGGTTTAAGACCCTGATTAATAACAGAAAAAGGAATTACCATATCAACACAATCTCCAATCCCGAAGTGCTCACAACTTTGGAGTCTTTATAGTGGTGAGGTAATTCCCCGAACTAATCCTTAACGTGGAATAGAAAGGAATATGACTTATACTAATGAGAAGGAATGAATCTTTTATGACAACAAGTTTTGTAGAATTACACATTTGTTTGCTTTTCTCTTCTTCGTTACTTAGCATTAGCTAATTGTTATCATATGATTTATGAAAAATCCAACAGATGTCAGTGAGCCGGTACAAAGACTTTAGTAATCTAGCCAGCTATCATAGTAGACATCCAATCAGCAACATAGCTTGACATTGTAAGGTAGTTAGTAATATTTATGTAGATTTCCTTTTCAGCTGATTTACATGTAAAGGGTTATAGCGGGACAACGTATCATGTAAACTTTATTTTGTGAATAGCAAAATGTTGAAATACTTCCTTCTGAGTATTTATATTTGCAATATGGTTCTGATGTTAGTTGTGATTACTGAATAAATTATTGTTGAAAAATCAGATCCAGATATGGGAGGATCCGATGGCCCGTAATTGGGGTCATGACAAAGCCTAATAATTCCTTTGATCAGATTCCCATCGAGAAGGGTTTATCATCATTTTTCCAGTCAAACAATGTTCACGGGGAAATGTTCTTGCACGTGTAATCTTAGGTAGAAGATTAGATTTGATCATTTGATCCATTTTGATATTTCCTGGATGACCAATCTCATATGTCATAAATCAAAATACGATAAATAACACGGAGAGTATGAAGAAGACATATTCATTGATTCACTTAAACTTATTATAGGATGACAAAATAGGTCATGCTGAGGTACAAACTTTCTCATTGCATAGAACTTCTTATTCTTTTATATGGATACACACTTATTATAAAACTGAACTTCAAAGTCTTTCTTGAGAAGCACTAGAATAGATACGAGGTTTCGACGTATTCCTGGAGCATGTAGTACATCCTGAAGTATTATTATGTTATCGCCCATGTCAAACATGAATATTACAACACCTTCAACATCTAAGTAGGTGTCATTCCCCATGAAGATCATATGTTCACCTTTCTTCAGCTCCTTAAAGTTCATAGGTTCCTTCTTTATATGGGCAATGTGGCAGGTTGAACTAGAGTCAATCCACCACCTGTCACAATCCGTGACTGCAAAGTTGCACTCTACAACCGTCGCGATTTCAATTTTCTTCTTGCCTTTGTTTTCAAGTTTTTTTTTGAATTTCCTGGGTTCTTCTTATTGGGGCAATTGACCTTGAAATGGTCATATATGTCGCAACCGTAGCATGAACCATGTGGGTATTTCCCACTTTTTCCTTTGAAATTTTCCTTGGAGGGTCTTAGTCTTTTCTTTATGTGCACCACATTTGCTTCTTCTTCTTCTTCTTCCTCCTCGACCTTAAAGATCTTGACTTTCGATCTTTGTTTTGAGAGGTCTTGCTCAATTACCAACTATACATGTAGGTCCATCGCACTCCTAATGTTGTTTTTCATCATCAAGGATGTGGTAACCATGTTGAATGACAACATGAGACTTCCTAGAATGATTGCTACCTACATTTTTTCCGGAATTGCACATCCATCACCTACTAGGTCCTTGGCTATCACGATAATTTTGTTCACATGCTCGAGGATGCTTTGAGATTCCTTCATCCTACACAAGTTATACTTGTGTAGAAGAAGATGGGCCTTACTTTCTGACTTGGAGTGATATTTTTCTTTAACCGCAATCCAGAGATCATACGATGATTTACATGTATCGAAGACCCGAACTAGATTTAGCTCGATATGGGTCAACATAAAGTTCCCAGTCCTATTATATATTTTCTCCTACTGTTCGTGTGTCCTGATTTCCTCCATGGTTAGATTCTCAAATAATGTAGTATCGTGTTTGTCTAGTACAGAGTGTCTGCTATCGTGTAGCAGGCCAAAATAAATCTTTCTACTCTGTAACACATAATTAGTATCGTTAAGGTACTTGATTTTCCCCACTGATGAACACGATTTTTTTCCTCTTTAATAGTCGTTAACTATAACATATGAGGAAGAAATCAGATCGTAAAAATCATAAATATTGAAATTGTGGAATAATTTTTACTTTGTAAGTATAGCGAGGTCGAACACATGGAACATACTATTTCTAGTTGCATGGTTCTAAATTTACTAATTGCATTATTTAATCCCTGGGTCAGAAAATTAAATAAAAGAAATAAGAAAATTAAATAAAAGAAATACGATTATAAAAATGCAAGCAGAAGAAACAAATAAGACGATGTAGCACATGATCTATGATTAAGAATTTTACTCCAATAGAAAGATAATCAACTAATCCTCAAAATGAAATCAGAGATCAAAAGAAATAACTTGAAGAAATATTTATCGGTTGAGTTTTAGGTTGCATGGTAAAATAATAATTAATGAATAATCATGCAATAAAGAGATCACTTGATGAAAGTTTCGAAGAATATTTGACCACAAAATTTTCTGTAATTTAATCCTCAAATAAATTTAATTTTAATCATATTAAATGTTAGGGAAATTAATGCCCCCTCAATTATGTTAGTGCAAAGATTAATTCCTCAATTAATATGATCAATTATCATATGAGAAATAGTCAAATTAAATAACCTCAATTGAACTCCTACAGAATAAATAAATAATTTTTCCAATATAAAATAGCATAAATATGTCAAAATTTAGCCTACATCGATCGAAATAGACCCTCAAATAATAACTTACTTAAGTTAAGCTTTGATATTTCCAAAAGATATATAAGATGACAGAGCACACAAACAACTTCCAAATGATATACTGTGTGCAAAAATTGGAGTTCAAATGAGAAAGATATGACAAATTGAAAATTCAAGGACTAAAATACAATAAAAAATAAAGTTATTTCTTCAAAAAACTGAATGGACTTATATGCAATTATTAAAAAATATTGGGGTCATCCTGCAATTTTCCCATGTACACACGTACATGGCACATGACTCTGGGCGGGGATGACCTTCTTGAAATTTATTGAACTAGCAGGGGTCTCCTTGCAATTTACCCCCACAGTACGTGCTTCACACATACGGAGGAGGGTCAGCGGGCGAGGTTGAGCCTCGAGTACAAACACTTAGGCTCGGGGATGCGAGCCTATACGTGGCGTGCGGGGCAACACCGGGTCGCTCGAGCCTCGATGAATGGGGGAGGCTCGGGGGAGGTGATGTGGTTGTTAAAGGGTCGTTGGATCACGACCAGCCACTGATCCGACAGGGGATGGATGTCAGGCAGCTGCAGGCGTATGGACATCGGTGGAGAGTTGGCTCAGCCGGTCGACACACGACCGGAGGAGGTAGAGGAAGTTGATCCTTTAGATGACACACGATGTGAGGATGACTATCAAGTGGAACAGGGGCGTCTAGAGGCAATGCATCGGCTGAAGTAGCGGGGCAGCTCGATGGAGGTGGAGGCAGTGAGGTCAGCAGGGGAGTGGCATGCAGGTGAAGGTCAATGGTGATGTGATGAACAGAGATCGAAGCAGAAGCGACGGTGCTCAGTGGAGGTGCAGGTGGCGATGCGTGGAGACATGGTGGTGCTGAGGCGTGTTCAGGTGAAGGGAATGAAGGAGATGAACGAAAATGTGTGAAAGAATAGAAGGGGGTCAGATTGCTATGAAATAGATAGGGCAAAATGCCTCTTCTCCGATGATAGCTTGACCCACTCCAGGGAAGGAAGCGAGGAGCTCGACCTCTCATGCGATTGATGTGGTGATAAGGTGCTTGAGAGCTCCTTGGATCATGCCTCGAAGATGGGATCGTCTCTAGCAAAGGGAGTTGTCACCTACCCCTCTGCAACTCTCTCTCCCCCTCGATTTCGATTATCGATGGATGGGGTCGGTGAGGCAAGGGGGATGGGTGAGGTGGTCAGCTATTACGCGACAGAGATCAGACAGCGAAGAAGGTCGTAACGACGGGGGATGAAGTGGCAGCGGTTACAAGGAGGAAGGTGGGCGCAACAATCCTGAGCAGAGGTGGTCGGCCGGATGTTGTAGGAAGGAAGGGATGAGGGGTGGCCACGTGATGAGCATGTGCATGGCAGGTTGGGGAGGAGGTCACGTGCAAAGCATGTGACCTGGAGAAGTGGAGAGAGAGAGAGAGAGGAAAGAAGAGAGGGAAAAGAGAGAAGAAATAAAGAGAGAAGAATAGAATAAAATAATAAAATTAAAATTAAATAACAAGTAAAATAAAATAAATAAACATTAAAATTAAAATAACATAATAATTAAGATTAAATCAATATGAAAAATAGTTAAAAATAAAAAAATAGAAAAATTGTAAATGAAGTCAAATGAAAAAGTAGGCAGCACAAAAGTTGCTCGTCTCGATGAGATCAATAACTTTCATGAAAAACCCTAATTCAAAAGAGGTCAATTGATAAATATTTTTGAAGGTATCCTAGAGATAATAAAATTTCTCATTTTGTAATTTTTTTGTATTTTAATTAGTTTTTAATTAGTGAATTAATTTAGATACAATATATACATATTTAATCTATGTTTTTTATAGATTTTTAAAGGTTAGAAAACTATAAAATAAAAAAGACAAAGATAAAATATGTACAAAATATACAATGTCATATTTTTGTATTTTCTCTTGAGACCAATTGCATCGTTTCTTTGTGAATTCCTATAGGAAGCTTTTGTATATGTGTCCCTGGGTACTCCTTTATTATTTCGTCCAAAAGTAATAGTTGAATAAAAATAAAAAAATAAAACTACAAATCCAATTCTATAAAATTATATATATGAAATATAAAATGAATATAAGAATATAAATAGAATATATAAAAATATAAAAACGAAACTATAATACAAAACTTATAAAATATATATAGAAAAAAAAGAATTAGTTCCAATAATTAGTTAAATTTCATCATGCATCATATTTAATATATATATATATGTAAATATGATTTTTATGGAATTTATTCTTGATGCCAAGTTATTAAATTAATTAAGAAAATAATAGAAGAAAAATTAGATCAAAATAAATAATTTTTGTACATAAAACAATAGGCTCAATCATGGTCAAATACACAGGTTAATTAATCATGGGTTTTAATCCTAATTTTAGCACAATTAATGGATGTTAGTAAATCAATTTTAGATGATTTAATTAGTGATTATTAAGGAAATTTTGCTAAGATGTCCATATAAAGTAGATGAATCGTGGATTCGTCACCTACCTCAGTGGCAATGGTTTTACTTGTCATTTTGGATCAAATGAGAAAGTTCTATAAGATCATGTAACATAAAACAGTAAGTAAAGATAAAAGGTTTTGATGCGCTGGCTATGGATGAAAGAGTAAGATGCAACTGCTTTTTTTAATTACTAAGTTAACGATTAATGATAGTTAAAAATAATAATTACAAGGAATCACAATCAAGAAAATGAAGATCAATGTTGGTATAAGATGGGATTTGAACATCAAACTATGCTTTTTTGTTAAACAATTAGGAACTTAAAAAGATTTAACGAATGTAGAGGAAAGGTCTAGATTGTGCTATTTTAAAAGGCAAAGAGAGATTAAAAATAATCACACATTAGCTAAAAGTTTTTTCTACTAATAAAAGTTATTTACTAACTAAGATTGATTGACAATTAGATACTGCACAAGCCTCTCTCCAAAAAATCTCTCTTTTAATTTGGAATCACTAAGGGTTGTGTAATTCCTCCCACATTTTCTAAAAAATATTAAGAAAAAAGAAAATGTAGAAAACTTAATTTAAAAAAGAAATAATAACAATTTTAATGGAGATGGTTAAAAAACTTCCCTTTTTTCAGTCCGAATTTAAGTACGTAAGCACATGCCACGATTAAAAAAACTTAAAAAATTTCTAATTTATCCTTTCTATTTTTTTGTCAAAACCATATGTGGTATCTTCCCTCCCTTTCCCTTTCCAAAAAAAATTAAAAGCACAATCCATGAGAAAAGAAATGGCCAAAAATGAGTTAACGATTATAGGATTTTTTTAGTACTTGGGAGCGACAGTGACAGTTTCTTACGTTGACGGTTGTGCAAGATGGGACATCGATAATCCGAAGGTTGTTAGTCATGGGAGCGATGTCTAGGCGATATGCTCTTGGCTCTGATACCACTTCCGGATCGAGGTAAGTTGTCTACTCCTTAGAGAGAGGGGGGGCAGAGTGGTAGATCGGAAGAGGCTCTCGTTGGATGAGGTTTCGATGATCGATGTGTTCTCCTCCATTTGGGAGGCCTTTTACATGATGTAAGCCCTTGCAACATCTGTCTCCTTCCTTCATACCCCATGTTGTTTGGGTCTTTGTGAGACCCGTCCTCACCACAATCGTCGGAGGCAGTTGCTTGACAACACTATCACAGAGATCATCTTACAAGAGTTTATCATATATAAATATGCAAATTATTACTACTAAATAATGTATTTATATTATATATGATACTATATTTATACATGTGTGTATAGAGAGAGAACATGCAAATTTTAACTACTAAATAGTGTACTATATTTATAAGTTAGGGTTTTGGTCCATTTTGTTTGGTGGAGAATCTAGGAGGAGGAGAATAGTTCTTGGGAACTCTGTATGAAGGAGAGGAGTTGGAGCGAGGTGCGGCGACTGAGATGGAATCGAGAAGGCAGAGGTACATGTAGTAGGTGGATTCTTTCATTTTTTTGAAAGAGAGATGGGGAAGCATAATTGACCCATGGTTAACACACCCAAAGAAGGAAGAGAGGTGAGGTGGCATACCCGACTGCCAATAGAAGTGGGGTATTTTGAAATTTGGACTATAGTGGGAGTCAAAGATGAAAGGAGATTGAGCCATGCGGTCCAAGAAAAAAGAGAATTTTTCCAAACAAAATAAATGCACGAATTAAATAGTAGGAGACCTCGAAATAAAAAAAAACAAAAATCTTTCTTAAAATAAATTTACCTAAGCATGGTAGAAGAAAGTTTTCCAAAAAAGTATATATAATTAAAGATACAAATTTAAAATCTAAATTTTTAGGTTTCAAATACAAATCATTGTGTTTTATTATATTTAGTTTTATTTTCTTTTTAATAATATCACCTTAATTATATTTTAGGTTTTTATCACTTCTACCCTTCTGAACTTCTACAATATCACTTATGCCCTTCCTTTTTTAGAATATCAATTGTTCCCCTACCTTCTCACAAAATTGATGAACCGCAAAATCAGCCCTTTAAAAGAGTGTTTTTAACACTTGATAAATGTCGTAGCAGTCGGGCCAATTCGGGCTCATCAAAGAGACCATCTCATTGATATATGTCAAATAAGAATGCGATGGTCATTAATTTTTATTTTACTTGGCAAGAAACCAAGGTCGAACTCAGGGACACGCGCTTCTCTCGTATTAATCGGACTTCTATTTATTTAACTAGGTGTTGAATTAAAGGCATATAGGTCAAATGTATGCAAAGACACAACGATGCATTAAAGTCAAACATGCATTTTTTATATCAATTTTTAACTATGCAGATAAATGCTAGGAATGCAATGCAAATATGCCCTGAACAATAATTACTTGAGCCATACAATATGCGAGTCAAACAAAATCAATTACTGAAGCATTTTTTCATGTATACAACAAATAGGCATGAGAAACGAAGAAATCATGACACTTAATTACTAAAATAATACACTACTGATCATAGTGTCAAATCTCAAATTGAAGCATGCCATAATAAAGATGATGAGAAGAGCATCAAAATGAAACTGAAATCAACTCGATTGGAGCTACGTAGCTCAAGATATGCAACAATGAAGATAAGGGCATAAGTGAAAAAAACATAAAAAGATACCTACAAAAAGGTCCCTGGGAGGGACTAAAATGCAATAACAATAAAGTACGGGCCTTCCCTGTAAATAATCCATATGCGCGGGGACCTTTTTATAAATTTGGAGAACTTCGGGGGCGTCTCTGCAAATTTCCCAGAATAGCACGTGTGAAGCACGTGCTATCCAGGCTTGGTCTCAGGCTCGGCAGAGGTTCGGCAGCTTCGGCTTGGCTCGTGCTATCCGAGCCTCCAGGCTTGGTGGTGATCAGGCTCGACGTGGTCTCTGGGTGTGCCACGTGTATCAGGACCTGGATGCAATTTGTGGAAGGTGCGAGGGCGCCGATGCAAAAAGCCTAGACCCCACGTGCGGGTGGCACGTGAACTCAGGCTCGGGCGGGGGCGAGGGTCGGCGCGGCTTCGGGTGGCCGTAGCAGGTGGCTCGGGCCACGAGGTGGCTCGAGGTTGACTCGGGCGAGGCTCGGTCCCACCGAGCCTCCGCGCTCCGGGATGTCGTCGTGGTGCTTCCAGGGCCGTTGGATCTCCGCCGTGGGGCGAGATCCAACGGTAGCTGCTTCTTCTTCGTCCTCGATGGTTGGCGGCGCTATCAGAGCTCCAGCGTGAGGCCTGGAGCTCCTCCGCATCCCGCTGTGCTCGGTGAAGCTCGGGAAACGACGCTGAACGTCTGGCGATGAAGGTCCGAGGTCGGGGAAGACGCGGGGGTACCTGGAATACCCTGTCGACACCTGATCGCCGGAGGCGGAGCTCTAGAACTCAGCTCCGCCCGAAGTCCGGCCAATGACGTTGGTAGACCTGCACGAAGTGGTTAGCGGTGTGTGCGTGCGAGCTGAGGGGCGGAGAAGTGGAAGCCCTTAGTGGGTCCTCCTCCGCCTCCGGCGGAGGAGAATGCCTGGGATGAGGGAGGTCGTGACGGAGGAAGGTGATGATCGGAGGGGTGCGCGGGGAAGGTGGATCGATGGTGGAGCTAATGGAATGATTAATGGAGGTCAAGGGTATTTGGATAGACCTGGAAAATTACGCTAAATAAGACAAAAAAATCAGAGAAGATCAGAAAGCTTACCTGGCCGGAGATGGAGGTATTGGCCTGGGCTGGGCATCGGAGAGGATGCCCGGGTCGTCGTACGTCGAGGTCGGCTACTCCTCGGAGCTCGAGCGGGGCTGGTGCCTCCGCGGCACCGCCGTGATCGGCGGCGGGTCTCATCGGGGAAGAAGGCCGTTGTCGCTCAATCCGAGCTCCTCCCCCTATCACAGGGAGGAGCCGGAGGGCTGGGCCTCTGCCCCTTGGTCGATGGACAAGGGTGAAGTGGGGCGGAGGCGTGGTATTTAAAGGTGGTGATGGCGGAGTTGATGAGTGGAGTCGCGCGTTTCAAGGGTGCGCATGGGGCGACTGGAAATGGATCGAGTTTAGTGGAGATATGAGCGAGAATCATGGAGGAATGGGGAGCATAGTGGGACGGTTAGGGAGAGGAGAGGTGGTGAGTTGAGGCGGCTAAAAATAGAAGGGCGGAGGTAGTCTGCGAGGCGTGTGGCTCGGGCGAAGCTCGCGGGAGGAGGAAGACGAGGCCCTGGCCATTGGATCTTGTGATCCAACGGTCGGGAGCGTGGCGCTAAGAAGCGGCTTAGATTAGATCGCGGCTCGCGGGATCGGAGCGTCTGGAGCGTTCCACGTGTCGTGCTGGAGGCAGAGCGCCAGCGGATGGCTGTGATGGATTTCAAATCGATCGGAGGGCTGGGGGTAGTCTGCGTAAGGAGTGGTTGCGATGGAGAAGTGGGGGCGCAATCAGATGGTCTTCAATCCGCCACGTGTCATGTTCTGCTCTCGGCGCGGACGAATGGTGATGATCAAGGGGCGGAGAAGATCAATGGCTGAGGATTGAGGCGCAAGAGGAGAAGGCAGAGCCGTTGGATCAAGTAAAGATCCAACGGCCCAGATCAAGGGCGGATGAGACAAGAGAGGCGGGGCCACGTGGCGCGCCCAGATTGGGCCACGTGGCCCAATCAGATTATTCAGATGGAATTTTTGATTTCTGAAGGCTATAATGGCCGAATTTGAGAAAACTCAAAACATGAAAGTTCTAGATCTAGACGAGATCTACAAGTTTCATGTTGTCCCAAACTGGAGATGACATCAAACAAAGACCCGAAATATTTTTGAAGGTATTTTTAAGTCTAAAAATACCAAGGATTTTTATTTTGCCATTTTTTTTGTTTTTAATATATTTAGGACTCTGTTAATTACAGGACATTAACTGGGTTTTATTGACATCTATTTAAGCAAGGGGGTTAATAATAGAAAATAAAGATGATGAAATCGAGTTTCATCAACCCCCTATACTTAAACCATGCTCGTCCTCGAGCATCAGAAAGAATGACTAAGTTGGATTAACCCCCTTGTGTATGTGAATACAGGATCCAATCTGCTCAAGTCGACTTAATTTTAGAGATCCAAAATTCTTGAGTTCAACCCAGCCTTAATCAAGAGGTACCCAATTCCTCTAATTCTCTAAACTCTCTCTGATGTACATATAATCTAAAGGATATGACATTTAGTGTTGACCGCAATTCTGAGAGTAGAGTCCAATCTTCACCCAAAGTCTTGGTCCAAGAAATTCTCCTAAGGACCCAATGCTCAACACTAGGGAATAAATCAAATCTTGCATTCAGTCCACCGTCTCTTTAGTTGTCATACTTAGAAAATGTAGATGGCAGGACAGAAATGGAGGGCATGGGATTGTGTCGATTCTTCTCTCCCTCTCATTGGAACAAGGATTCTCTCTAGTGCCTTTTACGCAACACATTTTTTTTGTGTTGATCAGTGCATCCGTCAAGAGAAGTTGGAGCCGTCTGCACTTGTTTTCCTGGGAGTACACCGGGGTGTGTCTCTTTTGAGTACCTATCGTACCTTCGACACCCAGACTTGTAGCATTTACGATGCAAAGCCCTTTTTTGGTGTAAGCCCGACTCCTGGTCCTAATAGCGGTGGTCCAAGTGGACACTTTGAAAAGTTTGGGAGTGCTCGCCTTTGGTGGAAGCTCCTTTGATAATTGACTTTGTGGAATGAGAGCTTTTCTTTGACATTTCATTGCTTTGTAGTATTTTTGGCTAGCTCCACTGCTTTTACCAAGAGTTGGCGCACACTGATCAACATTTTTTTATTTTATCACACCCTGGCACTAAGGTCAATATCAAGAGATTAGTATAAGAACCAAGTTCTCATACTGGCTAATATTGCTGACACTCAGGTTTCCTGAAGCCTCCAAAGATTTTATCCCATCCTCGAGCATCATTAGATCAAATCCAAACTCGACTTCCTCATCCCAATCCCTCAGGTGAAAAATCAACTCATCAAAAACTGCAGTCGTGCATGTGATGTGCTGATCATATTCTTTCTGTCTGAGATTAAGCATGGAATATAGCATGCAAATCTAGAAACCTAGGGGAATGTGGATGATTAAGTCTAAGACCCTGATGGCTAAGGCTGGATAACCGCAAATCTCAAAGAACTCATAAATCAAGCTTCCTTGAACATTTCAGATCCTGGTTGAAGGTGTAAGAGTAGAGGTTTAATCCAACTCCTTCATTCAAAAACACATTTTTTTTGAATTTTGCTTCAAGAGATATGAGGACTGCCTAATCTCAATTAAATAGTTGCATATGCATTCAGCCAGTATGGATGTAAGTACAGGCCGGAGCCCGTTGCTTAAGGATGGAGCCTTACGCGATGTCCTTTAAACCATCCACTCTGCTAAGGGCGAACCCTCACTGAACACGGCTATTTAATGGGGCTTAGTAGTCACTAATGGCTCCTAAAGGATTTTTGGATTTTTCTCATTTTTGTGGATTTAATTTAAAGGTTAAAACACAGGTTAGACTCAACTTTCCTTGATAAAAGATTTTCAAAACCATGTCACACCAATGAAAGATTTTCAAAACATTTTTCAAAAATATTTTTCAAAACAAGAAAAACTCATTTTTTTCAAATCGTTTTCGAAAATATTTTTATCAAAATAGTGTAACATAGTATAGAAAAAGTCGTGAAATCATTTGAGTTCTTAGTCCAAAGAATTTTACTTTAGCCAAAAAATTTTAAATTTTTCAAAATTTTTCAGTTTATAGCTAAAGTAAATATACAGTCTATACGGTATACCCCCTATCCTTAAACTTTGCTATGTCCTCATAGCACTAGCTGTTACGAGTCCATAGGTCCATTTAAGTACAGAGAAATATACGGGAGCATAGAGGGGGCTCCCCCTATACTTAGGTTAGAAATAACCTAAGTATAAAGGCAAGAAAAGATGAGTAGAGAAATCACAGGGACTTGGGTCCCCCCTATACTTAGGCTGAGATTAGCCTAAGTATAAAGATGGAAATTAATGTTTGGAAAAGACCCAAGGTGAACGAAGAAGAAGGATGAATATACAAGTGAGCGGTTAAATCTTCGGAGATGAAATGGAGTGTCTTCGGTTTTGGGGTGCGTGTCGCATCATACAAGGCTCAATCAAGCAAGCAAACCCTTAGTTTCATCAACTCACACATGAAACATCCAAAGTTGGTTTATTATCTTGTCTATTTTATTGGTGATAAAACGTTTGATTTTTACGCAAAGAAAAGAATTGGAGTGAAAATCATTGCGTAAGTGAGGGTATTGCTCTCCCAAAATCGAATTTTACTCCATTTTTGGTTGACTTGCAATTAACAGTCCCAATTTTATTTTTAGGTTATCACTGAATTATGGTTAGCACAAAATCAAGAAGTCATCGTCTACCGTTCATTCCCTTTTTCCATTTAACCTAGGTGATCAAGCTAGGAGAAAGAAATCGAGAAAAACCGCATATTCAATAAAACCACGATCTTGGCTAAGCGATAAATCATGCAGTGATTTGATGATAAATCTGTGAAAAACTAGGACCGTTTTGAAATCCAAATTCAACATGTAAGCAAGTCGAAAAAGCCGCACCTAATCATGCATCTATTAGCGGTGATTGATTTTTCATTAATTTTAGCTAAGTGATGCGAGATTATGTGCGTATAGAAGTTAGTGTGTCCTACCCTACGATCAAGCACATAAGAATATGAAAGATAAAATGAGCTCGGAGAGCCGCGTGCCTATCCTAAGTCGACACTCAAGTGGGGACGATCCCCACACAACCACATTCGCTCGATTACAACCGCGAGTCTTCAATCGAAGACCGCTGTAAACGACGAATTATTACATAGAAATAAAAAATGCAAGACATTTTTTTCCTTTCTTCTCGACATACTCCAAACGTGTTTCTGCGGCTCCTCGCAGCGGGAAGCATCGGCTTCTCACCTCCTTGAACACCAAGGGCCCTGCCACAGAAAAATTGATTAGAGATCAATCGAAAAAGAAAATTTTATAATGCGACATAAATGAACAAAAAATGACCTATAAAAGAAACACGAAATTAAATAAACAAAATTCCAAAAAATATGAGAAATGAGCCGTGTCCCCGGCAACGACGCCATTTGATGAACCGCAAAATCAGCCCTTTAAAAGAGTGTTTTTAACACTTGATAAATGTCGTAGCAGTCGGGCCAATTCGGGCTCATCAAAGAGACCATCTCATTGATATATGTCAAATAAGAATGTGATGGTCATTAATTTTTATTTTACTTGGCAAGAAACCAAGGTCGAACTCAGGGACACGCGCTTCTCTCGTATTAATCGGACTTCTATTTATTTAACTAGGTGTTGAATTAAAGGCATATAGGTCAAATGTATGCAAAGACACAACGATGCATTAAAGTCAAACATGCATTTTTTATATCAATTTTTAACTATGCAGATAAATGCTAGGAATGCAATGCAAATATGCCCTGAACAATAATTACTTGAGCCATACAATATGCGAGTCAAACAAAATCAATTACTGAAGCATTTTTTCATGTATACAACAAATAGGCATGAGAAACGAAGAAATCATGACACTTAATTACTAAAATAATACACTACTGATCATAGTGTCAAATCTCAAATTGAAGCATGCCATAATAAAGATGATGAGAAGAGCATCAAAATGAAACTGAAATCAACTCGATTGGAGCTACGTAGCTCAAGATATGCAACAATGAAGATAAGGGCATAAGTGAAAAAAAACGTGAAAAGATACCTACAAAAAGGTCCCTGGGAGGGACTAAAATGCAATAACAATAAAGTACGGGGCCTTCCCTGTAAATAATCCATATGCACGGGGACCTTTTTTGTAAATTTGGAGAACTTCGGGGGCGTCTCTGCAAATTTCCCAGAATAGCACGTGTGAAGCACGTGCTATCCAGGATTGGTGTCAGGCTCGGCAGAGGTTCGGCGGCTTCGGCTTGGCTCGTGCTATCCGAGCCTCCAGGCTTGGTGGTGATCAGGCTCGACGTGGTCTCTGGGTGTGCCACGTGTATCAGGTTCTGGATGCAATTTGTGGAAGGTGCGAGGGCGCCGATGCAAAAAGCCCAGACCCCACGTGCGGGTGGCACGTGAACTCAGGCTCGGGCGGGGGCGAGGGTCGGCGCGGCTTTGGGTGGCCGTAGCAGGTGGCTCGGGCCACGAGGTGGCTCGAGGTTGACTCGGGCGAGGCTCGGTCCCACCGAGCCTCCGCGCTCCGGGATGTCGTCGTGGTGCTTCCAGGGCCGTTGGATCTCCGCCGTGGGGCGAGATCCAACGGTAGCTGCTTCTTCTTCGTCCTCGATGGTTGGCGGCGCTATCAGAGCTCCGGCGTGAGGCCTGGAGCTCCTCCGCATCCCGCTGTGCTCGGTGAAGCTCGGGAAACGACGCTGAACGTCTGGCGATGAAGGTCCGAGGTCGGGGAAGACGCGGGGGTACCTGGAATGCCCTGTCGACACCTGATCGCCGGAGGCGGAGCTCTAGAACTCAGCTCCGCCCAAAGTCCGGCCAATGACGTTGGTAGACTTGCACGACGTGGTTAGCGGTGTGTGCGTGCGAGCTGAGGTGCGCGACGGGCCTAAGGGGGCGGAGAAGTGGAAGCCCTTAGTGGGTCCTCCTCCGCCTCCGGCGGAGGAGAATGCCTGGGATGAGGGAGGTCGTGACGGAGGAAGGTGATGATCGGAGGGGTGCGCGGGGAAGGTGGATCGATGGTGGAGCTAATGGAATGATTAATGGAGGTCAAGGGTATTTGGATAGACCTGGAAAATTACGCTAAATAAGACAAAAAAATCAGAGAAGATCAGAAAGCTTACCTGGCCGGAGATGGAGGTATTGGCCTGGGCTGGGCATCGGAGAGGATGCCCGGGTCGTCGCACGTCGAGGTCGGCTACTCCTCGGAGCTCGAGCGGGGCTGGTGCCTCCGCGGCACCGCCGTGATCGGCGGCGGGTCTCATCGGGGAAGAAGGCCGTTGTCGCTCAATCCGAGCTCCTCCCCCTGTCACAGGGAGGAGCCGGAGGGCTGGGCCTCTGCCCCTTGGTCGATGGACAAGGGTGAAGTGGGGCGGAGGTGTGGTATTTAAAGGTGGTGATGGCGGAGTTGATGAGTGGAGTCGCGGGTTTCAAGGGTGCGCATGGGGCGACTGGAAATGGATCGAGTTTAGTGGAGATATGCGCGAGAATCATGGAGGAATGGGGAGCATAGTGGGACGGTTAGGGAGAGGAGAGGTGGTGAGTTGAGGCGGCTAAAAATAGAAGGGCGGAGGTAGTCTGCGAGGCGTGTGGCTCGGGCGAAGCTCGCGGGAGGAGGAAGACGAGGCCCTGGCCATTGGATCTTGTGATCTAACGGTCGGGAGCGTGGCGCTAAGAAGCGGCTTAGATTAGATCGCGGCTCGCGGGATCGGAGCGTCTGGAGCGTTCCGCGTGTCGTGCTGGAGGCAGAGCGCCAGCGGATGGCTGTGATGGATTTCAAATCGATCGGAGGGCTGGGGGTAGTCTGCGTAAGGAGCGGTTGCGATGGAGAAGTGGGGGCGCAATCAGATGGTCTTCAATCCGCCACGTGTCATGTTCTGCTCTCGGCGCGGACGAATGGTGATGATCAAGGGGCGGAGAAGATCAATGGCTAAGGATTGAGGCGCAAGAGGAGAAGGCAGAGCCGTTGGATCAAGTAAAGATCCAACGGCCCAGATCAAGGGCGGATGAGACAAGAGAGGCGGGGCCACGTGGCGCGCCCAGATTGGGCCACGTGGCCCAATCAGATTATTCAGATGGAATTTTTGATTTCTGAAGGCTATAATGGCCGATTTTGAGAAAACTCAAAACATGAAAGTTCTAGATCTAGACGAGATCTACAAGTTTCATGTTGGCCAAAACTGGAGATGACATCAAACAAAGACCCGAAATATTTTTGAAGGTATTTTTAAGTCTAAAAATAACAAGGATTTTTATTTTGCCATTTTTTTTGTTTTTAATTTATTTAGGACTCTGTTAATTACAGGACATTAACTGGGTTTTATTGACATCTATTTAAGCAAGGGGGTTAATAATAGAAAATAAAGATGATGAAATCGAGTTTCATCAAAAATTCACAGTTTTGCCCTTCCGTTAAGGTTGAGCATGGGCAAACGGGCATTACAAAAGGGCAAAGCTGCAAATTTTGTAAGAATATAGGGGTATAGGTGAAATTCCAAAAATCGAGGGTATGATTGATATTGTAGAAGTTAAGAAGGACACGAGTGATAAAAAATATTTTATTTTATAATAATAAAATATATAATATAAGCCACTTGGAGATATTTTTTTAGTTTTAATTTTATGGAATAAAAAGAAATAAACAAATGAAAATAGGAAACAGGTCAATTGACTTGTATAGAAAAGACCCAATTTTGTTTCCTTTTTATTTTATATTTTTAGTTAATTTTATTATTTTATAAGAAAACATAATATAAAAACAACAAAGTAAAATTGATATAAAAAAGAAATCAGAGTGCACTTTGTACAAAAGAAAAAAAAGTTGTAAACTGATATATATATAGGTCCCAAATCGATTTTTTACAAACAAGCCTAATCACTTTCCAAGTATTTTTAGAATTTAAAGTATTTTGAATTGATGAACATTAAAAGTGAGATGGAGTGAACTGGAGTTCTTGTGCCCCGGATATATAATCTGGATTACGTGCATATTGAAAAAAGTGAAGTTGTTCCATTTGTAATTTATTTACGATGATATTTTTATGATATTTTTTATATTTCTCTATATATTGTTATTGAATTAATGCAAAAGGAATAGATGCAATCAAGGTTGCATATCTATAGACTTCACCATGTTTTTAGCAATTCACATGGTATCATTAAATTAAACAAGTCTTGGTTATATATCTACAATGCACTAGACCACCTTTGTTGACAATCGTTTATTCCAACGCCATCTAGGTTTCCTCAAACAGTGCGATATCTCATACCAGGTAAATCCTTAACCTTGCCGCTCTTACTAATACTATAAAATGTTGTTGTGAATTATGGTCAATACTAGTTATATAAGCAGTGATTTCAAATCTAGACGTTAATCGTACTCTGGCAACTTTAAAAAAGGTAGAGTTTGTTTTTTGGGGTTATAGTGGAAAAGTTGACATATAAGTCACACTTACTGTCACTCTACATCATCGTACATGATATTTTCACCTCATATGGCTCATCGTTCAATTCTTTCCAAGTAATTGGGTTCTTTTCCTCCTTTGAGAATCTCCTCCTTCTTCCACTCCATCCCCGAGGAGTAACTAAGACCAATTCAATCACGTTTTCATGTTCCTTAAAAAAGTTTGAAGTATGGGTATATTTGTTTGTATTTAAATTTATGTTAATTTCCTATTTCCTTAATTATTTTGTGATTTTTGTTTTGCGACTTTTAACCGTTTTTAAGTGATAAAAATGTGCTTTTATTTTGCAAGCATGGATTTATAAAGGAAATTTATATTAATGCATGCATGAAGATGTTTTTATTTTGCAAGAAAGTAATTAGCTCAATTTTAGGTTTTTATGTACATGAAATGCGGTTTCATCACCCTCATACCTAAGATTTGCTTAGTCTCGTAGTAAACATCTGTTCAAAGAATGACTACAAAATTGTGAAATGAATTTAGTTTCCATGCCAAGTTCATGAACAAAAGATGAAAATTGAGCTTGACTTGACCTCTAGGTTAATGATTTGTTAGAACTTCTTAAGAGTTGGGTTTTTAGATTCAACAAGCTCTAAGCTCCACTAGTCACTAGTCAGGTTCGACTTTAAAGTTAATTCAGTTGTACCAGCTCACGAGTAGATTCTGTAATGTTGAGATTAATTATGTTTGTGAGTGAAGTCTATTAGGTCTTCCTATATAATGGTGACAAACGACCAACCAATCAACTTCTCCAACCACTCATTTTCAAAGAGTCGGGTATTCCCTTCTAAGTTCAGCTACCGCTAGCAACACAAAATAGGTGTATGGAGCTCAACAATGTAGCCAAAACTTCTCTTTGAAAGCTTGACTAGTGTAGTCAAATCTTCCTTTTTGCGGGCATAGGATCATTGTGGTCAAAATTTTTCTTTGTATTGTACTTACACTGCATCTCTCTACGGGTCTAGAATCTTTTCTCCTATTTATATCCCTTTTTTGGAAGTGAGATTTGACCTCTAATTGGTAGGTGGGTTAAAAAGTGAACAGTCATGTGAGTTGGTTGCATTGACCCCCACTTGGATTGAACGGATAAGTGCTAGTAGACTATCCCCATTGAAAGCTTTGTTTCAATCCACTACTATGGTCTTTAGATATCCATGCAACTAGAGAAAGTAAAGCATACACCAGTTCCGTCAGTCCCCAAAGATGGTTCCTAAGCCACCCTTGACAAAGCAGCATATTGTCGACCCTACTCAGATTATTCTAATCTCTCAACACCTGATTTAGGTCGAGCTAGGTGTGATGTGCATGAGTTCAGAGTAGCTTACTATTTAAGAACCAAACATATGATATGTGGCAATCTACTTAGATGCCAAGGGCTGAAGATCGATTATTCTCTTGTGGAACTCGAAGAATTAAGTCAAAGAACCGAAGCTTCTAAAATCCAATCTCTTAATGAAGTTCCTCTTAATTAAATGGTTCAAGATCATGTCAAGTTGTTTCTCGATTTCCATTGATGACTTAGTTTGGACTATAATTATTTTCCAAAAAATGCGAATGCAAGTGAATGAGATGCATCAATGCAAATACAGATTTCTTTTTATAGAATGATTTTCTAATTTTTAATTTTTTGTGAAAGATTTTTTCGAAAATATTTTTACATTTTTACAAGTTTGTGAATATATGAGATTTTACAAATATGTAATGCAAGCTTGGAGATAAGAATTTTGAATAAATATGTGATTTTTAAAATATGCAACTTGGAAATAGTTTTGAAAACGTGAAAATTTTTAATGATTTTTTTGAAAAAAATGAATATAAAAAAATATGAATTTCAATAAAATACATCTTTTATGGTTTTTGAAAATATGTATATTTTTGGATTTTTTTTAAAAAGAGTGACTTCTTACGATTTTTATTGGCTCGTGAAGAAAGATGGAATAGGGGATTTTTATTGGCTCATAAAGAAAGATGGAATAAGAATTATTAAAAAAATTATAATCTTAACAATAGTAAAAGTACGAGTTATGGGTAAAGTATATACGAAATATATAAGACACCTCCCAATAGTTAGTCTGAGCAATGTCCTCGTAGATCAAATAGAGAGAAGATAAAACTTGTACTGAACACAAATAGGGTGAAAGAATGACGGGAAAGTGGAACTTGGCAGACCTAAGTACAAAAGAGACAAGTCACAAAAATCAAAATGATCAAAGAATTGGAAGCGGAGGCATCAACACCCCTATACTTAGGATAATATCCTAGGTACATAAAAATGAATGATCGAAAAATCAAATGTAAGAGTAGAGAAACTCAGGTCGGCTTCCCCCCTATACTAAGGATCAAGTCTTCTTAAGCATAGCAAGACATCCAGTAAAGGAGAGGGGAAACTGATGATGAATCCGGAATAATACGGGTAGAGTAAAAAAATATGATGTACATGGTGAACAGAGTAATCACAAGAGCAATAGTTGAGGTGCCTTATAACATGTGTGTAGCCATGCACAATGGTTAGGATAAGGAAGTACTCAAATTCAGCACCAAGTCCGTCGAGTGAGCATCGTGAAATCATTGCACTCTCGGTGTAAGAGCAACAATGAAGAGTAAGACACCGGGATGGTCATGAAATTAGGTGTTCACTACGATAGACTCAAAGTACGAGTCAACTCCACATCCGGTAGCACAAATATATTCCTCGGTTCAAAAAGGTGGTGAGATGAGTGGTCAACACCGGAGAAGAGAAAAGTGGATAGAGACATGGTGAAATACGAGTTCTCCACTTCAGTCGAACTCTCAATCGGATATGAAGTGCGATGAATAAAAGATTCAAAATCGAACAATATATTCGATATTTGAGATGGAGCGAAATAATCAGCTATTCTATTCGAAGAAGCGAAACTTTCTTGTGATGGTCATCAAGGAAGGTAAACACATAATACTCAGCTTTTTCAATGGACGAAACCGACAAAATTTCCGCAATGTAAAGCCAAGTAAGAAGATCTTGAGTCATGCTCCCACAGATAATCCTCGGGGACACGTCTCACAGAAGCCAGACCTGAGGAAGATAGTGGACGATAGGTTGTATAGAATGATTCTTCTCTCAAGATTAGAGAATCACCGTCCAGTGGACCGCAAAATGCAGATGCAAAGAAGTATGAAACATGATCCGAGTCAAACAGATCAGGCCATGCCAATGAGGAAGAAAAATGACCTAACACCTACATCCAATGGAAAGAGGAGATTCGGAATAAGAGCTTCCCGAGCTCCCATCACACCGAGAAACGGAAATGGAGGGGTGGGAAGGTGAAGATAGAAAGAGTGACTGGAACGGAGGAAGAAATTCACACCACAACAAACAAGCACAATCCAAAACTCGCGTGCATTCAACACAAAGGCGATGATGTGAGATTCTGCTTTTATTCTTTTGATTTTACGATTTTCTTCACTCAAACTTTTTCAAGTCAATTTCTAAAGGGTTTTTGTTAGTTGTACCCCTTTGAAATATTGCAATATCAGTTATGTCCCTCTCTTTTTTGAAATATCAATTGTGCCTCTACGTTCTTGCAAAATTAACGGTTCTGCCCTTCTGTTAAGGTAAAGTAGGGGCATAACTGATATTACAAAAGGGCAGAACTGTGAATTTTGCAAGAAGATAAAGGCACAACTGATATTTCAAAAAAAGGAGGGGCATAATTGATATTGCAATATCTCAGAGGAGCATAACGGATAAAAACCCATTTTTAAATGGTATTCTTGTAATATTAACCACTATGTAACCAGAGGGCACCAACTAGAGTCCCGATGTGATGTCCCACCCCTTCGGGTATTGAAATTGAAAGAATGGGAGCGTCGAACCTACGATCCAAATCACCCACGATCCCTGGCACACAACAAATAAACTCACGCATATTACATGAGGAGAAAAAATGAAATGAAAAAAACAATCATTTGTATTAATAATAAGCATCAAGTCCATGTTCTCAACTGAGACACACATTGTTCATATAAAAAGTATATGAATAAGCTATCAAAGCATCTCATTATATTGTCTCTAAAAGAAAACATGAACATATAAGAAGCAAATTATTTACCTGAAGAGATATGTACCCTTTCTGGTATGAATATGATGACTAGGAATTCGATCTCCTCCAATCGCTACTCAGTTATACTTGTTGGTTGACACGAGAGTAACGCTATGAGCAATTGTCCAATAATGAGAATAACACTATAATCAATAATGCAAGGTACATGTACTTAAACTTTCTTTGGTGATATATGCATATATTGTAACAATTGAATTATACCAAGTTATTCCGATTTACATTAAATCACATGTTCATTGATTTTATTTATTAATTTAATAATTATTTGAGAATATTACCACAATGATCTTAACATTTCCACCCGATGATTAGAGTCCACAATGGTACAAAATGCATATATTGATATCCTATCATGGATCATTTTTCATATTAAACAAGTACACGCAAGTACGTAACACGTGGACCTCCATTACGCAATAACTTGGTAGTCATCTTAGGTAACCTCAAGGGCCTCTGTTCAAACAATAAATGAAAAGAACATAATCCAAAAGCTTCAACTTTAAACCACATCCTGTAACACCTCTCACAATATTGATATTCGAAATAGAATCCGATATGCCCACTTGCGGCGTCTATATCTCCGTCTACCCACTGACAATAAAAACACACCCACAATGATAACTGCAAATAATCAATGCCTGTATCATACCATGAGTTTGAATATTTAGTGTAAAGAACCACTTGAGATCCTTGCCATTATTTACGTCTGATTAATACCATTATCTACTACTGAGTGTGGGCTATCCGTACTACTTTATGTCTCTAAAATTGATCAATATCTGCGAAGGTCATATTTATGTCTGATTAATTCCAATGGATACTCTCCGATGCATAACAGAACAGCTAACTCTAAAATTGATCAAACATGCATCATGTTTTGGAATGGGTAATCCAATTACAGTAACATAGCAGGTATACACATGCAAGCTCCAGATTTATTTCTTTCTGAATATTACGTATCTCTCTACGTGCAGAAGGGAAAAGGCTTGGGTTGGTAAAGATTTTCTTGCCAACATCTATAAAGACGGTGCGAATGTATACTCCAGCGCCATTCCAAGTTGATAATATATATTAACTTTGCATATAGATCTAAACTTCTTAACTTTTTCATCATTTTCAGGGTTTTGACCATTAAACATCATTAAAAACCAATCACATTTACAACAGGGTACAAAACATCTTAAGGCTATTTAGATGTCGAAGCACACATAGGGTTTATAAAAAAAGGGAAACCAGTAACAAGGAGGAGAGAACATCATTACTTTCGAGGGTGTTCTCTCGGGATTTCAACCGCACAGAAATGGTATTTCTTTCACCCCGATCGCAGAGGGAATGCACCCACTAAGTAACCTGGAGCTCTCTTGTGTGTTGGTGCTCTCGGATCGATGATCCGAACACATTCTTCGACGACAATGACGGCTCTGCGATGACTATTCCGACAAAACGAGTGGTGCGCTGGTGAGGGAAGAGATGGTGGGTGGCTAGATTTTTGAGAGGGTAACCTACCATCTTATATTTTATAGAAAAAAATATGAAATTCAGTTCTAATTCTGATCCGGTTCAAGATCCGTAAATGACTTTTGATCCATCATCTTAAAATGTCGATATCTTGAGGAGTGTGGATTGATGAATCTCGGATTCATCACTCTAAATCTCTTTTATTAAGCTCAATTCCCTAAAAATCAACAGCATATCTGCATCTATTTCGCATAATTAGCATTTGTGCATGATTTCATAAGAATTGCATTTTAGCATTAAATTCTGCATCAAATAAGAAGCCAAAAATCCAAGCCCAAATTGACCTGTAAATAGCCTAACTTCCCCTATTTTTAACTCCTTCATGCTAACTCCGAATAACCCAAAACCACTTCCATTGTGTACATATCACTCACAAGAGTAAATGAAAAATATAAAAAAATCACTAACTCAAATAAGTGGACCAAAAACCCAAACCCTAGTTTCAGGATTTTCGGACTAAAAGCCACATATCTTCCCCATCTAGTGTCCGATTTGATCCTACTCACTTTTGAACTAATGCACATTCAATTACCTTCAAAACAAGACCAAGTTCAAGTGAATCGGAGCTCGTATGTGAAAGTTGGGTTTTGGGCCTCTTTTGTACATTGTATTTTCGCGGTTTTTAACCTTGTATTTTATGTACTTATTTTCTTCATTAATAAAAATCCAAAAAAAATAGATTAAGGTCTCTTTTATTTATCTTTGAGTTTTCCATATTTTTCCGGATTTTTATCTTGTTTAAAAAATGACAAAAAAATACAAAACCCAAAAATCAAGGTATTCTATGTACATAGGATACCCCAAAAATTTACTTTTTACATTTGACCGAATTTCGCTTTGATGTCTTCATGAAAATTGTAGATCTCTTCGAGACGAGCATTTTTTGTGAAGAAACTTTTTCGATCCGAGGTCATTTGCTATTTTTTATCTATTTTACAAGAGGTTTTGTTTTCGATTTATCTGGTGCTGACACGTGGCAGCCCCAGAGGCCGCCACGTGTCAGCATTTTTTGGGGTTTTTATTAACTCGTTTAAAAAAAATTATCGAAGCACGTGCGTCGCACGTGTCCCCAGGCACGTGCTCCGCACGTGCCTCCCCCCATCTCTTCCCCTCACCACGTGTCACGTCCTCGGCCATTCGATCTCGGCCGATCGAACGGCCGAGGACTTTCGTCTACCTCCCGCGCCCACTCCGTGAATTCCGTCGCACCTCTCGCCGAGACGCCCAACGCCCCCCCCGGGGTTTCCTCCTTTAACCTCGCAACCACCGCGCCGCCCCTCTGATCTCGCAACACCCTCTCCTATTTAAAGAGTTCCACCGCCACGGGTCTCCCCATCCGCCGATCGAGGAACGGGCCCGGGGTGACAGACCGGAGCCACCTTCTTCCGCAGCGAGATCCGGTGGTGTTGCCTCCAGCCACCGTTGCAGCACGGCCAGCCCTGTCATCTGCTCCAGCTCCGGCCAACCCTAACGCCGTCGAGCCAACGTCTCCATCAAACGCCTCGTTCACCACGACTTCGCCGTTCTTCTCCGCCTCGATCTTCTCCACCGACCATCATCTCCGACAAACCTCGCTGCCTCACGCCTGGAGCTCCACCGCCAGTACTTCAGCGCCTCCGACCGACGCCAGTACCGAGCGTCGACAACCGCTAACTCCGCTCCTCCTCAGTTTCGCCGTCATCGACACGAAGCAGCACCCCTCCCCGCCGCGTCACCGGAGCCACGCCACCACCTCCAGCGCAAAGCTCTGCCCCGACACCACCGAAGGCCGGGCTCGAACCCCGAGGTCCCCCGCACGTGCGAGGCACGTGCGTGGGGAAACTTCATCGGCACTCAACCCCCAAGTCACGTGCATTGCACGTAACGTTGGGGTAAATTGCACGCGCCCCCCTGGAAGTTTCCTCTATTTGCGCCTGATCCCCTGCCTCTAAGGGTACGTGCCTGGCACGTGCCACTTGGAATATTTGCAGAAGTCACCCCCGAGCTCTTGGTAATTACACACCAAAAAAAACCTCTGCTTTTATATTTTATTTATTTATTTGCATCTGTACCCCTGCATTCCCATTGTGTTTGAACATCTTATCTACATTATTTTATTAATCCAAAAAATGCATGATGTTGGTTAATTGATCCTCTACGCTTTGACATGTTGTGGGTAATTTTGTGATTGATGGTTAATTAATAAATAATTGTTTTATGGAAATTAGAATATTTTGCACAATCTGTGCTCAGAAATTCATATTTAATTAACCGTTGTTCTAAAAATCCCCGAAAAATCACATAGTGTAGAGTTTACTTTGATTAACATTGTGCCTAAAAATCTTTGCATTTGTATTCATACTTTGCTCTGTAAAAATTATTTTGCATATTTCACTATTTAATTTTTAATAGGTATTAGACCCCACATTTTTGAGATTTAGGATTTTTCTGAGATCCATCACCTAGTGATAGATTTTAGATAATTTTATTTCTTAAAAATAAGTAGGTTTAATATTTATTATAATTAAATATTGGAAATCATTTTGTTTGCATTTAAAAATTCATAAAAAAAATTCATATTGCATCCAAAAATTCCGAAAAAATTACAGTGCACTCATTTCATCATAATTTACATTGTGGCCAAGTTTCTTATTTTTCGGACATTGTTTGAGTGAAATTTACATTTTAGTCCCTAAAATAGGCCGAACTTGCATTTTGCATCTCATATTGCATTGAAAAATTCCAAAAAAAGACCGCCTTGAAAACCGAACTAAAACTTGGATAGACATTAATCTAGGTTGTTCCTTTGCCTCCTTGTGATCGACCTTGGGACTTGCCCAAGTAAAATAAACATAAAAACCACTTGATTAAGATTGAATAAAATTTGTGGTTATTTTCTTGACTGTTTCCGAAAGCCGCCTACAACGAACGACATATTTATTTTCACGATCGACGATTAAAAACGATTTCTTATCGCGTCTTTTTGCGGACTCGTCAGATGGCGCCGTTGCTGAGGAGGCAAACGGCTTAGTTTTTTGTTTTGAAAATTTTTCGCTCGGTTTTTCGAATTCGGGTAGTCTGACCCCCGAATCTTTCACTGTAAATCCCATTTTATTTCTTGTATTTACTTTGCAGCGTTTATTTCATTTCTGATTAGTTTCTGAGTCACTCTCTTACATTCTCTCTCTTATTTTTCTTGCGAGGTACCCGGCGCACGTGGAGCGGTTTTTCAAGGAACCGACGCATCTTCACCGACACCCGAAGAAACCGCAATTAAATTAAGATCGAGTCGAGTCGTGAGAGAGAGTAGAGTCTAGGTTTTTAATTTCTGCAAATTTCCATTTCCTCTCATTTACAGCGGTGTCCGTTTGGACTCTCGCGCATGTAAAAAAGACCTTGAACTTTTTTCTGTGGTGTGTCGTGGCCTGTTTCACTCTCCGGAGAGGGTAGGGCCCGACTTGAGTGGCGATTAGGATAGACCTGCACATACGGCTCTTAGAGCATTTTTATCTTTGCTTGTGCTCGTAGGATCTTAAGCCACACTGCACATTAACTGAGATGCACCTTAGATCGTTCAACTTAGCCAAAAATTTAACTCAATTCTTCCCGCTAATAGAACTTTCTGCATAGGTGCGGTTTTTATCGGCTTGTACGCATATAGAATAATTTTTTCAATTCTGTATTGCATCCCACATGGAGATTGCGAGGAGGCACTGTAAGTCTTCTAACTGAGCATTCATCATAGTTTTCCGCGTGCATCGGCTTTTCCCGACTTTCTCCCCCTTGTTTTATCACATAAATCTAAAGGAAATTGGGACTGGACGGTAGACGTGTATTTGTGCTCATCTAAATTTTTCAGTGATCACCTCATTAAAATTGGGACTGCTAAATATAGCCGATCAAAATAATCCATAAAATCAAGAATTTCTGCGGGAGAGCAACCCCGACATTGTTTGATTTTATCTTGCAGCGAGGAGAGAGACGCACACTAGGATAGAGCCCAGCTTCAAACCTAACGTCTCGTTTAAACGGCTTGCAAGATTGAATTTATCACCAACTAAAATTGAAAAGATAATAGCCGGACTCTTACGGCTTCATTGTGTGTGTTGGTGAACCCAGGGTTTGAATTGTGTTTGCATTGGTGTGCGTGAACCGATTTCAAGATCAATAGCCGCACATTTGATTTCTCTTGACTATCCCGTGCAATCATCTCTCGCCTCTCTTGATTTAAAATTCACCATGGAATTCTTGTCCAATAATTCTTGCAGACCCAACCCCTCATTCCTTTCCGCTCTTTCAAAAATAGCCGAACGTTTATCCGATAATCCATCAGAGATATACTATGAAAATGAATTCGTATCGGTTAGACCCAAAACACCTCCCCCTCAACTACCAATAAATCCATCTCCTTCTGCTAATCTGACCTATTTCATGAATGACAACCCTTTGTATTCAGAGCAGACAAACCAAGAAATGATTGAGGGATCTACTTCTTCATTTAATCCTCTTTATATTGATCATACAATTCACCCCTCATATTCGGTGAATGTCAATCCATCATTCATGGGGGAAGATAATCACATGATCAAATTGGACACTTCTTCACCTCTTCCATCAATCTCGAACACCAAAGAAAAATCATTACCTTGGATTGAACATAATAACCCCCTCTTCACTCATACAGAGGATTGGGCCGACCACATAAGATCACAACTCCCCTTGGACCAACTCCGCTTACCTACACCATATGAGCAGCCACCTTCCATGATTATTGAGGAGATACTTTCAGAAAATGATGATCGTACATCAGATATTTGCAGAGATCCCTCTCCTAGTACATATAGAAAAATGGAAGAGGACAGTGAATTACAAAAACATACCCCAACTGCTCCCATATTTGGCCAAGAAGAGATTTTGGAGAATATTTTGAGGATGAATAAGAAATTTAATTTAATGGAGGATAAATTTCAAGAACTTGCCGACCGATTAATCTCTGGTAGCTCGGCTATAAAAATGGATGAGGAAATGATTGGATCTGAAATTGAAAATTTTGAGGATATTCAGGGACCTATGGACAATTTTGACCCTCACCCTGAACTCCAGAGCCCATCTGAAGAACACCCCACACCCCCACACCACCCAGAAAATACCAAAAAATAGAAATAGTTGAAAACCACAAAAAATTGAAAATTTAGAAAATTTCATAAAAATTGAGACTGAAGACGATCTGAGGAATTTGGATCCAACCATACGGGAAGCATTAGGAAAGAAATTGATTTTTGAACTTCCCTTTCTACAGGCCATTGAACACTTCCCCGATCTTAAAGGATTTGTATTGGACAAATTAACGATGAAGAAATCGGGCAGGATTCGAACAAAAACCGAGAGACATATATTGTCAATGGCCTCCTCCTTGGTGTTGAGGAGAAAAACCAAGAGCCGCATAGTGAAGCGGTTGCCCAGATTTGAATGTGTACTCAAAGACATAATTTTCACCCATGCTCGGATTGATGACGATTCACCAATTAATATCCTCCCGACCTCTGTATTCCATGAACTCAAACTCGGACCGATTCGAAAGATACGAGAGATCATTCTATTGGCGGACCGCTCGATAAAACGGCCGAGAGGAACCATTTCTGTCATCATGAAATTCCAAGGTGCTCCGCTCAAAGTAGAATTCACGATCATCGATATTGAGCATCAAGGAGAATTTACCCAGTCTCCAATCATTCTCGGAAAGCCATTCTTGGCATTGGCCAAGGCAAGTATTGATTGTGAGACTCGGGAAATCAATTTCACAGCATTGGAAGCACTTAGATCTGACCATGTCTTTGAGGAACCACGATCTTCTGAGGCAACCCACGAAGTCCCCGACAACCGTAACCATGAAGCGGTAGAAGAGCCCTACCCCGCAGCCACACCTGAGATAGCGGTTGTTGATGAGACTATTGGTTTAGAAAATCTCCCCCTGCTCCATTCCCAGCCGCTCTCACCAGGGAGAATCATGTATATGAATCATATGATCCGGAGACTTATGCATGGGCACACCCTTGGTCGACCTACTCTGACTACGTAGATTACATCAACTCGACACAGGATTGCGCCAACATCGAATCAATGGAGAAAGAACATGCAGAGACTCTCCCCAATATTCAAATCCCCGAGGACCTCAAAATAGACAAATCTTTCTACTACGATCCTGAGACATATGCATGGTCACACCCGGGAGCAACATTCTCTGAATATCTTGACCAAATCATCCCAAATCGAGAATGCTCAAACATTCGGGAGACTAAGAGCAAGCACACAGACCGAGCACCGACCAAGGAAAATTCAAATGGCTATTCATCTGGATACTCAAGTGAACCGACACCTTCATGACGGAATAAAAAGAGTCACCTTTGACCTTCCGAAAGAGGTATCGTCTGATGGTTCCTCATCAGGTCCGGAAAAGGTAGTCTACATGAGTGAAGTCTGTTCGGCAGCTCTAAAGCCATATCTTCGTAAGGATCCAAAATTCAATTCTCATTGGACAACTCCCGTTCCTAACTACTACTCATCCAAAGCTGATGCTCCTGCCCTCTTCAAGTACACTGGAATTCTTTCGTATGAGCTGACTGAGACCGGTGCTTCTGAGCTATCATCTGAGGACAAATTGATTGACCCCAAGAAGGAACGAATTCTGAGGAAACAATTAAAGAAACAAAAAGATATGCAAACTTGGAGTATGTCCACTTTCAAATACTACTCCTCTGAGGATAACTCTGATGATGGATATCTTTCATCTGACTCAAACACTTCATCTATTATCCATCATGATTTTTCTGAGGATGACACTAATTGTAGTTGGGAATCATATGCTCCATCTTCACCTCATCATTATGATCTCCCACCGCAGGCTCACAAGAAGATCAGCCGAAAACCGCCTTAATCATTCGGCTACCCACCCTCCCTCCCGACCACATCGGTCTCCTTGTACAGCTTCTTCCTCTACTTAGGCCAAGGCCTAAGTATAGGGGGCACCGATGCCATCTGTTTATACCATCCTTCTCATCCTCCCAACCGCTCCATTTCCACCCTTCTTCCATACTTAGGCTGTCCAGAGCCTAAGTATAGGGGGAGCCGACATCCACCTGTATATACTCTCCTCACTCACTCTTTTCCACTTTACTTCCTAACCCATTGTATATAAATTTTCCACTCTCTTACGCTTAGCACGAGCTATGTCTTCATTACGCTTTTTGTGCTTTGAGGACACAGCACTCGCTAAGTATAGGGGGGTCTGTATATATACTTTGTATATATTTTACCCATATCTCGTACTTTCGCGTAAGTCTATATGTATGTACGGGGTGGGTACTAACTTCAAAAAAAAAGAGTTTTGCTACTAACACTGACTTGCCCAAAATTTTTGAAAAAAAAAAGAGAGAAAGAAAGAGGCTTCTTATTCCATTTTCTGCATAAAAAAATCCCTTGCATAAAATGTCAAAAAAAATTGCATTGCACAAACCTACACTTCATCCAACATTACATGCATTTGCATTTGTGAAAAGTCATTGGGTTCTGAATCGAGTTATGAGCCGAAACCGAGAGTGGTCTGGGCTTGCCCTTAATCCACCTAATTTTCAGAGGAACTTCACCGAGAAATAGGATTTTAAGAGCTTCAGGTCTTTTTGACTTAATTCTTTAAGTTCCACACGACAATGTGCAGCGTTTGACTCTTAGTGTCTAACCTGATCTCTTTATTCTGGGTACAACTCTGTAATAGGGAATTAATTTGTACTCTCGCACTATGCACTTAGCTCAACCCAGACGGGATGTTGGAAGACTATGTGAGTTTCTTTTCTGGTAGCGTGGAAATCTAAAGACCGGAGTAACGGGTTGAAATAAAGCTTCGGAAAAGGGATGGACGGCTGGGCACAATTTTTTCTAAGACCCCAAAAAATGTACGGAATAAAAAGATGCTATATCCGTAGGGGCAAAACAAGATCCAAGCAGAACCACCAAAAACTCCAAATACAAAGAAGCAGTCTACCAAATAAAAATTCGACCAAAAAGGTCCAAGCTTCAAGAAACCTGCAGATCTTGGTGGAGACTTGGCTACACTGGCCAGCTTCACAAGGAGAGGTGACTACACTGGCCACCCCCTCCAGTTCTTTTCTCTTTCTTCTAGCTTCTCCCCCATTTCGATTGTGAACACAGAACGACAGACCTTAGAAGGAAATACCTGACTCCCCGAGGACGAGTTACTGGAAAGGAGAGGAGCATGGTAGTCCGGCATTCTGGATGGGAAGAGCTAAAACCCTTCACACACACGAGTCGGTTATTCAATGTTCATAGGGTATACTTTGGGAAGAGGATTGATCTAAGATGACTTCTGAGCTGAAACTGTAACAATGATGTGTAGAACTTGAGGGCTGTCGATTTTAAAATTCTAAGTCTCATAGAAGTTCCGCCACATTATTAATCCAAAGGTCGAGTTTAGTTTCGCTTTCACCTTCAGCTCATGGTCTTGGTATGGAACCCAGTCTCATTTCACTTCATGGCATGTCTTTTTGATGCTCAGGGACGAGCATGGTTTAAGTATAGGGGGATGATGAATCTCGGATTCATCACTCTAAATCTCTTTTATTAAGCTCAATTCCCTAAAAATCAACAGCATATCTGCATCTATTTCGCATAATTAGCATTTGTGCATGATTTCATAAGAATTGCATTTTAGCATTAAATTCTGCATCAAATAAGAAGCCAAAAATCCAAGCCCAAATTGACCTGTAAATAGCCTAACTTCCCCTATTTTTAACTCCTTCATGCTAACTCCGAATAACCCAAAACCACTTCCATTGTGTACATATCACTCACAAGAGTAAATGAAAAATATAAAAAATCACTAACTCAAATAAGTGGACCAAAAACCCAAACCCTAGTTTCAGGATTTTCGGACTAAAAGCCACATATCTTCCCCCATCTAGTGTCCGATTTGATCCTACTCACTTTTGAACTAATGCACATTCAATTACCTTCAAAACAAAACCAAGTTCAAGTGAATCGGAGCTCGTATGTGAAAGTTGGGTTTTGGGCCTCTTTTGTACATTGTATTTTCGCGGTTTTTAACCTTGTATTTTATGTACTTATTTTCTTCATTAATAAAAATCCAAAAAAATTATATTAAGGTCTCTTTTATTTATCTTTGAGTTTTCCATATTTTTCCGGATTTTTATCTTGTTTTAAAAATGACAAAAAATACAAAACCCAAAAATCAAGGTATTCTATGTACATAGGATACCCCAAAATTTACTTTTTACATTTGATCGAATTTGGCTTTGATGTTTTCATGAAAATTGTAGATCTCTTTGAGACGAGCATTTTTCGTGAAGAAACTTTTTCGATCCAAGGTCATTTGCTATTTTTTATCTATTTTACAAGAGGTTTTGTTTTCGATTTATCTGGTGCTGACACGTGGCAGCCCCAGAGGCCGCCACGTGTCAGCATTTTTTGGGGTTTTTATTTACTCGTTTAAAAAAAATTATCGAAGCACGTGCGTCGCACGTGCCCCCAGGCACGTGCTCCGCACGTGCCTCCCCCCATCTCTTCCCCTCACCACGTGTCACGTCCTCGGCCATTCGATCTCGGCCGATCGAACGGCCGAGGACTTTCGTCTACCTCCCGCGCCGACTCCGTGAATTCCGCCGCACCTCTCGCCGAGACGCCCAACGCCCCCCCGGGGTTTCCTCCTTTAACCTCGCAACCACCGCGCCGCCCCTCTGATCTCGCAACACCCTCTCCTATTTAAAGAGTTCCACCGCCACGGGTCTCCCCATCCACCGATCGAGGAACGGGCCTGGGGTGACAGACCGGAGCCACCTTCTTCCGCAGCGAGATCCGGTGGTGTTGCCTCCAGCCACCGTTGCAGCACGGCCAGCCCCGTCATCTGCTCCAGCTCCGGCCAACCCTAACGCCGTCGAGCCAACGTCTCCATCAAACGCCTCGTTCACCACGACTTCGCCGTTCTTCTCCGCCTCGATCTTCTCCACCGACCATCATCTCCGACAAACCTCGCTGCCTCACGCCTGGAGCTCCACCGCCAGTACTCCAGCGCCTCCGACCGACGCCAGTACCGAGCGTCGACAACTGCTAACTCCGCTCCTCCTCAGTTTCGCCGTCATCGACACGAAGCAACACCCCTCCCCGCCGCGTCACCGGAGCCACGCCACCACCTCCAGCGCAAAGCTCCGCCCCGACACCACCGAAGGCCGGGCTTGAACCCCGAGGTCCCCCGCACGTGCGAGGCACGTGCGTGGGGAAACTTCATCGGCACTCAACCCCCAAGTCACGTGCATTGCACGTGACGTTGGGGCAAATTGCACGCGCCCCCTGGAAGTTTCCTCTATTTGCGCCTGATCCCCCGCCTCTAAGGGCACGTGCCTGGCACGTGCCACTTGGAATATTTGCAGAAGTCACCCCCGAGCTCTTGGTAATTACACACCAAAAAAAACCTCTGCTTTTATATTTTATTTATTTATTTGCATATGTACCCCTGCATTCCCATTGTGTTTTGAACATCTTATCTACATTATTTTATTAATCCAAAAATTGCATGATGTTGGTTAATTGATCCTCTACGCTTTGACATGTTGTGGGTAATTTTGTGATTGATGGTTAATTAATAAATAATTGTTTTATGGAAATTAGAATATTTTGCACAATCTGTGCTCGGAAATTCATATTTAATTAACCGTTGCTCTAAAAATCCCCGAAAAATCACATAGTGTAGAGTTTACTTTGATTAACATTGTGCCCAAAAATCTTTGCATTTGCATTCATACTTTGCTCTGTAAAAATTATTTTGCATATTTCACTATTTAATTTTTAATAGGTATTAGACCCCACATTTTTGAGATTTAGGATTTTTTTGAGATCCATCACCTAGGGATAGATTTTAGATAATTTTATTTCTTAAAAATAAGTAGGTTTAATATTTATTATAATTAAATATTGGAAATCATTTTGTTTGCATTTAAAAATTCATAAAAAAATTCATATTGCATCCAAAAATTCCGAAAAAATTACAGTGCACTCATTTCATCATAATTTACATTGTGGCCAAGTTTCTTATTTTTCGGACATTGTTTGAGTGAAATTTACATTTTAGTCCCTAAAATAGGCCGAACTTGCATTTTGCATCTCATATTGCATTGAAAAATTCCAAAAAAAGACCGCCTTGAAAACCGAACTAAAACTTGGATAGACATTAATCTAGGTTGTTCCTTTGCCTCCTTGTGATCGATCTTGGGACTTGCCCAAGTAAAATAAACATAAAAACCACTTGATTAAGATTGAATAAAATTTGTGGTTATTTTCTTGACTGTTTCCGAAAGCCGCCTACAACGAACGACATATTTATTTTCACGATCGACGATTAAAAACGATTTCTTATCGCGGCTTTTTGCGGACTCGTCATGGATCGTCTGCTAGTTAGCAGGCTCTGCTGCAGTGTTCGGAGCCGCTCGATCAAGATTGAGCGGTTCGCGTGAATTCACATCTTTTTGTGGGCCCGACCATGCGAATTCATGCGAACCGCTCGATCTTGATCGAGCGGCTCGGACACTACAGCAGAGTCTGCTGGCCAGCAGGCAATCCGCTCCCTATCTTGAGCTAGGAAGCACGGAATTCCACATTCTTGGACTCATTAGATTGGTCTCGAGGAGTCTTACGAGATGCAATTATTTAAAATTTTTGATGTCAAAAATATTCCAGAATTTAGAATGAAAATTCGTACTTTCACACCTGGTCCCAAGGGTGTTTGGCTTTGTCCTAAGGACACTCTCACACATACAAAAATGTACATGAAAATAAGGAAGTTTTTGTTGATCAAGACAATGAATCCAATTACGGATTTTATTTTAGGTCAAAGTTTTCATAATAAACCCATTTTAAAATTTTATTTTTCAATTTTGTGAGCATTTTCAAACAATTTACCGAGTTCTCAATTTGCTTTGTTATTGTAAGTGATCAAAAATAGATGGAGAAGTCAACAATACAATGAAAGTTGGGAAACAGTACTGGATGCAAAGTGAGAAGTGCTCACCTTAGTTCCCAACTCTCTCTATGTTGGTTGCAATACAGAGTTGAAACTACACTGAATGGATGCAAGCTTGAAACTGTCCTAAGAAAAATCCTATTGGCGATAAAAATTAGATTGATTATTTAACTTAATCCAAACGAATTATAGGAATAAAATTCTTTTATATGTTTGAACCTACAATCTACAAACACACGCGAAGTAAGAAATCCTCGAAGCTCTACCACTCACAGAAAACAAAAAAAAGTAAAAGCGAAAACCTCAAGGCTGCAAGAAACAAATATACGAAAATGCAAAAAAAAACACATGGAAATCGATGAGGTCTCGACTCCACTTAGCTAGGAAATTGAAACAGACCTAAGAATGTCTCAGTGTTATAAGTCTCTACTCAATTTATTACAATAAAAAAATACGAGAAAATACATCAAATTAAATCTAAACTAATTCTACACTAAGGTGATCCTACGGTGGCAATATAGCGCCTTAGCAGTCGCCTCACTAGTCCAGGTCGACCTCCGATATCTCGAGGTGCTTGGCTTCCTAAGAAATTGCTTGGTCGCTTCGGATCCTGTATAAAGAAGTCAAAATCAGCAAGCATATGTTTACAATATAAATGCAAATAAAATAAAAGATGTGGATAAATAAACAAGCAATAGAAAAAACTATAAATGTGGAAGATCCGAACCGACTCGCCAGCTCTCTCCCCTCCCGCAACGGTGCCATTTTAAAAACAATTTTGAGTGGAGTTCAACTTCTTTTTAATTAATCAGGAGTAAGTAATCTTAAGTCGAACACAAGGAGCATTATATGAGAAGAGTTTCTTTGATCGCTTTTTTACAAAAGAGCTAATTCAGTCAAAAATAGATAATAGCAAATAAATAACAGAGACACACAATCACAAGCATCTATGCATCACAATACAATAAGGTATATACAAGACAGAGAAAGAGAACAAAGACACAAAACACAAGTAATCAACTTTGGAAAATAAGGAAAATAAATAAAATTATGGAGTATGTATTTTTGTAGAATATATTCAACTATTTTTTTGAATTTTTAAGAAGAAGAAAATGCAAGATATACAGTCCTTCACTTTAACCAATCAAGCAAATAGGACGCTCGGAAAAACGTTACAAATATCTAAACATGAAGTCCTAAGCATGTACCTTTATTTTTCCTTGATAGATAAGAATATGCAGAAGAATTTAACATGACCTTGTCTTGGGGGGTTTGACATTGTATCAATTTTAAAGGATTTTTGTAAGTTCTGAAGTTTTTTTAAATTTATGTACACTGTTGAGTTCCCTTTAAATACGGGGCAGATGTAGCTGAGAACATGCTACAACATTTTTTGGTATTTCTCAGAGATGCAATGAATAAAATGAAAATAAAAGATTACATGAAGATTACGAAGGAAGCGATAAACTTCGCACCACGAAAGCACATAAAAGAATAGAAAACAATTTGGTTATGTTGTTCACTCAGCTTGGTACCCTACCAAAGCTCGTGAGGGGTTTTAGATATAATTTTAGATAGAATCGTACTTAGGACATAAATTGTTGTCTCTACTAAATGTCATTATAGACTAAGAGGTATGTTTGCTTGACTCATCGTTGATCTCACTATGTCCAACATGGTTATGTTGCGCCTCTTTGCAACTCCATTGAGTTAAGGAGTACTTGGAGGAACGAGATTGGAATAATTCCTCTCTCTCTCTCTCTCTGATATATTATTTGAATTCATCTGAGAGTTATTCACCATCTCAGTTAGATCGAATCCGTTTTTTCTTCTTGTCGGTTTTATTCTCAATCAAAGCCATGAACTCTTCGAAATTTTCAAAGATTTTATGTTTGTGGTGTAACAAGAAGACAAAATCATACCACAAATGCTCGTCAATTAATACCACAAAATATTGATGTCCATTTCGAGACACAATACAATAGGGACCACATACATCGGTATGTATTAGGTCAAGTATACCTTCACACCTTTCACCTTTCTTAGAGAATGGTACCCTAGGCATTTTTCTTCGAATGCAATGTTTGTAAGTTGGTAAATGACGAACTTCTAGGAAATCCATAGGCCAGTCTTCTATTAGTCTATTGATCCTATCAACATATGCATGTCCAGCTCTTTGATATCAGATAATAGTTAAATGATATCCATCCTCTATTAATTATTGAAGAGTTTTATTATTAATAGTGGTATTGACATCCACGACACATTCATGTATGTTCAATTCATAGAGTTCATGTGCTATTAGAGAACCATCTGCTCTAAAATTACCATAATGTCTTATGATAAGTTTATTACATAAAAGGAAAATGTATCCATGCCTAACTATCTTAGATACGGATAGTAAGTTCCTTCTAAAATCTGGTACATAGAGACAATTTCTAATTTATAGGACTTTCCCACTAGACATTGATAGTCCACTAATTGTAACGGTGATTGTTGCAACAGTTGCATCGGATCCTATCTGGATGACTATCTCCCTTTCATCAAGTTTTTTGGTGTCTTGAAATATGTGCAACTGATTCCATACACGAACATATGCACCAACATCAACAACCCAACTTACTTCTCATCCTACGAGTAAGTTGGTTTCAATGATGAATGCGGATTTCTTATTTGCAAGAGTTATTCATTTGTCCTTCTCTGAGGACTTTAGATATTTTAGATGGTTACTCTTTCAAAATCACGATGCGTAGTAGTTATGGTAGATGTCCATCTTTATGGAAGTCAGATGTGCCGAAGTATTAGAAGATTGATCAACAGTTTGACCTTTCTTCTTGATTTGAATCGGACCCTTTCGGGATCCATGCTTTCTATTGTGCTTCCCTTTAACGCATGCAACCATTGCATCGCAAGAGGGACATTCTTTTTTCATGATGTCCTTAGTGGACCTTTATGTATAAAGAGTGTGTTTCACATCTCCATACATATCCTTCAGATTGAGAAGGATGTAATGAGCGGCTGCAATCACTACAATTAATTACATCTATAATGACGATTAAATAACAATGATTATAAATAATCGTCATTATATTTATAAACGTAATGTCATAGCGACGATTGTATCCATTTGCCGCTAATTATATCAGAAATAGTGACGATTTTTCACATTCGTCATTATTTTGATATAGCAACGAATAAATCGTTGCGTAACTTTCAACTATCAAATATTCTATTGTATATAAATAAATAATAGTATTTATTAATATAATTTAAAATCTAAGTTAAACATATCAAAGTTGTTATTCCGTGACAAGATATTGTATCGTAGGTGTAAATTAATATTTCTATATTAATCTTTTCGCAATGTCAAAGCTATGAAGAAAAAAACAGAAGATAATTGCACAGGATCTTTTATTCTAATGCTTTGGCCTATGAGGATCATTTCATAAATTAAATATCCCATTTTGTCTACCACTTCCCAGCAAAATTGTCCACATTATGATATTTTTTCCTTTCTTCCGCAAACCCTACACCCTCGCAATCTCCGTCTTTATCATCGACAACAACGTCATCTCTGTCTTCCTCGTCGAGTTGTCGAGTCCGTTGAGAGGTATAAATGGAGCCCTATCCCTACCTCTACATCATTTCTCTTCTTCTTCCGGAGACTTGCCCTAAATTTCTTTCTCGTCGTGGCATCAACAAATCTGTTCTCCACAACGGGCAATTCTCCATCGTCATCGATCTCCGATTATAGGTATGCTCTTCTGCTTGATCGAAGTCATAATCTGAGCTACGAATGCATATTAGATTTTATTCTGATCCAATCAATGAATGTATTGAGATTGTATCTAATTTGTCATTGTTATCTATATTGAGATTGGATCATAATAGATCTGATTACATCTGATTTTTATGTTAGAAATCAGCTATACATTTGTTCGGATTCATAACGTTTAGTCTTCTTCGGTGAGATACCTTTGTTATGTTTTCTATTGAACGCCATCACTGCTATAGACAGATATTTTTGTGTGTCTCGTCTTTTATTGTAAGAATTGGGGGTAAAGATGAAAATTAATAAAAAAATAGCGCACAACGATTTTCCGATGTACCACATCTGCTTTTCATACTAACTATTTGATTAGTACTAGTAGAGATTGTAACAATTGTGTTCCTAGGAAATATTGAAATTGCCTAGCAGATTTCATATTTTTAAATTCGGAGTTCAATATAGTGTTGTTTGGGAACACTTGTGGTCGAGAGAAATATGTAGTAGTTTTATTGATTGAATGAACCACTGAAAGATTACTAGGTGATTTTCGACTTAATGTGTGGCTGTCAACCTTAGGTCTGTTAGACGTTTAGAACCATGTTCCAACTTCCAAATAAATTTTATAGCCTGCAATTATTGGTCTATCTTCACTGGAATTAGCCTTGATAATGATATACTTTTTTGTAAACTAATTGTGGATTTGCTAAAATCTCATATCTTTTGTTTCATGACATCATATTTGAATGGTTAATGAAAATGTTGATTTTTGGGCACGATAATCTAATAAATTGTTAGTAACCCTATCATAAGTACCCATGTTTGATATGTATTAATTCTGCAGATGAGAGACACAAAATTTGATTACTGTTATGCATTCTAAACCAAATGAATCCGATCAAGTGTTCATGAAGACATGCAAAAAATATCAATGATCCAGAATGTGCTCAATAAAATTAGCTAAACATCACTAGCACAACAAAAGAGTTACATTACGATATTTAACACCTGTGCTTGATCATGATAAGCTTGGATAAGATCCTTATTCTATCCTATCTTAATAAGTTGGGATTATTCAACATAATGTGACTACTATTACATAATCAAATCAAACTCAATCCTCTGTATTACCTTTAATCTTTTTTGAGATTCTGACAAAGCTTTCTTAGTTAATTTTAAATTTCCATCTTATTTATGACTTAACATGTAGAAATAAATGAAGTTTTGAGAAAAATGTATGAATATTTGAGATGCTGACAAAGCTTTCTTATTTTTTTCTTCTCTTATATTTTAATGAATGGAAACTAAACAGAGTCTTTATAAAAAGGTTTGAAGATTTTCTCAAAAAAAAAAGAATGTATGAAACAACATTCAGAATGAATGATCATAATGAAATAATAAGTGCTAGTCATGCTATTTTAAGATAGTTCATATTATTACCAATAGCGAGACATATATGGAACCACCAACTCTCATATCATATACAAACATTACATGCTAAGGAAGTTTGCATGTGAAAGAAAGAGTATATAATTTCCATTCCAAGTTCTCTAACTCTTTGTTGTTTCCTTAGATGGCTAATAGTCCATCTGGTATTGATGCAAACAATGTCGTTTGCAATCATCCCTACTTCAAATAGCCTATTATTATTATTTGAATATACACTTATTTATGACCTTTTTCAAATTAAGTATTTCAAATATGCAAATAATAAGCAAGAAAGAAGTACTACTTGGCATGTAAAACTAATATGGAAAGAAGTCACATTCGTTAGTCATTTATGTGATTTAATTTAGCAAAAGAACAACTATAGACATTAAAACATGAATAATGATTGATTTGATTTCAATTAGAAACATCCACTAGAACAATGCCAATGCCTAGGTTTATTAGGCTCTCGTATCGAGAAACATCCCAAATCAAAAGGAAATATAAGTATAACAAAGAAGATGATACATATATATAGATAAATTGTGGTCATTTATTCTTTAGAATCGTAAATGGATATGTTTCATAATGTGCTCCATGTGAAAATAGGAATCATGAGAACTGGAATACCAATTTCTCATTGTAATTTTACTACAATGAACCATATGGTTACTTAAGTTTTTCTTATTTGTTGATAATTTATCTGATATTTCTCTTTAACTGCACAGGAATAAGAATGATGGTTCTCTAATAGCTTTTTATATTGGAGGACTTGATCAGATGCATGCAATAGTAAGTTGGCAAATATTTCTTGTAAACTGTTGACGCTTCTTTTATTTGCATATTCTTGTCTAAATTTACAAAAATAAGTTAATGATTCTGTGTTGTATAAATGTCTGCAGATTGGTGATGTAATTGCTATTGCATAGTATATAAACATCATTCTCATTATACACGTGCTTGATAGCCGCCTTCCCAGGGTTTTTAATCCACCTTGAGAGATTTTGTTTCTCATTTTGATAAAGACCTGAGAAAAATTAAGCACATAGTACGTAATTATTATTGTTATCATTTTATCTTATTTTTTAGCATTGAAGCTTTCATTATTGTGCATGCATAGAGTTTCAGGGCATATCTGATGTGGATCATTTTCTTATTTTGTTCAGAATGGCGTTCAGATGTTGAAAGAACTTCCTCGAGGAATGAAGAGGAACTTCCTCCAAGAATGAAGAGGAACTTCCTCATGTATTCAATGGCACTGATCAGTTGATTAGACATTATTTTATGATCGATATATTCTAGTAGAATATGTTTGTGTAATTTCTCTATACTGTAATTTGACACTTAAAATAGAACCAATATTAACTTTTTTGCTTCTCTACATAACTTGGTTTCTATCGTGGCATCCCAAAACCCATATGTTAACTTGCTATCTTCGCCAGCATGAATATGATCATCATCGAAAAACCAAAAACTTGCTAAACATAAAATAAAGCACTTCTATGCCTCCATGATATTTCTTAGAAATTAGAATGAATACAAATTCTACTTAACTATTAATGATTACTGTGGAAACATAATAACATATAAGAAATGTTAATTTTCTTTGAAGACACATTAGAATACAATTAATTTCACTTACAATTAGCTAACTTGAACTATTCAGGATATAAAAGACCCTTTTATTTATGAGTTGTAAGTTAGCTGCATAGAAGTCATATTGAACTACTAATAACGTCCATGCAGATAGAAGAACATATGGAAACTGTAGGTATGAAGGTATTGAGAAACAACTGCAGAGTTGCTTTAAATAAAATCCCTGGCTATAGGTTATCAAAGTTTTGATTGATTTTGTATTGCTTCATAATTAGTTAATTAATTTTTATGAGAACATGGTAGTGCTAAATGTTATGTATATGCTAGTTTTACTGAAGTCACTGTTATAATTTTATTTGACATTCACCATATTAATTTTATGGATAGTCAGGAGGAATATATTAGCATTGATTTTTTTTCTTATTTATGCAGTAGAGGTTGCATCTATCCAGATCCATCCTTACGAGACGATTTGAATTTTAACTTAATTGTTAACGAATTTCATCGATAGTTTATATATTGATGCTATTGGATTCTATATCCTTTATTTGAATGTTTGACATATATGGCACACAATGTAAGAGAACACAAAATATAAGCATATATATGCCATTTGGTTGTCATCTTATTTCTAATTATAAATGTAATAGAACACATAATGGGGGACTTTAGCCCTTCTTACTAGATGGCATGGGTAATGCATGAGTGGACTTGATCCTCCTATCACGTATTGTGTATGTGTATGCATGTGTGTGTTGTGAGAGTGGGTGCGTATGTGAAGCTCCACATATTCGGTGGTGTGTGCACCATGTAAGGAAATTTATTTTCAAATTAACATGTAAAAATACTAGTTATCACAAAATCGCAAAGAACCAATCAGACACTTTGTGTATGTCCATGCTGGGTGGTGTGTGTAACATGGTAGATTTGAATGAGCATACATATATGTTGTAGTTTCAAATCAATAGGTAAAAATACTAATTATCACAAAAGCAAAAAGAACAAATCATACAATTTGCATCCATCCACACTTGGTAGTGTGTGACCTTGCACACTGAGTTGTGTGCAACACATCCAGAGATTTGATATCTGTCATCTGTTAAAATCACATAAATCCATCATACACTCTGTGTCCGCTCCACTTCGTGTGGTGTGCGACCCTCTAAACCGTGTCGTTTATGCAACACATGCACATGTACACAGCACACCACCCTCTTCCAACATACATCAGTGCACCCAATCACTCATAAAGTATTTTTGTTGCAGTGTACCTATAGTTAATGTAATGGTAACAACAAAGTGCTTGTCAAGATGATGGTGGATCACAAGGTAGAGACGATGAACAATTTCATAAGCGTACTCGTTAAATTTCAGGGGCCAGGAGACAATTGAGTATCATATTTCTATATAATTTTTTCCTATTTAGAAAATGGATGGTTTTGTGTGTGGATTTGACACAAATCTTTATGTAAACATGATGATTTTTTTGGATGGATGAGTTTCACCTCAATGACCTCATACAATTCTTTGACAATACAACTGATTGGATACGCGATGGTCTTCCTAGAGGGATAATTTATATTCAGATTTGATGGGAGTTCAAATTACTCATTGCTTCTATAGCATTTAACTTTTATAATTAATTCAATGCTTCATTTACTGATTTTTTAGTAATATTTATTTTGCGTGTTTATAGTTGATATCTGTGGAAAATAGTGAGACTGATATAATGGATGGGGGAGATGATGCATTTTTTAGTGGTCAATCTATCTCTAAATAGAAGTTTTTTCATATCAGGATCTACAGTTGAATTCCGATGGAATTTCGATGTATATACGGACCAATCAATCTCAACTATGGTTGAATCCATACTACACAATGATGTGTAGATTGCATTTATCAACTATGTTCTTTATTGATTTTATGATGTGCAATATTTTTCTTTGTTGATGGTTGGAGTTTCGATATTGTAGATCACATGTCGCAGCTTGAAAGCATCTTGGACGACGAAAGACATAATATAAGAGAATGTAAAAATCTCAGGGTATTGTCCTAACCAGGAAAATGGGTGTTTATAAGGTACAAGTATAATACCTATCGATAAAATATTAGTTTTACCATTACTAAGTCTAAGCATTTTGTTTATTCTTTTTAGTTTGGTTAGGTTGGTGCAAAGTTGGCAGTAATAATCAGTGAAGTATTTGTTGGAACTATCCCTTGCTTTTATTTGATGATGTTCTACCACAAGGAGTAAGTCTCTCGATCTTTGGTTAATATACATCACATGAGATGGTTGGTGTTTATTTAGTCACGATAAATTATTATGAGATATTTTCTTTACACAATGGATGCAACCGGTGTAATTGCTATTGGATTATATATTGATTTTGTAGTGAGATTCATACTGCAGAATATTCCTGGGATTACAGAAGAGAAGGAGACATCATATGTTGTAGGATCATGTCTGACTCGATAGACAATCATGTGGGAGGAATCTTTCGAGCCGGTTTCTTTGTTATCAGAATTAGCTCTATTGAAGAGGGTGTTCATCGCTACAATACCCGCAATCTTGGACTCCAAGTATGCAAATATTTACATTCTTTTCTTTTAAATTTGTTTGAATGTTTTACCATTTATGGTATCCAAACTTTAGAAAGTTCATTCACCTAATTCAAAGAAGTTGGGCATGATCATCCGTATTGTGAATGAACCATATCTTGACCTTCAATGGTTGATTTGAGTTCTCTTGTGGTTTAGGTTGTGGTATTATTCTATTAAAATACTTAAAATTCACTAGGGGATGAAGGAAGTGTATATTCCCATCCCAATTATATATATTTTAATTCATTTCATTCATTTTTTATATCCACAAAGGTGGGTTCTATCTACCATGTTACTCAAATCAAGTTTATATGTGAGTTTCTTCTAAATATTTCCCTGTAATGATTGAATTGTTTCTTATCCAGGATATTATTCGCAAGAGACATCAATGATGTTGGTACTATTCAGATCAATTTGTCACTAGCAAGGGGACCATTTGTCACTGGAAGGGGACCTTATCACCATCAGGAAAGCACTCATGGATAAAATTAAAGTCATCATATTTATCAAATGTAGTTTTAAAATTTTTTAATGTATTTATTTAATCATATTGTATTTGTAAACTCTTGTTCATATTCTTTTGGTATGTGTTATAATATAGCAGCAGTATTACGAAATATTTCTTCATATATGCAATCAAGATCAGTCATTATCATACTTTGTAGGTGTATTAAAATATTTGTAATAGTTAAAAGCAACGAGATTTCATGTAACGATTCGAATTTGCTGCTGTGAATCAAATATATTTCCGAAAATAAATTGAAATAGCAACGATTCTATACGTAAAAATAATTGCATGATGATTATATTCGTTGTTTCAATTTAGCAACGATTGTCAATGCGTTGACCTTTCAATTTAGCAACAAATGTTTATTCGTTGTTATTTCAATTTAGCAACGAAGCATATTCGTTGTCATTTCAATTTAGCAACGAATAGGCATTTGTTTTTATATTTTTAACAATGGCTTATATAACAACGGTTTTAGCAACGAATCACTCATTCGTCGTGAAACAATATAGTGACGACTTATTCGTTGCTCTCTTCACAAGATATCCGTCGCTATAGGTATATTTTCTTGTAGTGAATGTCTATAAGTTGCATCTAAAGCACATTAGACAATGATCCAATAATGTAGCAACAAGCGATCAAACGATCTTAATCACACTTCTTGTTGAACTCATGAGTATCCTTTATCTGATGGCTCTCATACTTCATACGATAGAACATACACTATGCGCTCTGTCTCAAGTACGAGTTCTAAATTACGCGTCCAATCCAAATAATTTTGATAGGTCAATTGATTGACATCAAGCAGTTTTTCGTTGGGTCAAGATATTTCATCTGAAATTAAATAGAATGTACTTTAATAAATCATGATTAAGGTATTTAAATAATTTAAATATGTTAAACCAATATGTTCTCCTACTTCATAATTTGGAAGTCCTTCTCTTGTAAGCTTTAAGCATGAGGTGGGCAAATCCAACAATCCCACTACTAGAACCAAGTCTCCTCTCGAACTTCATTGCACCCCAATAATATGAGAAAAATTTAATTACAATGAAAGAAGCATGAACTCTTTCTGTCTTACAAGTCCGACCTGTATTCTTAGTTCAGTCTTCAACACTCGCATCCCCACATATATAGAGTTAACATATTGTCCATCAAACCAACCGTCAATGAGCAAAATATAATTTATGTTATGCATGATACAATATTTCCTCGATAATATGATGAATAATATTGTGGTTATTATGCATACAACCCATCTCTTTCGAGAAACAAAGAATCTAATTCATATAAGTATGTATTCTAGAGTCATGATAACGCATGAGCGTCTCCAAAAATACAACCCATGGTGACAGAGTTCTTCGTAATGACGAAAGATCATGGATGTCATCATATGACTTGTCCATCTACTTGTTTAAATTAATGAGAAAACACCATGCAGACTTATGCTAATAGGAAGCACTTTCACTGCAAATGATGCATAGGGTACCAATTAAGAAACCATTAGCATATACAGACCTAGTCACATTCATCTTTCCAATTCAAGACAGCACAAAATGGTGTAAATTATACTGAGAGGATTTTTATCGATCTTAAGATCATGTATTATGCAATATAATAACACCTGTAGATTTAGGAATTTAAAACCTTCTTATTTTCAACAATATCTAATGCAACAATTTAGACAATTGACAAGAGTGATCAAATCGATTCTCAATTTCTATTTGCTTTTCAAACAACTATGTACATAAATCAACCAATGAAATATGAAACAAATAGACTTTCTAACCGATTTCATATATACAAATTAGACAAAAGAATGATTTCGTTTTTAAATTTACAAGCCACGAGCATCGCCCTCCAAACTAGAAAGCATTATATAACTTGGGCTTAGAATTCATTGTGCCCTCAAATATTTCCAAAATATTAGGTTCATTCATGATGTCTGTATATCATGAATATTTCTATATATTTTGCATCCCAGAATAAGAGAGACACGTCACCAAAACAATTGAGTCCTCTTCCAACCCTGCCTATAGAGAAATCCAATTTCTCGAGGTCACACAATCAGAATCGCACGAAATTTTTTTGCACTTATTGGGGACTAGAATTGTGGCTTATTACATTGTATTTATCATGCTAGTTGACTCAAAAATTGTAGCAAAAAATTCAACATTTTCTAGCTACAATCTTTAATCAAAATCGTAGCCTACGGTAGTTTTTAACATATGAATCTTCTCCCAAACGCTACCAACTATCGGCATGTCTTTTGAGCATGAGTTTGATCCTTATAAACCTCATACATATCACAAAAAATAAGTTCAAAATAGAGGATAACAACAACAACTTCGAAAGTCAATGAATCATTCGAATTCTCAAAACTATTTGCAAGACAATGTACTAGATGGTCGGCATAATATGGGCGATTGTTCATCGGACTTTTATGCAATATAAATTCTCTAAACTAAGAATATAATGCCAATTAAAGGAAGTGATAAACCTTCTATCACGTAAATGAGGAAAGGATTAGCAAATAATTTGCAAATCCAATATGTCCATAGTTTCAACATAACAAAAATTATATGCGAAGCAAAATCATAAAATTAAGGAAATATTTTTCTAACATGGTTTCTTTTATTCTTATGAATATTTGGAATATGTTAAGGTTACCTCTTGAAGCTTGTATCTTTAAAGCAAGAGACTTCTCGTATGAAGTCTGATCTAAGGACACTCCTCGCGTAGATGTGATGATGAGTCGCATTGCTTCCCATGAACTTTGATATCTTATTATTGATGACGTCCATGCAAGAATGATCCCAAGATCCTTATTTCATCTCACGAAATTGAGTCTTATTGTATGTACAAGAAGCACAACGAAGAAGACAATCTTCTATCTCGCACGACCACACCTATAAAGAGAAGAAACAAGCTTGATTGTAGACATGTTGGGTAATTGAACAATATGACTTATTCTGGATCGCTTAGCAGTATGTTATGGCTAATAAAAAGATATACCAAATAATAATCACCACGGATTAAGCAATCGTTTTACGAAATAAGAACAACCACAAGAGACAAGGATTTTAATGTGGAAACCCCACTGGGTAAAAACCATGTCTTGAGTCACCTGATTCAGGATCTTCCAATTGACTGAGTCAATCAACTAATCCACTATCTCGAGTTGTTTCTCCACAGATAACCCGCAGTTTACAAGTGCTTCAGATCATACACACCCCAAAGTTTTCCCCGCAACTTGGGACCAGGCACCAAGTCCTTTGTATAACTTGGATCAAATACGAAATATTAAAGTACAATAGTAAGTAAAGATTACAACATTCTCCGAAGCCTCAAATATAAACATGCAATACAAATAATGAGGCTAAGAATATACATGTTGTAATAAAGAATTAAATTGCAAATTGAGCTTGTAGACGACCGACTCTCAAGATGTGATCTTGAAGTAAAGACTAGGAGGGACAGCCTCGAACAAAGCTTTGAGAAAGAGAGAGAGTCTTTGCCTTGGAATATGTGTTCTTAACAATAGACCTAGGGTCTTATTTATAATGGTAGGGGATGGGCTCCCAAAAATCCAGCCATTGGAAACAAATTTAGAAATAAATCATCAGGATTTGATACGATCAGATAGAAAAAGGTTATCGATCATCTCGTAGTCATTGAAGGTTTCCACTCAAATTGTGATCGATCATAAAAGGATGGTGGTCGAACACAAGAGTGGTCAATCAGATCAAGTGGGTTGGTCGATCAGATCAATTAGGTTGACTGATCATATCAAGAAGGATGATCGATCATATTGACTCAAACTTAATATGCTTGCACGATACACATGCATGAGACTTTTTATATATGCTTATTACAAAAGCTCTTCTTTCTTCTTCATTTTATTCACAGCTTTCAGCTTGTCCACATCTTTTGTACTTCATACTTAGAGTGAGATTGTCGTGAAATATGCAAATCTATCTGTACGCACAAATATTTGTTATCATTAAAATAATGATACAATTAGTATGCGATCAAGATACTAACATTATCCCCCTTTTCCATGATGGTAAATAAATAGAACCTGAAGATTGACTTCTTCACTTCTTCTCCCCCTTTTGACATATCAAAAATATTTAATATAAAAATATTTTCTTTAAAAAATGTTAGAGATTACCGTATATTGTTGTTTCTTTATTTACCTCTATTTCCTTATGCATTATTTCCCTATGTATCATTGTTTCCTTATGTATTGTTTCCCTATGTAACCCCACAGGGGTATTTGTGTAAGTTCTCCTCTGAGCCCCAGGGTTTAGTCCTATATAAGGACCCCTAGACCTCACAGAATAAACACACAATATTCGTCTCTTCTTTTCTTCACATGGTATCAGAGCAGCAGTCCTTGACTGGTGTTCTGACCTAATTTTCCCTCCTACCACCGCCCGCCCCTTCTTCTTCTCTCCCATCCACGACGCCATGCGTTAGGCGTGCGCACCTCAAGCTCCTGTGCCTTGGGCTCTAAGTCCTAGGCACTTCGCGCTCCTTGCCCCTGTGCGCCCCTGCACGCCCCTGCATCGAGCTTCTGCACACACCTCACTGTTGCAGCCCTAGGCCCCTGTTCGGCTCCGGTTTAGGGCGTTCAGCCTCCACAACTCTCCACTAATGTGTAACTAAGGAGGCTCTACATATCAACAACAACTTCATCTAGGTCACTTTTTCTTGACCTAGAGACGCTATCATGACGTCCATCGAGACCAAGCTTATGTATCCATCTTCTTCTCTAATGGTACAAGGCACATCTAGTTGAAAGGCTCGGAAAACTATGTTCTATGGTCTCGATCCTTCAAGATATTTATTGGTGGACAAAGAAAGGATGCCATCCTCACGAAGACTCCTCGTGCTATCACTGATGCAGAATATGAAGCCTGCTTTGTCGACAATTGCCAGGTAATTACTTGGATGACTAATAGTGTATATCCAAATATTGCTGCAAATCTCTTATATAAAGATACTGCAAAAGCCATGTGGGAAAATCTAGAGCACACATATTCTCAGAAAACAACCAAGTCTCGTCTCTCTGATATATACACAAGAATCTGGTCTACTAATCAAGAAGAGACCAGTCTAACTGAATACTACCATACACTTACAAGCTTGTTTAAGGAACTTCTAATCTTTCAACCTGCATGCTGTGATAAACAAATAGGCGAACGTGCTGAATGGCAGGTCTACAATTTTCTCTCGGGACTTCACTCGAAGTACGAAATTGCAAAAGATCAATTTCTTATGGCAGATAAATTGCCTACGATCGAAACCATATTCGATCGACTACAGAAACTGGAAGCTCCGGTTCAAAATTCCTTGCTTCATTCTTCCACAGAGACAACAACCCACTATTCATCTGGGCAAAGAGGACGACAGTCCTATCCTAGAGGTCGAGGTCGTGGTCGTGATTCCTCTACTGGTCGTTATCCTGCATGCCTACACTGTGGTCGCATGAATCATCCGTCTGAACGTTGCTGGGCAACATTTGGCAGGCAATCAAGTACTCATAACACTTATGATGATGAATCACATGATACAAACAATGATACAACTACTCAGAGTACAGACAGACAACATACTCCATTCACTACTTCCGAATATACTCGCCTGCGACAACTTCTACATGATTTTGCTCCCTCAACAAAAGATACGACTGCATCTGCTGCTACTGCTAGCCTTGCCACTACATCAGGTACAATAGTAAACTCAGTTTCTGATACCAAACATGCATGGATTATTGATTCTAGAGATTCCACTCATCTAACGAGAGATGTAAGTCTACTGACCTCATCTCAACCCTCTACCTCTATAAAGAGCGTTCATGTTGCCAATGGGGATCATTCTCCCGTTACTGCTGTTGGAACTATTGAATTCTCCAACAAACTTTGACTGAAAGATGTGGTGCATTGTGCTCCTGCTTTCCTGCTCAGTCTTTTATCTGTTCAGAAGCTATGTCATGAGCTACATTGTCGTGTTATTTTTGATGAATTCTGCCGCTATTTTCAGGACATCTGGACGAGGCAGATTTTTGGTGGGGGACATGAGAGGAATGACCTATATTACCTCAACAATCCTACCACTTCCAACTTTACCGGCGCTACCTCCATCACTGAAGATCCCCTTCTTTGGCATCTTCGTCTGGGACATCCTTCTGCCAAAGCTCTCTCTATGATGTTCCCTTAACTGTCTACGCTAAAACCTTTTGAGTGTGAAGCATGCCAGTTCGGAAAACATCATAGAGTTTCCTTTCCTGCTAGAATTGAGCCTCGTTGCACTACTCCTTTCTTCCTAATTCATTGTGATAATTGGGGACCCTGTCTGGTCAAAACCATTAGTGGTCATAAGTACTTTGTTGCTTTGTGGATGATTACAGTCGCTTATCTTGGGTATTCTTGTTAAAAGAACATTCAGAAATTAACATCGTTGTCAAGAACTTCTTTCATTATGTTAAAAATTTCTTCTCTACTACAATTAAAATCTTTCGTTCTGATAATGCTCTGAAATTTACTCAGAATGACTAGATAAGCTTTTTTGCCACCCAGGGAACCATACATCAAACATCTTGCCCACGTACATCCCAACAAAATGGGGTTGCTGAAATAAAATCGAGACACCTTCTTGATATTGCTCGATCCTTACTCACCCATATGAATGTTCCCAAGATATATTGGGGCAATGTTATCCTTACTGCTGTTCATCTTATAAATAGGGTCCCCTCTGCTTCTCTACATGGCTCCACTCCCTTCAACTTACTATATCCCGAGGAGAAACCTTTCCCTCTGCCCTTACGAATTTTTGGATGCACAGCCTTTGTCCATAATTTCCATACCATGGACAAATTATCTGCTCGTGCTATCAAATGTGTTTTTCTAGGGTATTCTCAAACTCAAAAAGGATACATATGTTACGATCCTACAGGACATCGTTATTACGTTTCTCTTGATGTCACATTCTTTGAACAAAACAACTTCTTTACTCAGACAATGTCCTGTATTACCCTAAAATTCTCCCCTCCACCAATTGTGTATAAAAGAAGAACTGTGTCTAATCTTGTTCAGGTTCCTTTATCTATTACACTGTTGCAGGACACTACGCCATCCTCGAATGCTCCCACCAATGCTACCCTGGATAGTCCTCAGGAGTTACCGATCGCACTACGAAGAACAAAGAGGCAATGTACACTTCACCCAATATCTCATTTCACCTCTACTAATGGGTTATCTTGCTCTGACAAAAGATATGCAGATGCCATAATGGCTATTTCTGTTTCCAAAGATCATCATATTGCATTACAAGATGAGGGATGGAGAATGGCACTGAATGAAGAAATGGAAGCATTACAGTCTCGAAAAACATGGGACCTTGTCAAATGCCCTCTTGCATGTAAACCAGTTGCATGTCGTTGGATCTTCACTACAAAGCAGTCCCCTGACGGTTCTATTGATCGTTTAAAAGCAAGACTTGTAGCAAAGGGCTTTAATCAAACATACGGGGTAGACTACTTTGAAACATTCTCGTGGCTAGAATGGAATCCATACGAACTATCATCTCTATGGCAGTGAACAAAGGGTGGCCTATGTTTCAGTCATATGTCAAGAATGTGTTTCCATATGGAGAGCTTGACGAAGAAGTTTACATGATATAACCCCCAGGTTACGAAGTTGAGGGGGAGTATGTATGCCAACTTCACAAAGCTATCTACGGACTAAAGCAGAGTCCAAGAGCTTGGTTTGATAGACTGAGTACATGGATTGACACCACGGGCTTCCAGAGGACTACATATGACTATTCGGTTTTTGTCAGGAGGCGATAGACTGGTGTTGTAATTCTTGTTGTATATGTAGATGATATGATTATTACTGGAGATGATGACCAAGGGATATTAGAAACCAAGGCTTTCTTGCAAAAAGTATTCGTCACCAAGGATCTTGGACAACTTCGCTATTTTCTAGGCATGGAAGCTCTACGTACTAAGAAAGGCTTACATATGTCACAGAGGAAATACTGCCTTGACATACTAACTGAGGCAGAACTACTTGGGTGCAAACCCTCAGGATTTTTAGCAGAGCCTAGAAAAAATTCTGCATCTAATGATCCTCTCTTTAAAGACACTACACGATATAGGAGCCTGGTTGGCAAACTTCTATATCTTACAGTTACTAGACCTGATATATCTTATGTTGTAAACAGAGCCAGTCAATATATGAAGAAACCATGCTACGACCATTGGCAATATGTACTTCAAATCCTTCGCTACCTAAAAGACCGCCAGGACGAGGAATCTTCTATGCGGCAAATGGTCACACAAATCTTACTATATATGCTGACGCCGATTACGCAAGCTCTCCTCAAGACTGTCGATCTACAACTGGATATGACATGATGGTGGGAGGAAACCTGGTTAGTTGGAGAAGCAAGAAACAAGCAACTGTTTCAAGATCTAGTGCTGAAGCTGAATATAGAGCAATGACTCATGCTACATGTGAGATCACATGGCTGCTCACTTTTCTACAAGAACTAAATGCTGCTACATCCACTCCTACTCCCTTGTACTGTGACAACAAATCAGCTACCTACATTGCTACCAATCCCGTGTTCCATGAGAGAACAAAACATATTGAGATTGATTGTCACTTTATCAGAGATGTTGTACGAGGAGGGAAGATAACCACGCCGCACATTCCAACAGATCTTCAACTTGCTGATATCTTTACCAAGGCAGTGACTAAGAAGCGGCTTTCCTGGATAACTTCCAAGTTGGGCATGATTGATGAATATGCTCCAACTTGAGGGGGAGTGTTAGAGATTACCGTATATTGTTGTTTCTTTATTCACCTCTATTTCCTTATGCATTGTTTCCCTATGTATCACTGTCTCCTTATGTATTGTTTCCCTATGTAACACCACAGGGGTATTTGTGTAAGTTCTCCTCTGAGCACCCTAGGGTTTAGTCCTATATAAGGACCCCTAGACCTCACAGAATAAACACACAATATTCTTCTCTTCTTTTCTTCACAAAAATAATTTCCTCCTCTCTGGAAATACAAAAATACTTCATCTATTTATTTTAAAAACATGTTTCTCCCTCTAATAAAATTTTCCTTTTAATGTTTTTTTTAATTCTAAAAAATAACTATCCCCTTTTTAATGTACTATATGATGCATAACTAATAATAAAAAAACATAAGGTGGAAAAATTTCACCATACAACCAAGGAAGGTAGCCATGATATGATGGAAGCGACATCCATCCGTTGAGGTTGTGCCAAAATCTATGGGAATCTAATATATCTTCCTACACATAGTTTCTCCAAGTCGGGCTTTACTTCTCGTTGCTCGAGGTCTTCTCGTATACCGTTGTGCATGATTTGGAGTTCTCCTGTAACGTTTTCTCGATAGCTCCTCTCGTTGTTCTCCATCTACCAACATTAAATTTTGCCAGTATCTCTTTTTCTTTGGTTCCAACATGGTTAACTTCGCAATTCCTAATGAATTTTATGATGGTTTCAGTTTGTTTTGCAGTTTGGATTTTGCATCACGACTTTTCTAATGACATGAATTATGATGCGCTGGACTTTTGATCGATTGCATCCGAATGAAATTCGATATGTAGTATAAGGATCAATCTAGGATTATTCAATATTATCTGATTATTAATTGATCATAGAGATCCTTAATCAGGTTGTATTTGAGTTATTCGAATCTAGATGTCACATATGAAAACAGTGAAATATAACTTTTTCAAGAATGAACCGGGCAATATGTTTGGAATTACATATATAAAAATAATTTTAGGCTAAATCTACAATTACAAGGTGATATGTTATAAATGTAGCAACCATAAGATCTCATTTAATGAAATATATTGTGTATTATATTAAAGGAAAACCTAGAATGAAAAAAATAGTAACTACTGCTATATTTTTAAGTATAAGATAACTTTGAATAATTTGATCATAATGAGTGCGCGTTTAGTATAACCAGGAAGGTGTAGAGTATATGGTAGTTTTAATAAAAGAACATTTGCAATTGAAGAAACTCTTCACATAATTTTTTATGAACATGTAAACACAAAATATGCAAAATAAAAGGAACATGAAGATGATGAAGAATGTATGCATTTAATTCATTATCAATTGTTAGAGAATCTAATACTCCTAAATTATCTAAATTAGTTTTTGTATAAAGATCATCATAAATATATACAACGGATGAAATTGAAGAAAAGATCACTCATGATACCAACCAAACAATAATTTTGTTAACATGCTTGTTTTTTACAGGTAGATACTAAAACAATAAACAAGGAATGATGAGATAGAAAGATGAATAATAGTAATTATCGAAGAATAAATACGTTTGTAATGAAATCAAGTTTGGGATTTGGTATCATACGACTCATTTGTACAAACTAAATAGGCTACAGAGCTCAGATTAATGAGATTGTAAACTAATTCTACATATAACAAGACCTGTTCGTCAAGGAGGTATATACGTTCCTTATTTGTGTTTCTTTGTAATAGGTAATGCTAAGATGAAACAAACGATGAAACAAACACCATAACGAGGGATGGACAAAATAACCCTCCCGAGGTAGATCAAGAAATCTTTACAAGATGTTGAAATAAAAAGAATCTACATATATCTTCAACGAACAATATTTAGCAATAACTTTACACAATTTCATGCCAATTAATCAGCATGTTTCGATCAAACATTAAAAAATTTCACACAATGTATCATCACCAAATCATAACATGATATAATTTTCACACGGAGTGAGTTTATTTTGAACTACAACTATCTTTGCATGAAATTCATAATAAATTTTGTTGTTAATAGTTTAATGATGATTGTAATATAAATCATTCTAATTTCTAATGTACAAGAAACACCCAAGCCTTCTCATTTGAACTCTTTCCAAGGAAGAAGCAAACACACACACACACAAAACCCGGGGCGGCAGCAGCGCTCTCCCTCCATCGGTCTCCGCGAAGCAATGGTGAGGCTAACGGCGGACCTCATCTGGAAGTGCCCCCACTTCTTCAATGCCATCGGCGAGCGCGAGCTCGACCTCCGCGGTAACTCAATCCCCACCTCCCATTTTCACTCAGACCTCTCTTTTTAGGGTTTCCAATTGCTCTCTCTCTGGGTTCCTCTAATCTGATCGATCATCAACAACTCGAGTGGATGCCCTGATCCCTTCCATCCTTTTCAGGTAACAAGATTGCCGTGATCGAGAACATGGGTGCGACCGAGGTGAGCTTGTGAATCCCCACATCACGGTTTACATGAGCGAAATTTCTATTATTTCGACATAATTTATTCTTAATGATCGAGAAACAGAGTGGTGTTAATTTAGACTAAACTGCAGTGGAAGTTTTTATTGTAATGCATTGGGTTTACGTGTCCCGTGCTTTGCACTGGCTATTTGGTCCAGTTGCTAGGATTTTAAAAATGACACCCTACTATGACCGTGCTGTTTTAGTCGGGGTTTAGTAGAAGATCACTACGTAAGAAATTGACTTCTAATATGCATACTATATACACGCTTCCTTTGCTGGTTGTTTTGACCCATTTTCTTTAGTTACCAGGGTTTAATATCAAGCGCTATCAAGTCGATCTGACATTCATTTGAAGGTTTTAATAACCGCGGTCTAGTAGAAACGTGTTTTTTAACATAACCACAGTGCTAAACACACGGATGTTCAATCATTAAGTGTAAAGTAGACTATCCAATCAAACCACAGTGCTAAACACACGGATTTTCAATCATTAAGTGTAAAGTAGACCATCCAATCAACTAGGTCGTAACTGCCAATGCACATTCTTTTCAACACTATAGAAAGGGTGCATGCTGGTGGTATGCAGAAGTCTACTTAATGCTTTGGCTGGTTAGAACGTTGAAAAGGGGAACAACCCTTTTCATTGATGATGGTAGTGGCATAGATAAACCCTTTCGACATGATTTTTCATAGACAGAAGATTGCACATGAAAGGAAAAGAGACAGTGGGACTTGGGAGTTGAGACAGGAATGAATCTGCAGCCTTTGGAAAATGCTTTCCCAGGTTCCTTTCTCTCTTGACAATATTAAAATTACTAAGGGTATGAAGTGACTATCTGCGGAGATCACACATGCAAGCCACTTGAATTGAATACCACCAGATGGTTTCACTCTTGGCAGATTGAACATTACATGCAATGCATTCTCGACAAGAAAGAAACCTGCACTAGGACATTATAAGGGTAACCTCAAAGGAAGTACCAATGTGTTTAAAGTGAATATAATTGATGCAAATCAAAATCAGGCGTCAGGGTTCACAGATTTTTGTTTCATCCAATTTGATTCCATCATAATTCTACTTTTTTTGGAATAAAGTGAAATCAATCAAGGTCTCTAAATACAATATATATGGTTTTAGTTATTTAGGCTAGGAATCTTTTCAGGAGTGATGTTAGAGTTTGTTAGGATTTAGATTAGTTTAAATTTTTTATTTTGCAATCCCATCCTGTCTATATAAAAGAGGCCTATGGATCGGGAAAGAAGGAAGTTTTAAAATGACAACTTAGGAGTTTCTGCATCTTTCTCCTCCATTCATCCATTCCCCCTTAATTTTTTCTTCTTCTCATCCTTTAATTTCTTCTCCTCACGGTGAATTCCATACCGCATCAATGGAATTGATGCATCGTGAAATTAAGGATTAGAATTGATGCAACACGAAATTAAGGATCAGAATTGACGCATCATGAAATTAAGGATTAAGGTAAATCGAGATTTGTCGATTTTCTTTTCGTCTAGTTTAAGTTAATCATAACTTTATTTTTGTTTATATAAATTGAAATCAATTAAGATCTGAAGAGAGTTTAGTTATTTATTAGGAGTTTTTTAGGGGTCAAGTTAGAGTTTTTATATGATTCTATTTAATTATTAATTTAAGGATTCTATTTAATTAGTAATTTATTTTTTAACACATCCTAACCCTATAAAGAGGCCTATGGGTTCAGAAAAAAATGATGCCAGTCAGCGAAATTGAGGCCCCACATTGGGTTTTTGGAATTTCGACGAGATGTGGGGCGAATTTCATCCACATTGCACATTATTTTGGCGAACGACAAAAATAGGGGAATCCAACCATCACCTTCATCAAAATTTGACGATATGGATCAACTTGTGCCCATTTTGTTGCTGATGGTTGCTGATTGCAACTTTGCAAGGGCTTTTGTGGTATTACGACTTTACGATTCATGAAGTTCTTTTGTTGCGACAATTTTGCAAGAGGTATCTGGAACTCATGTGAATTTCTACCTCTAAGTCATGGTTTTGGTTTATAATTTCTTAAGATTGATTTATAAAAAATGTACATCTCCAAGTTTGTTTTAGGGATAATTTCTCGAGTCTCTAAGACAGGCTTTGATAGGAAACATACATAGTGAGATACAATTTTCCTCTATGACTCATGCTGAAACTTTGGCTTCGAAAATATGTGGTTCCACACAAGGCTTAACCATGCCACCCACAACCAGGGATCGTATTATCAAGCAAGCTGAAGAAGGTAGAGTGACATCTGAAAGAAGATACTCTTATGTATGAAAGGCTATCCCAAGTCTCTGCCAACTAATCACTATACAAAACACTTGCTCTGCCACTTCTACTTATTAAGCAATGAATATCATGCAAGAGTTGGATACTCGTTTTCAGTGAAAACTGCTAATACAATGTGTAAATTGAAGCTCTTTATGTCTAAGTTGAAAATAGTATGCAATATTTGTAATTATGAGTTTTAAGTGAGATCTATATTTATATGTACGAACACACTTCTTTAGTTATTTTCGAAATTTCTAGGGTTTAATTCCAAACTAAATCAGTTAAATACAAGTTCGAAGAGTGAGTTTTAAATTTTAACCTAATATATCATTGTATCCTTTTTTTGATGTATATCTTTTGCTATGTTGTTGCAAGTGTCGCCTCATTCATGTTGAAAAAACACAATCATGGTTTTTGCTTCTATTTTCGAATTTGACATTGAATTTGAATGACATGTTGCTGCTGTTTGAGTTTTGGATAGAAATACGCTAGTGCTCTTGATGGCAATAAGTCCAAGCCTTGATACAATTTTCACGGGAAGAGTATCGGATGTGGAATCACGAGACTAAAAAAACCTCTCGCTGACGGCTACAAGAATATGACTTTAATACACAGTATATTCTAGGTCAGGGCCTTGCTTGGAACAGAAGACCGAGAAAAATGTGAAAGTTAAAAGAGACAAGACTTCATTGAATTCACGTTATATAGGGAATTCAATGTCTTATTTGATTTTTTTGATAAGGACGATGTTTAATATCCACTAGATATTATCAACGAAGGCGAGAGGAATACATGTAAGATGTCAATGCATGACTATATGAGGAGTGAGCAAAAGAGACGAGAACTCGATGTTTATGGTGGTCTTGCATGTATTGGCGGGAGTATGGCAGATTTAGTGATGGACCTGGAAGTGTCGGTATCAAGGGAATGATGTAGGTGCAATTGAGCTGCTGAGACACCACCAAAGAAGAAGCAGAACTGTAAATGAACAGAATCATTCTCGAGAAAGAGCAAATTTGTTCACTATATTTAAGTAAAGATGCAAAGCAGAAGACATCGAGGGGTTATTCGATACTGTCAGAGAACGAGTTTTTTTTGAAAGGAAAAGGAGTGAGACCCTGTGAAGACACACACCAAAAAATTTCTATATATTCACATTTTTAATATATAGTTAACAAAGACCTAGATGCATGTAGATACTTGGAATGTCCTATCACTTGCTCTCTATACATTCTATCACCTTGAAAAATAAACTAATTTCTTCCCAGCCACTAGGACCATAGAATATTGGTAATCTAACCATGCCAAGTCCTGATTGAGAAGTGAGAACAAATCCAGTTAGTAGACTCCCAGAAGGACTCCTTGGACGTCGTCACCACCTATGGTAGTCAATGGAAGCCCATGCATCCCTCACAACCTTGCAGTCAAAGAACAAATGATTGACATTCTTCACTACGATCAAGTAGCGCCGACACGTCCCATTGATGTAGGAGAAGAAGCATGTCCTCCCTTCCTCAGTCAACAATCGATCCCTCCTCATCAACCAAATTAAGATCCAGATGATGTAATTCTTAGGCTAAAGACAATAATTGCACATAAGGCATTGTATGCCTTCCTAACCATGAAATGACCATCAATCCAACTCCAATGATCACAAGTGGGAGAAGGATCACCAACTTCTACCAAAGTCTCCGTCATTGACATGATGTTTTCAATGCACCGATCTAACAAATCCATACCAGAATAAAGGAACCATCCATCCTCTTCCCAACGCTCACCAACTGAGCACTTCCCATCAGATGCCATGTCCATTAGTTGTGGGTATCACTCACCAAGATTCTCGTGCCTAGTCCTGTGATCCCTCCATAGTTGGAAGCCATTGTTGTCACCTATGATCGACTCTAGGAAAGCGGAACCAATAGGCAAAACCAAACAAACACCTCATTAGAAACCATATGTGATGCCATAGATACCACTCACCATCCCACACAAAAGATCTGACCATCAACCCTATATGCGGGTTACCCGCTTGTTCAACAATGTCTTATTCGTCTCCTCCAGGCTCAAGATCCCGAATCCTCCATCCTCATTTGCAAGCAAGAGCGTCTTACATTTTACCAAAGGTATCTCTTAGACTATTACTTAAAGATGCCTAAAAGAACCTTCGCACCAATGACTCAATGCTCCCCTATATATCTAGAGGCAAGAGCTGTGTCGATAAAAAAAGTCTTCTATAGCCGATAAACTGCCTTTAGAAGTACAAGGTGACCACCTCTAGATAGGTAAGACCCTGCCACCATTGGTAACCAATCACTTTGCCTTTGTCTGCCACGAACTAAAGGCGACTCCAAGTTAATGATTGGGAGCATCCCCTGCTGCATACGAAGTGAAGCCATGCAAGCCACCACCTCATTCTCGTATATCCCGAAAGGAATAATTGCTGACTTGCATGACTCATTTTCAGCCCATAGAACATCCTAAACAATTCAAAAACCATAGAAACCCCCTCCACTGAGTCGTTGACGCCCTTCATAATGAATATTGTATTATCAACATACTGAATAATAGGCACATAACTGTCATCAATAGTATATCCTAAGAAAAAAAATCACCATCGACTACACTAGTGACCGTCCTGGAAAGTGCATCAACAAATATGACAAAAAGTAACGACAACGAACACCTTGCTGGACCGTATGCTTTTCATAAGCATCGCATTGGAGGATATTGTAACACATCTCATAATCCACCAAATCCACTCATCAAGAAAACCCTTCATCTTCTTCTATTAACACAATCATATACCTTGTAGAAATCCATATTCCATAAAAACCCAAGTCTGCTAGCTAATCTCCTCTCCATCTTCTCCACCATAGGTAACCAATCACTTTGCCTTACTCTGCCACGAACTAAATGCAACTCCAAGTTAGTAATAGGGAACATCCCCCCTGCATACGAAATGAAGCCATGCAATCCACCACCTCATTCTTGTATATCCTGAAAGGAATAAGTGCTGACTTGCATGACTCATTTTCAATCCATAGAACATCCCAAATAATTCAAAACTATAGAAGCCCCCTCCACCGAGTCGTTGACTCCCTTCACAAAGAATATCACATTATCAACATACTGAATAATAGGCACACAACTGTCACCAATAGTATATCCTAAGAAAATATCTCCATCGACAACCCTAGTGATCGTCCTGGAAAGTGCATCAGCAAACGTGACAAAAAGTAATGACACCGAACACATTGGAGGATATTGTAACACATCTCATAATCCACAAAATCCACTCATCAAGAAAACCCTTCGTCTTCTTCTATTAACACAATCACGTGCCTTGTAGAAATCCATATTCCGTAAAAAACCCAATGTCTGCTAGCTAATCTCCTCTCCATCTTTTCCACCATTGGTAACCGATCACTTTGCCTTAGTCCGCCACGAATTAAAGGTAACTCCAAGTCATTGATTGGGAGCATCCCCCACTGTATATGAAGTGAAGCTATGCAAGCCACCACCTCATTCTCGTATATCCCGAAATGAATAAGTGCGGACTTGCATGACTCATTTTTTGCCCATAGATTATCCCAAATAATTCAAAAACCGTAGAAACCCCTTCTACTGAGTCGTCGACTCCTTTCACAAAGAATATCGTATTATCAACATACTAAATAATAGGCACATAACTGTCATCAATAGTATATCCTAAGAAAAAATTGCCATCGACTACCCGAGCGACCGCCCTGGAAAGTGCATCAGCAAACATCACAAAAAGTAACGACAACGAACACCTTGCTTGAGTGTGCTTTTCATAAGCATCGCATTGGAGGATATTGTAACACATCTTGTAATCCATCAAATCCACTCATCAAGAAAACCACTCGTCTTCTTCTATTAACACAATCATATGCCTTGTTGAAACCCATATTCCATAAAACCCTTCATCGTCCTCTATATCTAGTCTAGTCGGCCTTGATATTAGAAGCCATTACAATCTCATCCATCATATGTTTACATGGAATGAAAGTTATATGTGTGGGGACAATAATATAACTCAAAATCTCCCGAAATCTGCCAGTGATCACTTTCGTCACTGTAAGTTAGATGACACTCGAAAGAGCAATAAGCGGCAAGTCCTCCACTCAACGCATCACATCGTTCCTCAATAGAAGAAACATAAGTGCTCGATTGGGTTGATCAAATCCATGGTTCTCCCCATACCATTCAACAAATGCTGTATACTTCTACCCAACCATCTACTAGAACTCTCTAAAGAATAATTTGAAAATCCATTCGAACTCATAGAACCAACTTTACCTTTCGAATACCCAGCAAGAAAAATAACCTCATGAGCTCCTCAACCTACAACTCATTCAGCTGTGTCATGCCCCTCCCCTCCCATATGGCACCCCTCGCCACCCTCAACCCCACCCCACATCACATGACGACTCAGACTCTCTGCGCTGCTAATGTCCCTATCACCCGCAACAGTTGCCATAACCACCACAGCGGATTGTACGAGATTGCGCTCCGTCTTCCTGTTAGTCATAAAATGAAAGTACCGAGTGTTGGTATCCCCTTCCTTCAGCTAAGTCTGTACCGTCCGATGCTGCCATTCAACCAAGGTTCAGGAAAGCAGTATGCGTATACGTTTGGACACGTCACTTATACATTCAGACAAGTCATTGAATAGTGATTAAGCGATATGCGGGGGCATATCCAGGGTATATGCGGTTCTAGGTGGCATTCTATTTTTTATTTAAAAATAAATAACCAAAATGACTACAATTGAACTAAATTTATGAAAAAATGTGGTCCAATAGAAGATCTAAGAAAAATAACTTTCATGTAGAACTCAAAATAGTACAACGAAATATCAAAATCATTAAAGATAGATTACATGATCTGATTTAATATATATAATCAAAATAATACAATTAAAATTCTAAATTTAAGATAAACAAAACAAAACTAAACAGTTCAGTTCAGATCTCAATACAAAAAATGTAATCCTTAGCAGTAGAAAGATTGAAATTCAGACTTAATTGAAAGTAGCAAAAGTAAACAAAACAGTAGGCTATACATCCTATTCAGATCAAACTAAATAAAAAATCTAAAATTGAAACAGTTGAAATTGATACCTCGGTAACATATAAAATAAAATAAACAGACCTCATATGAAATAAACAGACCTCAAACCTCAGTAACAAATAAATCATTGCAGATATCATCTCAAACAATTCAGACCTTAGTAATAATATAAACGTACAATACAAAGACTTTGTTTACCATACAATTCAGACTTCCGACCTTAAGTTGGCTAAAAAAAATCAAAAGAGCACACCTAATCATTGGTATATGTAGATGGCGGGGTTTGCTACCTTTATCGTACACGAACATTAAAAAAGAGCATTAAATAGTAGAAAAACATGGGATCTAGGTTGCCTGACGGAGGTTATCATGGTCATGGAGGAGCTGAGAGGCGGAGATGCTCCGTAGCAGAGCAACGGAGGGGCTTCGTAGCATTGTCGGAGGCGAAGGAGCTTCGGGCCGGCGGTTGTGACAGAGGTTGGAGGAGACGATGTTAGGGTTTTATTGGGAGATGAGTATCAGGGGTGAGAGGCGATACTGGAAGAGAAAGGGGTTTGAGAGTAGGGAACTCGGCTTCTTCTAAGTCATCGTATTTAGATTTGATTACTAAACTGGACCTTAAGAGGGCGTATAGAGCGCATATGCGGTCGCACAACTTGCATATGCATAAATAGCGCATAAAGGGGGCTTCATGTAATCGGTGCGCTGGGGAGGCCGATTAGGCATATGCGGCCGCATTGATTCCTTTCACGAGCACTGCATTCAGCCTCCCTCTTATAATCATCCTCCAATGGAACATGGTGCTGTTCGCATTTCATGGCCCTTTCTTCATCCAATAGACTAGATAACCTCGGCTTGGGCCTCCTCATCTTCAATCCCTTCGTGCCTGGATCTCCCTATTGAACTCAATCAACATGCCACACAGGTCCCGATCTTTTCACGAATAACTCTCTTGATGGCCTTGCCAATAATGCACACCCTACTCGTGGAAGCCGTCATCCCTTAGCCATGTCGAGACATTTTTTTTGACTGAAAAGAGGATGTGCTCCCAAGTCGGAAGTCACCCTAGATTGTATTCAAAAATAGAGAGATGGGTTACATTAGCGAGAGGCCCAGAGGTTATCGAGGGCCGTACAATGTGAGACAACATTCTCAGGGTAGAACCTTTGATTCTTGAAACTTAGATCATTTCGCCCAAGCCATATGACCCAGATCACCGCAAAAGGCTTGGAACAATCATCCGTAGAGCCCATGCCCACGCCGTGCACTGATCTCCAGAACGCTTTTATTCCACTGGCCTCTACCCAAGCCACCTCGAAGTCCCTCCAAATCTGCCTTGAAGAAGCGCACCCAAAGAACAAATGATCTGCATCTTCATCGGACTCCCCACACCTGTAGTAGCGCGCGTCCTCCAAGCCAAAAATTCTTCCCCTCGCCTTACAGCTGAGGACCCGGGGAAGGGCCTCGGAATTGCGGGGGAGGGGCTGTCGCAGTGCGCCACTTCGTGCGAAGTTAAGGTGGACTTATCAAGTGACGAACGACATCGTTTCGGTTCGTGCTACTCAAGGCGGGCCTTACCGAGGCCACTGAGGCGGAAACTTCGTCGAAGGGCATTGCGCATGCGTGAGAGCGAGACCGAAGAAACGTGTGATGATGGCATGCTTGGCGTGCCGAGGCAACACCCGGCAAACATGTTCCGCCTCCTAGACAGGTCGGTGGCGGAGCGTTTGGGGGTGATAGCCCCGAAGGAGACGGTTGCCAGGGTTCCTAAATGAAGGTCCTCTCTTGGAACGTGCTGGGGTACGTGTCGGCCCGAGAAATGACTTGCGATAAAGAACATGGTGGATACCTCTATGGCCGATATTTTCTTTCTCCAAGAAACTAAAGCCTCCGCTGCAATTGCTGATCTGCAGAGGGCGCTCGGCAGTGGGGGCAAGTTTGATTTCGCCGACTTGGAGGCGGAGGAGGCTTCCGGGGGGTTGCTTACGGCCTGGAAGGTGGATGTCTTCGCCTTGCTTGCGGTCTCCAAACTACAATCGTCGATCTCTGTTCGGCTCAGGAGGAGAGTGGATGGGCTCGCGCTCCTCCTCACAAATGTATACGACCCCACGGGGCAGGAGCAAGGGTCGATGACTGTTGAACTTGACTTGATTGGGTCGGTTCGCGTGGATGATTTTTGGCTCGTGGGAGGGGACTTCAATGTCACTCTCATCCCCGACGACCGCCCCAACCAATCGGGTGGCAGGGACGTGGCTTCTCACGACTTACGGCGATCGATTCACGATTTAGGCCTGCAGATTACGGATACGGCGGGCTGCTCCTTCACTTGGAGAAAGCTCCGTTCACGTTCGAGGCTGGATCGCTTTCTGATTTCGCTCGAGGGGGGGGGGAGTCCTTCCCTTTTGCTCGTGCGTGGGCGCTGCCTCGTGCTCATTCGGACCACACGCCCATTCTCTGATCGTTGGGGGAGGAGGAAAGACGTTGATCTTTCTTCCGTTTTGAAAAGAGCTGGTTGCTCGAAGAGGGCTTCAGGGAGATGGTATCTACCAAGTAGCGGGATTGGCACCCGGAGGGATCGGTGGTCGCCCGTTTCAGCGCGAAACTGGCACTTCTTCGCTCCCATCTTTCCCGTGTCGGGAAGGAGATTAGGGGGGCGGTGGAAGATAAGGAGAATCGAGGCCCAAGCAGGTGTATCGAATCTTGACAGTCTTGACGACGCGCGCGGTTTAGAACCAGAGGAGGTGGAGGAGAGGCGAAAACTGCTGGAGGAAATCATGTTGGAAGATCGGAAAGAGGAGATCGACTGGAGGCAAAGGTCTAGGCAGCGGTGGCTCCGCGAGGGTGACGCCAACACTCGCTTCTTCCACAACATGGCATCGGGGAGGCGTCGGAGGAATTTTATCCACGACCTTATCGTAGAGGGTCAGCGGGCAAGGTTCAAAAAGTCGGTATGCGGTATTCGTTCGGTCAGGCGGTCTGAAGCGAGTAAGCGGGCATGCGGAAGTATATGCGGAAGTATATGCGGACTATGCGGTTTTTATTATTTAAATAAAAAATAATTAACAATATAACAATAAATTCAAATACTAGATAATTTATATTTAAAATAAATAAAATGTAAGTATTTTAACGTGAAGATTTTCAACCCAAGGTCGAAAGCATTTCCAAAGTTGTCTATTTTGATTTAAAAGTGGATCATAAGATTCATAACAAAATATCTATGAATGACAACTCAAAAAAGGTTCATAACAGCTCAAAAGAGGTTCATAGTTCATACAAAAATAATCAAACTCCTAATCTAAATCGTCAAAAACAACAGGAGGAATTTCATCATCGCTGTCAGTGTCTGAATCCGTGCTAAATTCTTCTTCCTCCGCCACACTCGGTAATGCATCCATGTTCCTTTGGCTTCTCCTATGCTGCACCAATTCATCTGCTCCACTTGCCTCGACCACCAAGCTCCAAGTTAGTCCTGAGCCTTGGAACGCCTCTTCTTCACCTTCCTCTGGTCCGATCCACTCGCCCACATGTGTCCTATCCTTGGAAATAAATGGGTCTCTTCCTTGTTGCGACTGTCTCTCTCTCAGCTTTGAGTTGAATTTCACAAAAACCAAGTCATTCAGTCTCTTGGTTTCAAGTTTATTCCTCTTTTTAGTGTGGATTTGCAACGAAAGTATTTACTCAAATGTTAGTCATTCAATTTTAGTCTAATCAATAATCATAAATCACAAATGTGGGTGTACCGCTGCGAAAGAGCTCCAATTCCTCTCATATCCAAAAGAAGAGGATGTTAGCTTTAATATCTTCATCGCCATTGCCTTCATGTATGGTGTCTCTCCACCATATAACGACCACCAATTAGCTACAAGAAAACTTAGGAAGTCAACTCCTTAGTCCTTACATCCTTAAAATGTGTATATAATGTAACTACCTGGATCGAACGCATCCTCAACGGATCTCTGCTTGATTGCTAATGGTTTTCCGAATGGACCATCTCCATTTTTATATAGAACCATTTCTTTTGTTGTGACGACATCTTGAACATCCAAATCAGGGTAAAATATCTCCAAGCAGTACAAAAAACCATCTATGACAAAGCTATCTTCTGAGATGGCTTTATCATCCCTATAAAAATAATAAGGGTTGAGATAGTAAGCTGCAAGGTGAAGAGAACTATCTAACCTCCCTTTTGACTTCGAATCAATGGCATCAATGTAGGGCTTATATGAATGCTCATTGTCTTTAAAAAGACTCTTTATCTCCTTCTTCGCATCTTCAAGCCCTCCATAAACAAAGCTCAATGATGGTCTCCGATCCCCATCAACAATACGCAAGAGACGGACGAGTGGGGAAAAGACCTTCAAGGTCAAGGAAACTTGGCTCCAAAAAGATGTACTAAGAACAATTGATCCAACCATTTCACCTTTCCTTGTCTCATTGTCTCCATTCATCAGAAGAAAACATCAATCTCAGCTTTTCTTTCTTTTCGAAGACACTTTGTAGCGTGAGAAAACACGTGGCAAATCTTGTTTGCCCTGGTCTGACTATCTCTCCCTTTTGGGTAAAATGTCGCATCAAGCTGAGCGTCTTCGCATGACTGTAGATGAAAATAGTGAGTGTTCTGGCCTTTGCTATACAATTTTTAACGTTCGACTCTTTGCCAAATTCTTCAAGTATGAGATCTATGCAGTGAGCAGCGTAAGATGACCAAAATATCCTTGAATATTTGGTCTTGAGGAGCCTCCCAGCTGCCATGTTAGCAGATGCATTATCAGTCACGACTTGCAAAACATTATCTACTCCAACTTCCTTGATGCAATCCTCCACCAAAGCAAATATATAGCTGATGCGTCCACGGACTTCAGAAAACATGTGCCCAAGCTACAGTTAACGCACAAATTCATTATGCTTCTTCCCCTCATGTCGGTCCATGCATCTGTCATGATGGAACAACCACTTTTTTTCCATGCATCCTTGTGACTTTTCAAAAACTCCTTTGTTTCTTCCACTATCTTTTAACAAAGGCTCTGCAATTTCATAATAAGATGGAGACTTGTACCCACTTCCGTATTGGCCAATTGCTTCACACATACGTATGAAGGAGCTCGTTGTCGCCACGTTGAAAGGAATCTCACAGTCATAGAAGAATTTGGCTACATATTTGTTGACACGTGCGCGTTCTTCCTTTGCTAGTGTTTCCTTTATAATAGTTTGGCGCATTGGCATTGCGCCAAATGATGCAATATCATCATCAAATGATCGTGGTCTTTTTCCAAGACATGTTCCGTCACAAGGTGTTTTGGAAGAGCCTGTAGCTCTAATCGCCACCTCCTCTCTCATTTCTTTCAAACTGACAGCTTTCTCCTTTTTCTTCTTCACGATTCCCTCAATGTAATCACGTATCTCCTTCTTCACTTCATCATTAGCCTTTGGACATGATTTGCAATTCCCTTTGATGTGTTCTAGGTGTTGTTTTATTCGATTAATTCCTCCTTTCAAGACCTTGCCACACAAGCGACATGCCACAGAATTCGGATCGGTCTTCTCCATGAGATAAGCATATTTCCATCCCGGATTGGTAGACCCAGGTGGAGTAAAAAGCACATGTTCCTCAACATGTGTTGATTCCGAATCCTTGATATCCTAAATACATGAAAAATTATTAAAAAACCTATACAAAATAAAAGAGACTCATTATTCGTGAAATATATTGTAGTCAGTAACCTCAAAAACTATAATAAAAGCTTTGTCAAATAATTAAACTAAAAGCATTATCAAATTATTACAATGTTAGGATCTATAATATAACAAAGGTCAATGAATTAGTTGCTAAATAAGGTTATTCTTATATCATCTATCATATGCAGCTTTTGATCTATCATATTCTTATAACAAAGGTCAATGAATTATTTGCTAAAATAAGGTTAGGATCTATCATATGCAGCTTTTGATGTTAAATATTAAAGGATAGAGATCTTATAAATGATAGATATGGAGACAACAAATTCATTTCAGTAACGAAATAAACGTCAGTAAACATGAGAGTAGATGTACCATTTCAATTAACAATAATTGAAAAAAATCAATTATTGTTAAAACCTATTCCTAAAATAAGCTTTGTCTCATCCCTCTATCAAAAATCACCGAAGGTGATCCTTGGGCACACATTCATTTGCATCTCTTTCATTAGCACAAGTTAATGTCCATTTCTAGTTTCCAAAAGCACATAAATTAGCCTAACATCCATTTGTAGTTGCCAAAAGTAGAGAAATTAGCCTAAATCTCAGCCTGAATCTTAGACTAACCTGCTGATTAGTAGACAGAGGCGGAGGAGCACGCAGGAGGCGGAGGACCTGTAGACAAGAAAATCGGAGGCGGAGGAGCGACTGCTGGTGGAGAACACCAGAGGCGGAGGAGAACCAGCTGCTGTCGGCGAACACCAGAGGTGAAAGTGGAGGCGGAGGAGATGCTACTGCGTGCGTGCGGTTGGAGAACATCGGAGGCGGAGGCGGAGGGGCGTAGCAAGCCAGAGGCGGAGGGTTTAGCGATGCTTCGAGGTTGGCGAGGGTTTCTGTGAGGAATCGAGGAGTCAGAAGATGAAGGGTTATCGGGAAGGGTTATCGGGTTCTTATCGGGTCACAATCGGATGCCCTAATTTCTATCACATATGCGGCCGCATAGGCGGCCGCATATGCTGATTACCCGGGCCGAATATGCGAGATTAGCGCATAACACGCGCACATAGCATATGCGGTGCGTTATATGGTCCGCCTCCGCATATGCGGCCGCCTAGGCCGAATTTCTGAACATTGTCAGCAGGTATCTGGTGAAGCTGGCATTGGCTGCGTGATCCGTAACCACTTCGTGCGTGCTTCGAGGAGGCAGCGTAGAAACGGTTGGGCTTGGCTGGGAAGAGGGGTGCGAGGGTTAACCGAGATGCAGGCGGAGGCACTTGTCGTCACTTTCTCGGAGGCGGAAATTAGAGACGTGATTTGGGGCCTGAACTCGGAGGGGGCTTCGGGGCCCGACGGATTCCCCGTTCTCTTTTATAGGGAATTTTGGACTTTTTTAAAAGATGAGTTAATTGAATTGATGAATGAGTTTGCGACCGGAAACAGAGGCATCGTGAAAGTTAACAGGACACTTTTGTTCATGTTACCGAAGGAGTCCCCGACAAGAATTGAGGATTATGGCCCGATCGCACTTTCCAACGTGATCTACCTGATCATCGCCAAGACTCTGGCGAACCGCCTCAGGGAGGTCATTGATTCCTTGGTGTTGCATGGACAAAGCGCCTTTATTCCGGGAAGGCAAATGGCGGATGGTTTGGTGCTGGCATCCGAGATTTGTCTTCATTGGAGAAGGTCGAGGACGAAAGGCGCTCTTTGAAAGATCGACTTCTCCAAAGCGTATGACTGTGTTGACTGGAACTTCATTTGGACTTCCTTGAGACGTAGGGGATTCCCGGAGATGTGGATCGGTTGGATGAAGCGATGCATTACGACGACGTCTCTCTCGGTTCTGGTCAACGACAGGCTGGAGGGTGCTCCGTTTCAACCCCAGAGGGGGGTGCGGAAGGGGTGCCCTCTTGCCCCGCTTCTGTTCGTCATTGTCGCTGATGCTTTGCCTGCCTTACTTAACCAAGCGGTTGAAGCTGAGTTGTGCGCAGGGTTCCGTCTCGATGAGCTATCCATCCCAATTCTGCAGCATGCTAATGACACCTTAGTTTTGCTTGGCGGTTCTGAATCACAATCGGGGAACGCAACTATGTTGGTTGGCATCTTTGGCGAGCTCTCGGGTCTCGTTGCCAACAACAAGAAATCTAAGGTGGTTACATTTGGGATGAACGATGAGGAGCGCGAGGCGATGGCTAGCGTCACTGGTTCTCTCTGAGATCCTTTCCGATCAGCTACCTTGGCCTCCTACTAACGGATGGGAAATTAAAGAAATCTGATTGGGACACCGTGCTCCATAAGATGGAGCAGAAGATAGCTGGTTGGAAGGCATCCTGCTTGTCCAGGGGCGGAAAATTGATACTGCTCAAACATGTTTTTCCGCGATCCCGATTTTCTTCTTCACCACGCGTATTCTACCTACTGGCGTGCGTAAAAAATGGAGGTGATGATGAAATCGTTTCTTTGGTTGGACGACAAACAACAGAGGACGGGACTCCATCTTGTGGGATGGGAGGAGGTGACGAAGAGGAAGAAAGATGACAGGTTGGAGATCCTTGACGTGGATTGTATGAATAAGGCGCTGATTGGTAAATGGGCTGCTCTTATTTGGGGCCCATCGCCGTCCCTTGTTCACAGACTTCTCCGCAAGATTTATGGCGTATGGGGGAGCTGGTGCCCCCGCAGCTCAGGTGGGAGTCCCCGCTTTGGTTTGGCATTCGCGGCATCCTCCTGGTACTGTCGCCCTTTCTCTCGTCGAAGGTGGGGAACGGGCGTCTTTTCTGTTTTTGGAGTGATGATTGGACAGGGGAGGGAAAACTTAGCTTCAGATTCCCAAGATGTTCGCGTTGGCAGCGGATCGAGATTGTACCGTGTCTCAGGTAGGGGAAACCGATACTTGGGCCCCTCTTTTCGTCAACGATTTACTGCCGCAGCGGCGGGAGGACTTCTTGCTGCTTCTTTCTGTCCTGCATCCGGTTGTTGACACTCTACATGATGGGAAGGCCGAGTCCCCGGACCACTTTGCGTTGGTTGGCATGAAGCTCTCCACAAAGAACATCTACACTCACCTGCACAATTCCGCAAAGATACCATGACGGATTTAACTCAGGATTTATGCTTGGTATGGGCAGCAAAGATACCTATGAGGGTCAAAGTTTTCCTTTGGTGCTTGCGGAGGGATCGTATTTGCGACAAAATGAGACGGGCACGCATTTTTGGTGCCCAAGATATTGCCTGTGATAGATGCTAGGCGCAACAGGAGGACGCAGACCATATATTCTTCAATTGCCGCTATTCATCTGAGGTTTGACAGGCTTTGAACCTGGCGTGGTTGCGGCACGAGGACGCCACATCTTTTTGGGAATCCACAAGGAGGATCGGCTTGGGCTCCACGAACGATATCTCTATTGCGTTCGCGGCACTGTGGGCGATCTGGCAGGGAAGAAATGATTGTATCTTTAGGCGCATCAGGTTCTACCCTGAAAATATTCTGATTCATTGTAAAGCCCTATACAATTCCCGGGCTTCGCGCTAATTGTAAAATCCAATTTTCCAATATAACCGGTGGTAACTCCCAACTTGGGAGTTCACCCGATCTTATTTAAAAGAAACTAAGTTCCCAACACGTTCACTAGCTTCACCTAACAATCGTAGTAATATATATTTTTGATATAGATGATTTTACTTTCACTTTCATTTTTGTGAGAGGTCGGATGTGATGATGAATCTTATTAGATGTTGATGATTGATGATTGATAATTGATGATTTATGATTTTTAGGATCTAATCTCTATACTTGCCATCACCTACTGGCGGAACAATAACCAAACTCAACTCCACCTGATAGCGATCTTTTCCTCGTCAGGACGTACCGTCGGAATAGTAACCAAAACTCAAGCGGTGAGGAAGCCTCATAAGAAACTCTTCCATCTCGCCCGTGCACTACATGAGAGGACCAGACACACTCCAAAACTACATCCCTGAGATGGGTGGGAGAGACTCTGTGGTCCAAGTTACTCCAAAAATCGACCCGATCGGTACAGAAAAAATGTGCTCGAAAAGCAAAATTAATGGTCCTCCAGCCTAGGTACCCTACTGAAACATGGTCAACGGAACTGGTAAAAAACTTGGATCCCAAACGAAGCGTAAAAACACTGCGAGCTCGCATAAAATCGTACAAAAAAGTAGGATCCTAGCTCCGCAAATTAGGCGGCCGCTGCCTTAATAGGGCTTCCTATCTCCCGCCCAGCAGAGGATCACCGTTCCCTCACATAGTCGTGTGCAAGGGTCACCATGATTGGTTCATATATCAATCTTCAATGACTTACCATCAAATTCTCTTACTTATTTACTCAATTCTTTCTCAATCTCTGTTGTGGTTAACTTTACAGATTTATATATGTTGTCAATAACTCTTATCAACTGTGATCTATAATTAATGGATTATAAACTCAAAGAATTATTTCATAGTTTTAAAAATAATGAAAATAGACACTGTTCATTAGATCTGGATTTGAGTTCAATTTTATGTTAAATTACCCAACTTTATTTTCTTTTAATCATAAGATTCAGAGCTACCATTTAGATCTGGATTAAGTTTAATGCTATATAATTTTCCCAACTTTTGTTATTTAAATCATGAGATTTAGAGTTACTTATTAAATCTAAAGTTAATCTCAATTTGCATGCTAATACATCCCTAAATCTTTAAATTTTAAGCGTGAAAACAATCTCTAATTAATGCTCTAAAACTTTATTTAATTGCATACTAATCTCCCCTAATTTTTCCTCAATTACATGAAATCAGAGCTCAAAAGCATTCTGAATTTTCGGTTTAATGTGTGTAATTCACCCCCCCTAAATCTTTCACATTTTATATATGAAATCTGTAACTATTACTATCCGAGATTGAGTCTTAATTACATATTAATCACCCCCAAATCTCAAACTTTTAAGGCATGAACATCATCATAATTGATCTGAAATTGACACACATTACATGCAATTCTCCCCCAATTTCAAGGCATGAATAGCAACATAAATTGATCTGAAATTGATACAAAATGCATGCGATTCTCCCCCAATTTTAAGGCATGAACAACATAAAATGATCTGAAATTGATACTAAATTTATGCAAATCACCCCAATTCCTTAAATTCTAAGGCACGAAATAGCACCATATAATGGTTTGATTGTCACAACCACCGACCGGCCCTAGCCGCCCCAGCCGACGGTCGTCCCTGCTGAGCAGGCACATTATTCGACTGCCCAACTGGTCACCACAGCGTCGGCAGCCGCACCCTTGCGGCTCTGGTCACCATTAGCGCTTGCGGTCTGCCGTTAGGGCACTTTTGCTGGCCTATAAGGTTTGATTCTGATCGGAATACGTGATTTCTTTCCTTTAAATCACGTTTTCTGACCCTCAACTTCATCAAGGATAGAAAAGGATGGTTGTATGAGTCTACATGTACAACCGTTCCTTCATATGATCGTGTAGACTTGTTCAAAGCGATCTACTCAGTTTAGATCTGGATTTTCAGCAATCTTCTCATCATGACATAGAACGAGGGTGACGTTTTTTCGTCGTCTGGTGCCTTCAGGGACCCGACTCCTATTGTGAAGATGGATGGGACCAACTACGAGTTGTGATCCATGTAATTTCACACCCTTATGCAATGCCATAACAAGGAGCACATTTTAACTGATTTAGAGCTGACGGATAAAATTGGGGCTAATGCGTCATCGAAGCTAGATGATGCCTATACACATACTCTAGGATGCTCACCACAAAGATTGCCAACGACATCGTCAATTAACCCACAACCAAGGCTATGTGGGATATCCTTGTTGACCAGTGTTGCAATAGTCGGCCGACTATCCCGAATAGTCGGTCCGACTATGAGGTGCGGTGGGGTACCCGACTGAACAAACCTCCAGTCGGACAATAGTCGGCCCGACCGAATAGTCGGCCGACTGGCCCGACTATGAGGCCGACTGGAGTTTGACTCTTCATATTTTTATTTTTTTATTTTCAGTTTTCAATATTTATGGGTTACATTTTACCATGGTGTCTCCACAAATGTCAAATTCTATATGTCTATTATATTGATTGATACTTTTATCTTGGATTCATGTTAAATAATAACCATATATGTATAAAAATATAAGAATATATGTATTATAACTAATTTTTATATTAAAAAATACAAAACCGAATAATTCCGAATAGTCGCCCGAATACCGATTATTCTCTATTCAGTGACCCCTCCGACTGAATACCGAATACCGTCTTCTGCAACACTGTTGTTGACATATATTGACAAGCGAAGAATGAGAGCAAAATACTCCAGTTGCAGTATGACATTTTCTCAACCAAGCAGAATGGATCTGCCTCTTCATGCCCACTTATCGCATATGCGGGGCATGTTTAAGCGTCTTCATAGTTTTATGCCCATTACTACCAGCACTAAGCAACAACTAGCGTACATGAATGTCACTATGATAGGAGTCTATTTGTCATCCCTTAACTCAGAGTACGATGCAACACGTACTCAACTACTTATAGGAGAGACGATACCTCCGATGGAGGATGTCTACAAGAGGTTGGGCAATGCCCAACATAAGATCATTAGCCGCTGTCAGGATATGTTTTTTTTCAGCATGTTGTAAGGTCTACACGTTAAGGAGAGCTCTCTCCCTCTGTTTCCTTTCCCATAACTTTCGCCTGCTGTGATACAATAGTTGGTTGTCAAGAGACATTTTCCTGTTGCCTAAGGCCATTAAATAATTATCCTAAGAAATCTACTAATCCATTGTCTGACCCTGTCTATGGATATTATGGTGCTAAGTTAAATATAACACGCTCCCATTAATATCGTTGGTTTGGCCCATGCAATCCCCAACTTTCGTATACTTTCATTCTCTTATATTGAAGCCCTTTAATTAATATATATCCTGGGTTCGGAACAGGGCCACAGAGCCTTTCTTTATTTATTATATCCCGGTCGTCAAGAGCAGCAGCACCGCAGACTCTTGTACTTATTGTATGATGTCTCCTGAAGTAGCAGCAAAACAGATTTTTTAATTTTCTTCTAGTCTGGCTTCAGTTTCGGTGCGGCAGTGCAGCATGCCCAGCTGGGTTTTATTTATTTATTTTGGGTCCAGAACTTCAATTTCTTTAGTAGTCCAGTTCCAAGCAGCTGCCTATCACAAGAATCATTGTTTACATGGTCCTGATTTCCCAGCAGTTAACAGTCGCCATCCACCGCCAACTGTGTCCAAACCAATTAGTTGTCCACTTGCCTTGAGTTGGCCACCTATTCTTGTTTTCCTCTTTGCCGCAACCACAAGGAGTTTGCATCATCGAGGCCCTCCCCGCTCTCCCGCTCCTTGGTTGCCTCACGTTCTCCGGTCACCTCATGTTCCCTCATCCCATGTTCCCTTATGACTCATCTCACGTTGTTGCTCTTGTCCACATATATGTTCGTTATTGAAATTTAACCAGAAATGTTAGTCCGTGCATCAGATCAAACATTGCCTAATACAAGGAGTTCGCTAACAAACATCACATGGATGTATATTTTGGCGTGACCGTGGATGGGGTGAATAAGGCTTATTGTGCAAGACAAAGTGTCTTGGCTTTTAATACAAAAGCAAAGCCACCTAGCACTAATGTCTTCAATTGCCAGATACAAAGTTTCTTCATACATAATAATGGATTTTGCTTTCTGCGAATAAATAAACAAGTCATAATATCAAATTCTTTTTAACTCAAGGACTTGTTTTTAAAACTTCTTGCAGCAGAGCTGTTGTGTTTATGGCAGAGATCTTGTTTGTAAATCTTAGAAATTAGCACGCAGTAATTATTTAAAGGGATAATTACACCCATAACCCTGAGTAATTCCTCAATCTCAATCATAACCCTGCATAATCGCGAATTACATTCAGGACACTGAATAATTGTACCGTCTTACACCTATAACCTTCCGTTACTTTACAATGTTAACTTAACCAGATGATTGAGTTAATCTAACCAACAATCGATCTAACGGTTGAAATTTATCTAAAAAAAATTAAAAATCCCACATCTTTCTCCTAGCCTACGGAACGTGATTGAGGCTCGACAACGATGGAGTGTGCCATCCTCCTCTGCTCCCTCCTCATCCTCGTGGCCACCTTCCCTTAGGATGCGGCGTACGGGGGCTCGACGACGCCGCCGGCCTGCAACCTGCACATGCCCCCCCCACCTCCCCACGACGACCAGCAAAGCCCCCATGCGCCATGCGACAGAGCCCCCCTCCCGGCCCGCACGCAGCCGACCCACCAGCGAGAACCTCGACCCGAATCTACCCACCAGTATCTTCTCCCCATTCCCCTCAGAAGCAACCCCCGTCGTCCTCCTGCAAGCCCAAGAAGCCCCTCCTCTGCAGCCCAAACCCCCCGCCCCTTCCCCCGGAGAGGAAATTCATCGTTGTCAAGAAGAACCTCCCCAAGAAGAAGGCTGAGGTGACACACCAAGATCGGCAGCGTGCCACCTATGAATCCCTTAGAGCCTCACAAGATGGGTTCTTCAAGAATCGGAACACGGTCTCCGTGACCGCGTCCCCGTCGAGGATCAGCAATGTCGAAGATGGGGAGCTCCTCTCTGGCGAGGCAGAGAAGAGGTGGTGCGGAAGTGGTTAAACCATGGAGAAGGTGAGATGGCGAGCGGAGTGGTGCGTGAAGGAGGTAGATGCGAGGCGTAGCTAATGCTTAAAATATCTAAATTAACTAGGAGAAAATGGTGAGCCGGCAAAGCTGCTACAGTCCGGTGCGGGGGGGGGGGGGATCCTGCAGGTCAGCGATTGGGGCGCGGGGCAGTCAGGTGCGGGAGGACGACGCGAGGGGCTTTGCTCGCGATGGGGCGGGGTGGGGGGAGGCATCTGCAGGAGGGCTCTGGCACGGGGCGCGAGAAGCTTTGCTGGCTCAAGGGGGCGGTGTCACCGCGGCGGGGAGGGCCTTTGAGCTCCAACGGCGGCCGAGCAGGGAAGGGAACAAAACCGCTCGAGGGGGGGGGGAGGGATCCTCAGGGGCGACCGAGCAGGGGAAGCAGAACCGTGGAGGGGGAAGGGGGGCTTTCAGCTCGAGCGGCGGTCGAGCAAGGTAGGAGCAAACGGTGGCGGCAGGGGGGTCAGATTGGCACGAGAGGCGAGGAGAGCTCGTCGGCGGTGAGGAGCTTCGAGCAGGGGGGTTCCAGGAGGAGCTTCGAGCAGGGGGGTGCGGTGGAAGGCTTCATCTGGATGGGAGGAGGGCTTCGTCTGCCCGGTCGTCCCTCCCGTCGGGGGGGCTTGGCAGAGGTGGTCGTGGGGCAACGGGGGTGGAGTTGGGGAGGCTTGCAGTGGTGGTCACGATCGGTGGCGGGGGAGGGAGGGTGCAGAGGTGGTCGGCTGAATTGGGGGAGGGGGTAAGATTGTTTATGGCATGTTTTGCAAATAATAATAAATATCAGGGTATTTTTGTCTTTTTTTAACGGAAACCGTCCAATGTAACGGATATTCCAAACGGAACATAACCTAGGGTTATGTCATGTAAGAGTTAAGCATTACTCGAGGTTTCTCATGTAATTCGCGATTATGCAGGGTTATGATTGAGATTGAGGAATTACTCAGGGTTATGGGTGTAATTATCCCTTATTTAAAATCGTAGGGTGCCTCTGCGATGTACCGTGTGCATAATATCCATCATCCATGTTTATACTAACGTATAAAATTTTGTTGCTTTTGTTCAACGTTTGCTGCTTTGCAGGATCAATTTGACACGGTTGATCTGTCTGACAATGAAATTGTGAAGCTAGAAAATTTTCCGTACCTAAATCGGCTTGGTACTCTTCTTATTAACAACAACAGGATCACCAGAATCAACCCCAATCTTGGAGGTGAGGCCTATTATTTGGTCCTTTTTTTGATCTGTTTCTTTTCACAGTGGCTTTGAAATCATTACAGAGTTCTTACCAAAGTTGCACACGCTGATTCTCACAAACAATCGCCTCACAAACTTGGTTGAAATCGACCCCCTTGCATCACTTCCAAAATTGCAGACCCTCAGCTTGCTAGACAACAACATTACAAAGAAACCAAATTATCGTCTGTATGTGATACACAAGTTAAAAAAGCTGAGGCTACTAGATTTCAGGAAAGTGAAACTTAAGGTCAGCTGACTTATCACGCGCTTTCTAAAATTCCATGTCAGTCTTGACTCTTGATATTTTCTTAAACATTGATGAGTTATTGGATTTTTTTGATATTTGAATTATTGATCTTTTATTGGGTTTCTCTACCATTGTGCTTGACCATGTTCTTAAAGATACTACATCCTTGACGAGTTTCTGTACCACACATGTATTTGAATCATTAGGGGTTGTTCTGGTGCCCAGCTGAGTGAAAAAAAGTGTGTTTATAAATAGCTATTTGACATGTTGATGTGGGTTCCTTTTTTTTGAAGCCAAGAAAGGGGGATACACTCAAAGGTGTTCGCCCCCAAGATTTATTGAAAGGGGAAAGAGAAAAAAGGGGAGATACAGGGAAGCACCCAGAGTGCTATGCACACCAAGAGCTTACAAGGCTCGAAACCTGTGAAGTTACATTTTCCAAATAGAACCTTTGCCCTGAAAAAAGGAGCGCATTCCTGGCAAGCCAAATAGCCCAAAGCGTAGCCAGCGGCTACATCAAATCACGGGTTCTTGAACGTAAGCAATCTTGGAAGACAAGGAAAGAAAGACGTCTCTTTGGGTTTCGAAGGCTTTGATTGTCGGAGGGGTCAGCATCGTTAGCCAAGGATATAAGACCTCTCCATTTTCCTTGTGATGATTTGATCACCTTGCACGGGATTGTTGAGAACCGGTCCTTTCCTTGTGTGTCAGATTGTCAGGCTCCTTAAGGCCACATGTTTGGTAATTGCTCGGAAGATGGTGGTTGGGAAAGAATGAAATTGAAGCGGATGTGCATATGATAGCATTGAATAACCACACGACGATGCCCATGACCTTAATGTGGCACGTAAGGCATGGAATAGTATCTTCACACTTGATATGATGCTCATTTTTTGCATTTTTGCATCCCCGCTTTAAGGACAACTAGCATATCCTATATAAGGGCATGATGGTGATCGATTGTGTTGTGGGATGATTTTAATAACGTGGTGTTTATCAAACATGTCAAATTGCACGAAGGCAATCTCATCACACAATATGCATATATTACACTGTTTCAAGGACTTCTTTCCCTATGTATAACTGTGGAATTTCAGAAAATAGATAAAATTCACTTGCTCTTTCTCATTGATTACCTATTACTCATATAGAAGGGAGTAGGGTTATTGAAACTATTATAATTATACCGCTAGACTATGAACTATATTTCGTAAAACAAAATATATTTCAATACCCTCCTCAAGCTAGAGCATAGATGTCCATCATTCTCAGCTTGGAGATACATATGGTGGATAGGGATCGAGTGAGAGGCTTGTTGAAAACATCAACTGTCGACGTAGGCTATTTTTGTATCTCTTTGTTATTTTATTTTCTTGTTATTCTCTTTATGTAATTTACCCATAGGCTACTCTCCTATATAAGAGAGCCTAGGGCTATGGAATAGAACATCTCATTCACGTTTCCCAACATGGTATCAGAGCGACGGTCCTAGGCCGGAGTTCTCGAAACCCTAAACCTACCCATCCCCACCCGCCGGCTCTCTCTTCTCCCTCTCTCTCTCTCGGCGCCGCCAGGCCCTTCTTCTCCGCCGATCTGCGGTGATCTAGGGCGTCTCCTGTGCTGTTCTCTGCAGCATCAACTGCGGCGTCTGCTGCTCCATCTGCGGCATCTGCTGCTGCGTCATCTCCAAGCGCATCTGCGGCATCTGCGCGGGCGCTAGGGCATCAGGAAGCAGCAGCATCTCCATCGCACATCATCTCCGAGTGCGCACATCATCTCCAAGTGCGCACATCATCTCCAGCGCACATCATCTGCTGCGTGTAAAGTCTGTGCGCGTGCGGATTGTAGCGCGCGCAGATCCATGGGGATAGTTGCTTGAGGTCTACACATGCAACTAATCCCGTCTATGTCATTGTAGACAAATATTATCCATTGTCATACGCTCCAGTCTTCAGTCTCCAGTATGTCAGAAAGCAAGGCAGATACCCCATCTATGGGCGCGTTTCGTGGTCCAGCGCCCATCGTCAAGATGGATGGTACGAACTATGAACTGTGGGCAATGCAGTTCATGAGTATGATGAAGTCCACGGGCAAGAAGCATATTCTCACAGAGCCCGAGCCTGCAGAGAAGACTGGAGTTCATGCCTCATGGGAGGCAGACGACGCATATGCCAAGGTGTGGCTATCTGGCACATTGGCTATTGAAATCGCCAATGACATTCTACATCAACCCACAACCAAAGACATGTGGGATATCCTCGCAGCGACCTATTCTCAGGCAAAGAATGAGACGAAGATCCTGCAACTACAACATGATATATTCACGATAAAGCAGAATGGCCGCCCGTTACATTCTCTCTATACATCTTTGAGAGGAATGTTTGAGAAGCTTTATAGCTTCATGCCTCTTACCGCCACACCAGAGCAGCAGAAGACATACAGGAATGCAACGATGGTGGGTGTGTTTCTCGCTACACTTGACCCAGAGTATGAGGCCGCACGTTCACAGATCTTGGCGGACTCGACTATTCCTCCCATGGAGGAGGCTTTTCACAGATTGAGTAGGATAACTGTACCTTCAGCAGCTGCTAGTCAGAATCCCTCAGCCATGGCGGCCAACAGGGGTCGTGGTTCTCATTACCAGGGCCGTGGACGTACTCCCCGTGGAAGGGGTGGTCGTACTAGGCCCACATGCTCATATTGTCACCGCATCGGACATACTGAGGACACATGCTACTCAAAGCATGGATTTCCTGCATCTGCACGAGTCGCTGAGCAGATAGAGCCTCCTTCTGCTGCTTCAATGGATCAACGTTTTGATGATCTGGTTGCCCGCCTCAGGGGCATTATCCCACCATCTGGCCCAGCACCGACGACAGAAAGTCATACTGATGTTTCTGCTTCTGCTTCTGCCTCTACGAGTACTTCAGGTAGTACACTTGCACTTCATAGTAGTAGATCGGATACATTGCCATGGATCATGGACTCAGGCGCCACACATCATCTATGTGGCGACCAGAGTCTACTTTCAGGATATACTCAGATCCCTCCAGGACGGACAGTAGTGATTGCCAATGGCACACATTCCCCCATCACGGGTCAGGGGGAGATTAGATTGACATCCTCTATGCAGCTCAAGAATGTTTTACATGCACCGCATTTTTCTATGAATCTTTTGTCAATCAGTCAGATTACAAAGGATCTCCAATGTCGAGCTATTTTTGATCCATCTTCTTTGATTTTTCAGGACATCCGTACGGGCAACGTGATTGGTCATGGCTATGAGCAAGGAGGCCTCTATCGTCTGAACCAGACCCTATTTGCTGGAATCACATCTTCTCCCGCTGGACAAGTATCTTCTCTCCTGTGGCATCTGCGTTTTGGTCATCTACCGCTTCAGAAGTTGCGTCTTGTCTTACCTTATAGTTTTTCTCACACACCTATCCAGTGTGAGGCGTGTCAGTTGGGAAAACATCACAGGTCATCGTTTCCCAGTAGTCAAGGTCGGAGTAGTAACTCCAAATTTGAGTTGTTTCATGTTGATGTCTGGGGTCCAAGTCGTGTTCCCGATCATCAGGGGCACAGGTTTTATATTGTATTTGTGGATGATTTCTCTAGAGCATCATGGGTATTTCTAATGAAAAATAAGTCTGAAGCTGGAAATATTATTATTCAATTTCTAAATGAGATTCAGAATGTTTTTTCCACAACTGTCAAAATTATGAGAAGTGACAATGCCTTAGAGTTGTGCACCAATAATCTAGCCAACTACTACTCCTCTAAAGGAATTGTTCACCAAACATCCTGTGCCCATACGTCTCAACAAAATGGGGTTGCAGAAAGAAACCACCGTCACCTACTTGATGTCACAAGGTCACTTCTCATTCAGAGTCATGTTCCGTATTCATACTGGGGTGATGCAGTCCTTACTGCATGTTATCTTATAAATCGTATACCCTCGTCTGTCTTGAATGAACAGGTTCCTTTCTCACTTATTTATCCTGACAAGGATCTGTTTACTCTTACCCCTCGTGTGTTTGGGTCAGTCGCATTTGTCCATCAGTTGTCGCCCGGTTCTGACAAGCTCTCTCCTAGGGCTGTCAAGTGTGTCTTTGTGGGGTACTCCAGAACTCAAAAGGGGTACAAGTGTTTTGACCCTGTGCGTCGGCGGTATATGATCAGTGCAGATGTTACATTCTTTGAATCCATCATGTATTTCTCAGATTCTGGGAAGATGCAGCCGCCACCTATATCCCCTGACATTGTATTCATGGCACCACCAACATCACAACCGCCTCCAACATCTCAACCACCACCACAACCGCCACCGCCACCACCACCGCCATCAATAGTATCTCCGTTACCATTCCATTACACCCGGAGGCCGAATCAAGCTCATGGTCCTGACCAGTCAACTAGCTCGCCTATGGTATGTAATGAGAATATTAATGTTGATGGATCTGACGACATTTCTCAGAAGGATGCATTACAGGAGCATGGTGATACCACAGAGGACCTAGATGTTCCAATCGCTCTACGCAAGCCGAAGAGAAGCTGTGTCAAGTATCCAGTATCAGCAGTGGTGTCGTTTGAGAGGCTATCTGGACCATTCAGGACGTTTGCATTGGCACTTTCAGCTACAGCCATTCCACGGAACCATCAGGATGCTATGCAGGATGCTAGATGGCGACTAGCAATGGAAGAAGAGATGGAGGCACTTCAGTCTAGAGGAACCTGGAGTTTGGTTCCTATACCTCCAGATGTTAGCCCGGTGAGTTGCAAATGGGTGTTTACAGTTAAGCACAATGCAGATGGTTCCATTGACAGGTACAAGGCACGCCTTGTTGCTCGGGGCTTCACGCAGACATATGGGGTAGATTACCTAGACACCTTCTCCCCTGTGGCGCGTCATTCCACTTTACGGATCCTGCTATCTGTTGCGGTTGCTAAAGACTGGCCACTCTATCAACTGGACGTAAAGAATGCATTTTTGTATGGAGACTTGCAGGAGGAAGTCTATATGCAACAGCCACCTGGTTTTGCTGTTGAGGGGGAGTGTTCCAAGGTTTGCAGATTGCATAAGGTCATCTATGGTCTTAAGCAGAGCCCCAGAGCATGGTTTCAGAAGCTATCAGACCTCTTTGAGAAACAAGGATATAAACGCTCCAATGCTGATCATTCCTTGTTCGTGCAGAAGACGGCGAGAGGTATCATTGTAATCATGGTTTATGTTGATGATATCTTGATTACAGGTGATGATGACCAAGGCATTAAGCAAGCAAAGGAAAGGCTGGGGATCGAGTTTGTCACCAAGGACTTGGGAGTCCTTAGATATTTTCTGGGGCTGGAATTTGCTAGAAATCCGCATGGATTAGTCATGACACAGAGGAAGTATGTCACAGATCTACTGAGTGAGACAGGAATGCTAGGGTGTCGACCTGCTACGACACCAATGGACCCTAGCATGAAGCTGTATGATGATGACACAGAAGAGGTGGATCAGAGAAGGTACAGAGAACTGGTAGGCAAATTACTGTATGTCACTATCACTAGACCTGATATACAGTTTGCAGTGAGTCGTGTGAGCCAGTTCATGGAGCAACCACGCCAGGCCCATATGGATGCCATACACATGATTCTGAGATATCTAAAATCATCTCCAGGTGCAGGCTTGCTATTTAAGAAAGGAAAGGAGATTTCTATTACAGGATGTGCGGATGCAGACTATGCAGGATGCCCAAGGACAGGAAGTCAACATCGGGGTTTGCAGTCTATGTTGGAGATACTCTAGTTTCGTGGAAGAGCAAGAAGCAGACAGTAGTAGCTAGATCCAGTGCTGAATCAGAATATAGGGCTATGGCCCAGGCGAGCACAGAAATGATGTGGGTAAAATCCTTACTTGCAGACCTATGTATTGATATACCTCTTCCTATGATGTTGGAATGTGACAATCAGGCCGCCTTGTTCATTGCAAATAACCCAGCTTTTCATGAGAGGACCAAGCATATTGAGGTCGACTGTCACTACATACGTGACATGATTCAGAAGGGGTTCATTGCTACATCTCACGTCACATCAGAGAATCAGACTGCTGATATTTTCACCAAGGCATTATTTAGAGGCCCATTCCAGAAGTGTGCGTCCAAGGTGAGCATGATTGATATCTATGCTCCATCTTGAGGGGGAGTGTTGACGTAGGCTATTTTTGTATCTCTTTGTTATTTTATTTTCTTGTTATTCTCTTTATGTAATTTACCCATAGGCTACTCTCCTATATAAGAGAGCCTAGGGCTATGGAATAGAACATCTCATTCACGTTTCCCAACATCAACTGTTTGTTCTTTTTAAGTGACAGACTGTGTCTTGATGTTTCCTTGCTGAATCATATCCCTTGTATAATGGCAATCTACCTTCACATGTTATGTATTTTCATGAAAGTTAGGATTATTTGCATTGAACATTGCCGTAGAATTGTCTCATCGCATTATCATTCGACTCGGATCTGATAAGTGTAAGTCCTTTAGAATCGACTTGATCCTCAACATTTCAGTTGTGTCTTGGGCCATTGCTCTGTATTCATATTTTGCACAGGATCTAGCAACTACCGCTTGCTTTTTGCTTCTCCATGAGTAGGTTATCACCAAGATAGGTGCAATAACTTGTAGTAGACTTTCTGTCACTAGGGCGGCCTGCAGAGTCAACTTCAAAGTATGCCATAATATCAAGTATCTTTCTACATGTAAATAATAGACCTTTCTTTGAAACTGATTTCAAGTATATGAGAATCATCAATAGTGACTCCCATTGCACTTGGCATGGTTTGACCATGAATTGATTTTCCCAGTAATGTTAACATACAAGAGCTTTCCCACCAGACACCTGTACTATTTTGCATTAGTAGACACATGCAAATCTTCATACATTCGTGCATTGGGGTCCATAGGGATAGACACTGGCTTAACAGAAGTGGAATAGTATGACATAGGGAGACTAACAATTTCTATGGCATTAGTAGACACAACTCGAGAACCAAGAGTGAAATAATATGGTATAAGCTCAAAATATGTCACATCCGTACTAACATGGTAACAACAAGGTTCAAAAAGTTGGTATGCGATATTCATTCGGTCAGACCGCCTGGAGCGAGTAAGCAGATATGCAGAAGTATATGTGGAATTGTATTATTTTAATTAAAAATAATAAAAACTAATGATAAATTCATATATTAGATATTTATGTTTAAAAAAACCAACATAAAGGAAATATAAAGCATATACCTTTAAGTACAACGTGATTTCAATCAAAGTATTTTCAAAAGGCATCCATTTTGATAAAAGAATTCCTCGTAACAAGAATTTGGAAGGTGGAATGAGTTGGCATATTTACGGTTAGAATTGAAAAAATATGAACAAAAAAATTCTTGTGAAATGTAACAAAACAAACCAATTCCAAAATAATGACGAACTAATTTCAAAAAAATGACGAACTAATTTCAAAATAAGAAATTGGCATGTTTTAGAACAATAATAATGACATTAGCATCATTTGAAGTTTGAAGGCAGCATAGAAGAAACACAATTAAATAAATGGGAGAACATATTATTATAAAATCAACTGAAAGTCGGAAAATAATTAATTTGACATTTACAGAAAATAAAACAGCATAAGCGACATTTGAAGCTTGAATAACTAAATTTAACATTTATGATAATCTACCGTAGCAGCATTTGAAGCTTGAAAGCTTGAAGGGCTACAATAAGAGAAATCAAATTAAATAAATATTAGACTACTATAAAATTAATTGAAAGCAAATAACAAATTTTATTATTTACGGCAAACAACCAACAAATTTAAGAGAAATCTATAGATGATGTATTTCGAAGAATTGGATTTGCCATTCAAAAGGGATTGGCGGCGCAGCTTGTTGCCCGTCTCCCATCAATCTCTCTATAATAGTTTTTGTGTTTCTTGAATTTGATCTCGATAAATATTAGCTTGTACGGCAATAGCATCTGAAGATTGAATGACAATAATAGCAACTGAAGTTGAATTCTTAAGCATATCAACATCAACAACTGATGCCTAAAGGGTGAGGGGTCTATCCTATAGGCAATTGAGTATGCGATCGCACATGCAGTTTAGTCGGTCACATAGTCGTCAAAACCACATATACATCGAATACTGTATATGCACTCCGGGAGAGTCACTGCCTATGCATATGCAACCACATATGTGGTCGCCTGGGTCGCCTTTCTGAACACTGGGTAATGACGATCCATCGGACCATAACAACATTACCCCTTATGAGTTTTGGAGTAGCATATAAAGATACATTTCACAGCACAAGGTGAGAGCTTGTCGCGATGGGAAGTATGGATGCGGATAACAGATGTGCACCCAAAGATTTTATGTGGAACATGGAATGTATTCTTGTTAGGGAAGAGCATGGAATACGGTGTGCTCTTCCAATATGGTGGGTGTAAGGTTTATCAGGTACATAGCTGTGAGAACATCATCACTCCAAAGGGTGAGAGGGGTCGCACTGTGAATTGTGCAAGATCTACGGTGTTGGGGGGGCGCCGCCGACGCAGGATACTCTGTTGGACTCACTCCCTTCTGGAGGGGGGTCGTGGAGGTTTTCTTGAAGAATATATCGCTATTTAGGCCGATCCTTGGTGGGGGCGAATCCTTCACTTTTTGGTCGGACGATTGGAGGGGGGGGGCTGTGCTCGCGGTTCCCGCGATTGTTTGCTCTCGCTGAAGACAAATTGGTGACGGTTGCAGCTTGCTGGTCGGATGGAAATTGGTACCCGACCTTCTCTGCAAATTTCTCCGACCAGAGATTGGAGGATTTCTTGGCCTTACTGGATGCTATCAGGGAGGTGGGGCGCCCATCGGAGGGGAGAGACCACTGGAGTTGGCGTGCGGGTCCGTTCACTGTTAGGAAGGCTTTTGGGGCTATCTGCAGGCCGCCGCCTTCCCGATCGGAGATTCTGATTCGCGATTGTGCGTTCTTTTGGGCTCTCAAGCTTCCTGAGCTAATTGGTGTCTTCTTATGGCTGTTCCGGAGGCAGAGGCTGATGATGAGGGACCGGTGTGCCATGCTTCTGGAGCCACCTCTGACAGGTGCCTTCTTTACGAGGAGGCGATTGAATCCGTCGAGCATATGTTCTTCAAGTGCCCCATGGTGATTTAGGTTTGGCAGGGGACCGGTCTGGCCTGGTGATGCGTTGAGGATATCCAGACGTTCTGCGACGCACTAGTGGCGAATAGAAATAGAGCTAGGAGGGAGATGCTTTATCCTCTATTAGTACTGTGGGCTGTTTGGTTGGGTAGGAATGCATTGCTTTTCTCGGGCTAGCGCTTTTATAAGGAAAACGTGGGGATTTATGCCAAGAGTTTGGTGGAGTGGTTTTTGTAATTGCTCTCTCTTTCGATCGTAGTTTTTGTATTTTCCTCCTTGTTTCTGTTTTCGCTTTTTGAATAAAAGATGGGGAGAACACCGACGAGTGTATCCCCCTCATTTTAGGATTTCAAAAAAAAAGCATGGTGCGATTCATATCAAGGATATGTCGGTGTTTCTTTTTGGATACAAAATTTTATTGGGATGTATATGAGCACGATTTTTGGTAGATGATCCCATGCTCAACCAGAAAACATGACCATGACAGCTTGGAAAAGAACTCTTATTATGCTTTCGAAGTTGACATGCTTTACATTGGAGTATTGTGGATGCAGGAGTTTGAGGTAGGGATCTTCTTAATTTTGGTAGAGACAAATGTCCAAAACGCATGTTCCAAATGTAGGCAGACGACTCCCCAGTAGATGTAGAAACATGACATGCAAAAGGAGACTACGTCAAGTACTACACACTTCCTTCTTCACGACCACAACCAATCACTTGGTCCATCTTTATATCCTGAAAGATAAGGGTCACTGGATCAAAAATGGCTTGACAATTAAGCTCCTTAGTAATTCAGGATACATGTAAAAGACTCATAGGAAATTCATGAGCTAAAACAACATTATTTAGTCGAATATTTGGAGCTGCTCGAACCTCCCTATGTCCAGCAATAGGGGATTATCTGCCATCTGCTACCATGATGGTATGGCATGGTGCAACCTTTCTAAGTGTGGAGAACTGATTTAGTTGTCGCTAATATGTCGTGATGCATCCGAGTCTACCAACGTATCAGAAGAACTAGATGAACTCCTACACGCATAACACAATGTAGGTGTACATGAGGGATCAACAAAGGCTGCAGTATCAGTAGATGTGGTGCCCATGGTTGTTCCTGCTCCTGACGAAGAAGGTTGCGATACAACCCCAGGCAGGCTTAGCTATTGCATCCGATCCTCATATTCTGCTCTCGATGTACCCAACGATATCTTCTTGCACTGGAATTGCTTGATGAGCCATCGAGGGTCTTACATGCTTCCCCCAACAACGGTCCTCATTGTGTCCCATTCATCCGCAGAAGGTGCACATGGGCTTTCTACGCTCGAAATCACGACCTCATCCCATGCCTCTAAAAGTCCCTCGGCCTCTGCCTAAGGGTATGACCATAGCCGATGGGGTCTCAACTTGAGTCTTTGTTAGAGATATAGACAACCTGCTAAGCATGCTTAAGGCTTCTTCAATGGACGGAATCTTAGATGCAACTATCATTTGTGCTCTAGCAGCTTCGTATACAGGGTTTAACCCTCCAAGGAAATATCCAATCATTAATCGATTCTTGAAGGCAATATGTGTCGAATTGGTACAAATGATCATATATGAGTTCAATCTCTAGAACTCTGAGTTCAATGACGAATAGAACTTGGCAAGGGGATACCGCTTTGCTTTATTTGAGACATATCAACATATGTCTGAAGGATCTTGGAATAGTTCTTCTCTTACAAGTACGTCTTGCGGAGACTATATTGCATGCATTTGACGATCATGTAATGCACAATATCATTTACAATGCGTGAGAATCAAGATGCATCTACTCATAATCCACACATTGACCATAGCATTGTCCTTCCATGTTGCATTCGTGTCGGTCTTCTTTGTTGGTTCCTCTTTGATGATGGTGTGCTCTTTGTCATGTCCTTCTATTACATTAAGAAGAGACTGGAACTATAACACATAATTCGTACCATCCAACTTGGTAATGGTACCATAGAATGGGTTCTTCATTTCCTCTTCGTAAGTAGATGAAGCTACTACCTTGGACATTATCCACGATGTATAGAGAACCAACCCAACAGTCACAACTGAAGCAACATGAAATGGAGCACAATACAATGAATTTCAACTCATATATATAGAAGCAACCCAAATGTAGTTTTGGTTTTTGGTTTGTGGTGTTGTAAAAGGGTGTCAGCACGGGTGTGAGAGGAGGGTGGGTCGTTATCGTGCTTTGATGGCCTGATAAATGATCCTTCTTGTTGTATTCTTGTGTGGGGCCGTTGGGGCATCTCCTTTTCTATTTTTGTTTTTGGTGATAATGAAATAAATTTGCGGTGAGTGCCATTTTTGGGGCGACCCTTCTTTTTTCTTAAAAAAATTCATGTACTCTAGGTCATTATGAACACTTTAAGGGTTCGTTTGGTTGCAGGGTTGGGCAGGGTTGGGTTGGGTTGGGGTACCCCTGTGAATAGTAAACTGTGAGGAGGATTGGGATGTTTGGAAGGAGGGGTACCCCGGGTTGGACCAACCCAACCCTGCCCAACCTTGCAACCAAACGGAGCCTAAATATCAACCACATACTCAATTAAAAAAAATACTATAACTGTCTCATGATGGAGAAGAAGTTTGCAAACCAACATCCTGGACAATCTGGGCAACCAAGATGTGCACCGGTAGGCATTGCTAGCGACGCTGGTAGGTGTTGGTAGTGATAATGATAGGCGTTGGGAGCGACATTGGTTAGTGCTGTTGGACGATGGTGGTAGGAGCAGATTGGGTGATGGGTGCTGATGGTGATAGACGATGGGTGTTGATGGGCATTGTTGGAGCACATATAGTTCTGGAGCACAATGGAGATGTCTGCTGGGCGATGGTGGAGCGCCTTGGGCTATGGCGAGTGGCGGGAGCAGCTGGAGGCTGGAGTAGTGAGTGGCCGGAGATTGGAGGGCCGGAGGTAATGGCGAGTGGCTGGGGCCGACGACGATGACAGAGGAGGGCTGGAGGCGATTTCGAGCAACTGGGTCACATAACCCTAGAGAGAGGGAGCCCCTCTCAAGGCTCTGATACCATGTGGAATGTCAGAAAATAGATACATTTCACTTGCTCTTTCTCATTGAATACCTATCCCTTATATAGGAGGGAGTAGGGTTGCTGAAACTATTACAATTACACCGACTATGAACTATATTTCGTAAATCAAAATATACTTTAATAATAATGAATGGAGATGGAGATCGAGATGGCTTCAATTTGGATAACCCGATATACTTGAGAAATTGGACTTCGACGTGACATTCCTTAATGTTGAAGATTAGGATCAATGTTGAAGACCCAAGGAAATGCTTCGTATAACACCCGTTTCCTTGACTAATTTCCATCTAAAATCTTAAGTCCTTGCCATTCCCGTGCCTTCTCCAGTAATAATACCACAACAGTAATATCGTCGTAAATAACAAGTGCGTCATCCCCTTTCAAAACACTGAAGGCCTCCTCGTTAGCCTATCCCTGTCGCCCCACTCAATGCACCTAGTATATCAATTCTTCTGAAGTCTACCACATAGGATGCTTTCCTCCTAGTAACATCAATAGCCACTTGGTCAACAATCACTCATTGACCTACCTCTGCCTTTGACGATCCTTCCTCTCTATAAATGTCTTCCCACATGAGCAAAGAAGTGCCTTGTCCCCTTCCTCTGCTCCCTTCTACAAGAGCCTCCTTCTTAAGCCCATCACCCTGCTTTTCTAGTATGATAGAATATATGGGTCTTGTAATTCATTTTCTAAATCCTTAGAATATTCTTTGCAGATCATAGATCTAATAGAATATTCGATGTTGACCATAGTGGTATTGGTATATTTTGAGATACTTTATTGTTCTCTTTTGATTTCATTCCATGCTTCTTTATTTCTATTTTTATACCTATTAATAGGGAGATATAGCGTCAATGAGAAATATCAATTCATTCTCTTTCTCTTTACGTTATAAAAGCATGTCTTAGATCAGTGTATTGCACCTTTAAGAAGGTTGTTCATGTTTGATCTTGTTCATGTTATGTTTATGGTCCTTGCCCAGTGCATACAACTATAGATCATAGATACTTTCTTATTTTGTTGATGACTATAGTTAGACTTCACAACCTACCTTATAAAGGAAATCTCGAAGACCAATCGTGTTCGTAAAACCTTTTTTTTTACATAATATAATATCTTTTTTTCGCATCGTAGTGCTTAGATCTGATAATGCACTTAAGTTTATGCCGGTTGATTTGGCCCGTTTCTTTTGAGCATGCTTTCTCAAGCCAACTAGGAATCCCCTATGATGGTCTTGAGGTACATCAAGCCATCCTTGGAAAGGGACTACTCTTTATTACAAAATCCTTAGATATTTCAACATATTATAATGGTTCGGCCTGCAGCGGGGGGATCTGAGATTTCGTTCTTCGCCGTTCTGGCGCAGCGTGATGGCTGCTCTGGCGAGGAATGCGGCGCTTTTCACCCCGGTGTTGGGGACGGGGGACTCTTTCAAGTTCTGGTTGGATGATTGGTCGGGTGGTGGTCCTCTTCAGGTGCGTTTTCCTCGATTGTTCGCGCTTGCGTCAAATAAGAATGCGACTGTGGCTGAATATTGGGTGGATGGGTGTTGGAGCCCTCGCTTCTCTGTGAACTTCTCCGAGCAACGGGTGGAGGACTTCGTCTCTTTGATGGTGGCACTTAGTGTTGTTGCTACGCCAAATGTGCAGGTGGATCATTGGCGTTGGAAGGACGGATCTTTTTCCACTAGGAAGGCTTACCGGGCTCTGGTCCTTCCTCCACCTCCTGCTTCCTCTCTTCTCGTGCGTGATTGTGGCTTCTTTTGGGGCTTGGGCTTGCCGGAGCGCATCGGCATCTTCCTTTGGTTACTTCGCAGACGGAGGCTGATGACTCGCTATCGTTGTGCGATTTTTTTTCCAAACTTCAGTCCCTCTTGCTCCCTTTGTAACATGGATGATGAAACGATTGACCACCTCTTCTTCGGCTGCCAACTGGTGTCGGGAATTTGGGACGATATGCCTTGGGCGGGAGCGGACAACCTCTCCGTTTTCTGCGAGCTTCTTTGGTCCAACAGGAACAGGGATAGGCGGGAACTCCTGGCACCCGTCGCGCGGCTGTAGTGTATTTGGCTTGGTAGGAACGAAGTTATTTTCTCCGGACAGCGTTTCTATCATGAAAACATTCTTATCTTGTGCGCTCGATTTATAACTGACTGGTGTATTCGGTAGGGTTTTGGGACTTTTTGCTGTAAGCTTGTCTCCTCTTTAAACCCAGGTTTTTTGTTGTTTTTGCGTAGGGTTTCTAACTCCTTCCCTCCATTCTTGACGCTGTAAGTATTTCTCCTTCTTTTCTTCTTTCTTTTTTTATATATATAATGCTGGGGCGAACACCAACGAGTGTATCCCCCTTTTTTGAGCTTAAAAAAATGATTATGGAGGGTACCTTGTGGATAGGAAGTTCGCCAATGATGTTTTGCACCTACCTCGGGGGTCATCTTGTCACATGGATGAGTAAGAAGCAATTCATAATATCTTGCTCGAGTGCAGAAAGTGATCGTAAGGAATTAGCGCAAGCAATACCAAAAATGTAGTAGATTCATGTTGTACTTGCTGTTTTTTTCCTTCAGACAATGACAATGTAACATAGTTTACATGCATAAACATAACTACCAAGCACATACTAAGGAACCCTATCTTTCATTATAGGATGTAATATGTAAAGGATAATTGCTACTTAGGGATCTCATCCATCGAGGACTTGTGCGAAATTCATATGTTCTTTTTGCAAACGAGATCGCAGTTATTTACCAATGCACTCTAGAGAGCCTTTTTTGAGTGATGTAATCAACTGAGCATGTAGCTTGTGGTGAAAGTTTTGAGTATATGAGAGATCAGATGAACTTTTGAGAGACGGTTTCATTCTTTTTTCATTTTTGTGCACTCTTCTTAATACTAGCATCTTCTTGTATACAGAGGACTAAGCTTCATTCTTAATATATCATTCGCTTAATATTTTCCACAATCATTGTACTCAATCTTCACGAGTGAATGGAAATCCTATCATGTCAAGAAATGCAACCCAAGAACTCCAAGGAGAGTAGTCATTGTTTAGAAAACTCACAACGCAACAAAGCTGATAAACTCAACCGCATCCACGGCATCAAATTTCGCTGAAATTCGATCGAATTTTGGTTTAACAAGTGACCGAAATTTGACTGAAATGTACGACACTTGAGCCTTTAGGATTATTGACTGATTCATTGGTAATCAAAATGACTAAAAGTTTGGTTGAAATTCGATCGAATTTTGGGGAAAATTTTGCTTCGATGAGTCAGTGATATGGTGACCGAAATCAATATTTAAGGCCTTGATCGCATCCAAACCCAAGGGGAACTGGCAAGACTTGATTTTGATACTCATTGAGATCCAAAGTTATGGCCTCGTACTATGTTTCCTATTCAAGATTTATGGAGAATGTGTGAGGTGCTGAGTGGAAGGAGGGGCAGGGGTGGAGTTGTAGCCCCTCGTAATGTTGCTTGCTTCAGATGCGATGGGACATGATGTTGGGAGGACTATTGACTGTTTGCTTTGTCGAGGAGTCGAACATGATCGCGTGTTCTGCACAAAACGTTTCATATGTATAGCATCCGGAGATGTTATTATATGAAAACTGGAAGGTGAAAATGATGAGCATGATGCTTGGATGGAAGGTTGGCTTAGATTTGTTAGGTTCATGCGTGGTTAGGAAGATAGTGAGGGACTTGGGGGGTCCCATGTTGACTAAGGTCGAAAAGGGGCCGTCAGATCTTTTGACGGCTCCTGGACAACAGGTTGACGTGTTTCATGTGTTGACATTTGTTGCTAGTATGGAGATTGAGTCCTAACAACCTTGAGGTGATTTGCGGTCAGACCTTTTGTTTCGGGGGATGACTAATGTGGAAGACACTGTACAAGATCAACATGGTCATCGTCGTTCGAGAGAACGAAGTGACGGTCATGGGTATGCTCGATCTTGCCTTGTGGATACGATTTCAGGAGGCGATAGATCCTGTCTTCTAGTCTTTTGGGGTTGTTTGTGAGATGATACATCTTAAAATCATGGACATTGATGTTCCATCGATTTGGCTTGCAGTGAAGGTGAAGTTGACTGGAATGTCTTTTTCTTTATGGTGGCATTTCAAGTGGTGTTGACAGGGGAAGGTCGATGGTTATGAGGATCGGTTTCAGGGGAGGGAAGATCCTCGATAGAGGGCATTGAGATAGGGAGCTTGAGGGGAAGCGATGAAGTGAGGATCCAGAGGGCTTAGGCGAAGGCAAAGTTGATGGTGGCTTGGCCAGGAACTGATCATCGTGGTCAGCGGTAGTAGCTGCCAAGATGGCGCGCTAGAGGCTGCAAGCAAGGGTTGTGGCGGCAGTGTTGATGACGCACGAGGGTAGGTGCACGAGAGGAGGAATAGGATGGCTGGCATGTGGGGTTGGGTCATGGGTTGAAGAATTGAGGTTTAGGACCATCGCTCTGATAGCATGTGGAAAGAGAATACAGAATTGATTTTTCATGAGGCCATAGGGTTCTCTTATGTAGAGAAGAGAAATCCGTTGAGCAAATTATATAATAAATATAATAGGAAAAGAAAACATAGAATAAAAAAATAAAAAATATATCTCAATATTATCCTTTTTGTTTCTGGCTGTTGTATCCTTCACTATCTGTCCACTTCAACGGACATCTATTATTTCTAAAGTCAGTTCACTGATTCTTCTCTCCCTCTGATTTATGAATTGGCTAATTGTGACATTTACGGTTAAACTCTGAGTTCTGTTACAGTAACGTTTTGGGCATTCGGATCATGATCTTGCAAACAAGAGAACATTCTCGTTTCACAGACATACATTTAGTTGGTTAGATACAACAGTGCATCTTATTTGCTTACCCATACATTTAGTTAGTAATTTAAGGATGCGCTAAAGTTGCATCAAGTAGTATCAGAGTCTAATCGGTCAATCCAAGAAAAGAAAAACCTTTCCTTGCAATTTTTTGCCTCCCTGTGCTCGTGTACTTTTAGGAACGGATCTATTATGGCTCATCAACCTGAGACCCATTCCATGGCACGTCTGGAAGCCATGCATTAGGAGTGAGATTTGTCGCACTAGCACCATGTTAGATAACCGATGAAAAGTGGAACAATTGGAGGTTTTGAATTTTGACATGATGGATGGGCAATATAGACATGATCAGAACTTTAGGGGTCCTAATTGGTCTCCAATGACTCTGGATCATAGTTCCCAAAAGTGCTGGCATCTCAATCAAGATCAAATTATATTTGGTCCTAGTTCAGAAAGTTACACCAATGATGTCAATTCCCTAAATTCAGACTCATTGCATCTCTCATGTGATGAAGAGGATGAACATACAAAACCCCATGAGCGACAAGAGGTAGAGAAAAATAGGAGGAGAGAATCTGAGCTACGTGGGCGGCATTTGAATCAATTACAAGACTCCAATTGGGATTGTGGCATGCATATTGACATGGCTGACTTTGATGGACGGTGTGATCCATATGTATTGACATGGCTGACTTGATGGACGGTGTGATCCATATGTCTTCTTCGATTGGATGGGACAATTTGACCATTTCTTTGTTTGGAATGACTTGCCTAGTGAACTTTGAGTCTGGTTTGCCATGTTGAAGCTAAAGATATATGCCTTGCTTTGGTGGAGACAATCTTCGGAGGAATGTCGCTGTCAAGTTAAAGAACACATCCGTTCATGGACCTTGATGCAATAGAAGCTTCAAGAGAAGTTTCTATCGGGGGGAGTATTGTCAGAAATTATACAATCGCCTTGAAAACCTTCATCATGGGATACACACAATGAAGGAGTACATTGAAGAGTTGCAGGTTTTTGTAGGTCGTAACAACTTAATGGAAAGCGACTCTCAACTAGTGGCTTGATAGGCACATGGATTATGAATCGACATCCAAGTGACTCTCAACTATACATGCATGACTGCAGAATAATAGATTCTACCCATGATAGGGCAGTCAGGTTTGAGGTGAAATTGGGTAAGGACATCATTTGTGATACGTTTACCGCAATCACCTCCGGTGTCTCCATTAACGTACCAACGACCTCTATTAGAATGACTGGGGTTGGCACACGATCAATCTCCAAATCGGTTGCTTCTGGATCTCAAGTACAATTTCTCAATCCTTATCCACTTACAACATGCCAGGAATACTCGAGGCGCAATCTACTGTGGGACTTCGAAGCTGCTTCATGATATGCCCGATCCTTCTCATCTGGGATACCCGTTTACATATCACCCGTAGTATTATGTTCACTAAAGATTGCATTAGAGTGCTGAAAATCAGGGGAATTTTTTTTACATGTACGAGTGACATTCACAAATTAACTAATAAACCACAGAACTACAACATGCCACAATTATATTGCAAAAATCTCCATAGCAATCAACATGTAACAACAGAATTTGCATTATGTACATGCATCCCAATTTTATCAGAAGAGAAATAAAAGCATAAATATCTTGAACAAACTATAGCATGCGTACCTGATAATTGTAACTGCAGAAGCTGATGTTCAAATCTCCCAATACAACGGTGCAGGTATTTTGCCTGCAATCCATGGAATAGGGAGAAAAGAACATCAACAAACGTTGAGTACATCTAATTAATTTAAAATTAACAGGAATTTAGTGGTTTCAAAAGAAAGCAAGTAATTTGGCCTTGACAATTAAAATTTAAAGCTGCTTGCAATGAAACAGGCTTTCAGGTTGTGTGGTATGTAAAACCCCATTCTACTCATCCTACACTAATTACCCACATTGATCAGTTATACAAATATTATATGATTCATAGTGAACAAAAGTGCCTCAAGGATTGATAAGTTCTCTGATTCATATATACTTTTTATGATCGAGGTGATCCAGATCTCTCTCCGATGTTTACGAATAATGTAAATGGATCATAGTAAGTGTATATGATGGTTCTAGTGTTTTGATTATTTTCTTGTTTAATTTCTGAAGCTCAGTTGATAGTCTGTGGTCTTGGTCTGGGTAAGACCTCACACTATGACTCTAAGGCAGTAAGGAAACCTTAGGGTTGGGGTGCCTCCGTAGGCATGCGGTGGAGTAGAATGCATCCTAACTAAGTTCCCAACACGTCCACTAGCTATTTCAAACAACCGTGGTAGTAGCTCGTAGTTTGATAATGGATGATTTTCATAATTTGATCTTTTCTCTTCTTCAGGAATTACTTGCTGAACAGTAACTAGTTCGACTCAACTGAACCTACTCAACTGTAACCAAGCTCCCATGTAACAAATTTGACTGTAATTCAACTTTAGTCAAAGTCAATTGTAACTCAATCCAATCTCAAATGCAACTTTTCCATATTCAACTGTAACTGATTCAGATGTAGCCATAGATGATTCAGATGTATACATGGATGATTCGGATGTAGCATCGCCCAGTCTGCTGGCGAAAAATAAACAAAACTCAAGCGGTGAGGTAACCTACAAAAGGCTCTTCCGTTTCGCCCCCTAATTGGAAGGCGGTCCAATAGAGGGATAGGTCTACTCCAAAACTACGCCACTGAGACTGGTGAGAGAGACTCTCCGGAAAAGTCACTTTAAAAGAAAAACCGGCCCGACCGGTACGGGCTAACGAGCTCGAAAAACTAAAACCAAGGGTCCTCCAGCCTAGGTACCCTAAAGAACAAAGGTCGGCGGAACTGGTCTTTAAAAGAAAACCTGTGGATCCCAGAGAGGCGTAAAAACTGCGAGCGCTCACGAGAAAACCGAGAAAAAGACTGGGATCCTAGGCCGGCGCACTAGGCGACCGCTGCCCTAACTGGGCTTCCTATCTCCCGCCCAGCTGAGGGTCACCGCACCCTCGCACAGTCAGGTGTAAAGGTCACCATGAAGGGCACTCATAAATATCTGTCATTGTTGAATCTCCATCACTGACTTGATTCTGCATTCTTTCTCAATCCTTTTTGTGATTAGTTGTTCAGATCTAAGTCTTTTGTTAATAATTTCAATAGTGATATATACTTAGTAAAGTATAACCAAGGGATGAAGATGATCGGTCCTTGTAGTCACAAGTTATCATTTTTGAAATCATATGATTAACAGGTATTCATCGGATCTGTATTCTAGAATTAATCGGTGATCTGAAAATTGAGTTGATTTCATGTTGAGACACCTAACGTTTTCATTTATAATTAATGATATTTAGAGCTACTCATTACATTTGAATTTAAATTCAATACTACACCAAATTCTCATTTTTTTAGGTTTTTAAATCAGGAACTCAGTAGCTAAATCCACCGGGAGGATGAGACAAACAAATAATGGAAGATGGAAATCAGTCAAACCATGTGTTGATCTATTTATTCAGTTCCAAAAGCTCCACGTTATTGGAAATAGCGCGTAGAGAGAGAAATCTACTCAACTATGTCTTATTGATGATATTTGCACCACTTTTCAAAAGCCCTGATAAAAAGGACCTACCGGACAGTTAAATCATATGCAAAGCTTTTAGCACATGAGAAACAAAAGGCAGTCAGGTCATATCCAATTATTAGGATGCGAAATGTGAACATGCCATATAAAAGGCTTCCTAGTGCTTAAGGTACTGTGATGTAGGGTCTAGGGGAGGATAGGACTACTTTGAATCTATCATGCACAGCTTTACCTTGTATATATATATATATATTTATAAGAAGTCACTTTCACGACTAGAACCCAAAATCTTGACGACACATCTGTAACTATCACTCTTTGCGCCAAGGTCATGGACAAGTCACATGTTATTAGTTGTGTTCCAAGTTCAAGATCTAACAACATGGAATAACACAAAAGCATTAAAAATTAACATTGTGCATCCAGAACAAGAAAGTAACTAGATGCACCACTAACAAGTTTGACAGATTGGAGTATAATTTTCATGTTTACAACAACAGGATATCATAAACCATAATCTGATATTACCCAAAAAAAACTTAGCAGATGTATGAAACCTAAACCCATTATTATATTTCTTAGGTTTAATCATAAATAACTCAATAGGAAACACCACCTCCCCTGCGCTTAATGAGTACAACCATGTGTGGGTCGATTAACATTTCCGTGAACAAAAATTATATTTCATAGAAAACATAGATTTATGTCCCATTTAAATACACCCACGTGATAAGAAGGTAAGAATATAACCAGTATATCATGCTTTCGGCTCATGCTTAAGTTTTTAAACAAATCATCTTATCTATATTCCATCAACTAATCGTCATAATGCATTTATGTTTTTTTTTGTATGAAATGTGCAGAAAAACAATGAGCCAATTATGCATGGACTAACCCTATCCATAAACAGATTTTATATCTTTTTGTTATTTCCTAATAATACTAATTGGAACTAATATACTAATTGGAATTCAACCTGTTATAAGTACCATGAAAATTTTAATAAAAGTTAACAAGCATTTGAAAAGAATTGATGGAACTCAAGGAATTAATAATTATCTAGAGCATGCATGTTCAGATATCCCCCAAGTCACTCTCCATTTTATGAGAGTCATGTAAAATACAACAGATCTGATTAGTATGCTGACGAAGTCCATTTAAAAGGAACTCAAAACACCACCCCAATTGTGAAAAATCCATGGAAGGCAGCAAGAGGAAGGTTTTAGATTGTACCTTTGGATTTGCTCCAAATTGGAGAACAAATGTTATGCATGCAACCCTATTTGGACCAATTGCAACTGCACTTGGTTGATCGGAGCTCTTGAAAAAGAGGACACCAACACTTCATAGCTGCTGGACAGCAACAACTCCAGGAGAGTTTCACAGAAGCAGGAGGCGGCAGCTGTGTGGTTCTTCCGGCTGATGGCAACAGCTTCAGGCCATCGAAAGGGCTCCAGCAGTTTCCATCTGTTTGTGGAGCAGCAGTAGGTTGCTGTTCTTGCAGCCCTTCGTGGGTTTTATTGACTAGAATGGTAGCAACAATTCCCAGATGCTTGGGAGGGAAGCAACAACTGTTGTTGTTATCGGCAACAACAAAAATAGGGAGAGGTTGGAGCTCTCTCGGTGGAGATTTGAGAGAGTTGGAGGAAAACGATGATACTTATGGAGATTTGAGAGAGTTGGAGGAAAACGGTGATACTTATAAGGGAGAAAGAAATTTGGTGTTGACAGGTGGATAAGCTTCTTGGGCCAAATGGAGAGAAGAGTTTGACGTGGGAAGAGCCAGGTAGCAGTCTGCTCTGCCGTCTGTACTTATAACCAGTTTATATATATATATATTATTATTTTTACAATAGCTCTATTATATCTAGAAAACCGAAGTTGACCGTATATGCACCTCGATTGTCGGATTTTTGTGTATAATAGTTTGTTTTGACCGTCTATGAACAACGATCAATATGAGTATAATATTCATATACTTCGGGTTGAAGATGAATCCCTGAAATCTGGGATACGGTCTTTATTGGTTATTGAAGTTAAAATATCAAACGACCTTCGATTGACGAACGGTCGATTTCGTTGGTCTTAATTTGTCGAATCGGATTTTTGGGTGGTCTCAGTTTGTTTCACGGTTTTCGAATTTGCGTCGCGGCTTTTTCGGGCACGCATTACGATGCGATTGATTTTTGATTGATTTTACCCCGAACGACTTTTGATTCACGATCAATTGATCGATTTATGTTATTTAACAGTGATTAATAATTTTATGGAGTTATACGGACTCTAATCGGGTCGGGTTCGGGTTTGTGTAAATCCGGATGTTACACTTCAAGTGCGTGTAAGAGGGTCATCAAGCATCAAATTGTCCTAAATCCTTGCGTGGCAAGCACACACGTTCTGCATGATGAGCCGAATTGTGAGTCCCAGACCTACTGGTGAATTGAACTTAAAATGGTGGCTGGGTATGCAAATGCCAATGAAGAGTATGAGGATGTTAAAGTTGATGCTGAGACTAATGGACCTTCCCTCTTGATTGGACACGATGACATTGACAGAGAAGATAGTTTTTGACAAAGGTCATATAACAACTCTTGCTAGCACCTAAAGTTGAGAGTGAAGATTCTTGGCTAAGGAAGATCATCTTTCTTACCACATGTAACTCCAATGGTCATTTCTCTCTAATCATTGATGGATGAAGAATGGAAAGTTTTAAAGCTCATGGGATGGTTGACAAGTCGGAGTTGCAAATACAACGCTTGGATCCGACCCTATATCATGGCCTGGATTAAGGATGACTCAAATGCCAATTCGGCATCAATACTTTATCAAGTTTTCCATTGGACTAACATATAAGAACATGGGATCATGTCACTTTGCACCCATGGATATATGCCACATTTTGTTGGGTAATCCTTGGTAGTTTGATTGAGACTTAAATTACAAGGGGAGGAAGAATATCTACACCTTTACACCTTTATCCCGTAAATAAAATATCTACACCTTTATGATGGACATACTGTGAATTACCCTTCGACCTCAACATAACTCCCCTAGTCCAAGATAAATGGCAATTATCTAGCATAAAGGCCCACATGTTGATTGCCAAAACTCTGATTGTCTGGAAACCTCATCTCACATGTGAATCACTTGTGATTCTTGAGGCGTTTCCTTTTCAACTCCCACTTCATGATTGGGTCATTTTTTCCCTATAGGCGAGGAGATTGGAAACGACACTGTGAACTCAGACAATGGATCACGAAGTTGCTATTGTTGGAGGAAGAATAGAATTGTATAATCATTATTGAGACCCTAGGTCTCTCTTATATAGGAGAAAAGCCCTTGAGTAAATTGCAAGAGAGGTACATGAAAGAAAGAAAAATAAGAAATAAATATAAAGAGATATAAATATCTCTAATACTCCCCCTTAAGCTGGAGTATATATGTCTATCATGCTCAGCTTGGAACAACATCTTTGAAAAGGGCATCTAGCTACGGCCTTGGTGAAAATATCAGTTGTCTGATCTCCAGTTTAAACATGGGAAGTGGATATGAGACCCTTCTGGATCATGTCTATGGTATAGTGGTAATCTACCTATATATGCTTGGTTCGTTCATGAAATGCAGGATTATTGGCATTAAATAGAGCTGCTTGATTACCGCATAAAAGTTGCATGGGAAGAGGAACCTCAACAACAAGATCAGTCAAAATCGATCTAACCCTTATCTTTTCTGTGCTCCCTTGTGCCATGGCCCTGTACTCAGATTTTACACTGGATTTAGCAACCACTATCTGCTTCTTACTTTTCCATGACAAGAGAGAGCTCCCAACAAAAATAGCAAAGCCAGAAGTAGACTTCCTGTCTCTCTGGCATCTTGCATAATCTGCATCTGCACAAGTTGTCACCTCAAGAGACGTACCTCAACTGAATATAAGACCAGCATCGGGTAAAGTCTTCAAATATCTCAAGTTTGGAACAACATCTTTGAAAAGGGCATCTAGCTACGACCTTGGTGAAAATATCAGTTGTCTGATCTCCAGTTTAAACATGGGAAGTGGATATGAGACCCTTCTGGATCATGTCTCTGGTATAGTGGTAATCTACCTATATATGCTTGGTTCGTTCATGAAATGCAGGATTATTGGCATTAAATAAAGCTGCTTGATTGCCGCATAAAAGTTGCTTGGGAAGAGGAACCTCAACAACAAGATCAGTCAAAATCGATCTAACCCTTATCTTCTCCGTGCTCCCCTGTGCCACGGCCCTGTACTCAGATTTTACACTGGATTTAGCAACCGCTATCTGCTTCTTACTTTTCCATGACAAGAGAGAGCTCCCAACAAAAATAGCAAAGCCAGAAGTAGACTTCCTGTCTCTCTGGCATCCTGCATAATCTGCATCTGCACAAGTTGTCACCTCAAGAGACGTACCTCAGCTGAATATAAGACCAACATCGGGTAAAGTCTTCAAATATCTCAAAATCATATAGATCACATTCATATGAACCTTCCTAGGCTGCTCCATGAAGTGGCTCACCTTGCTTACAACAAAGGATATGTCTGGCCTGGTGATGGTAGCATATAAGAGCTTCCTAACAAGCTCCCCGTATCTCCTCTTATCTACCTCCTCAGTGTTGCCATCTTATAATCTCATACTCGGATCCATAGGGGTAGTAACATGCTTGCTCCCTGTCATACCTGTCTCTAGTAGAAGATTACTCACGAACTTCCTTTGGGTCATCAGAAGACCACGTTGGTTCCTTGCGGAGTCTAATCCTAGGAAGTATCGAAGATTGCCAAGGCTCTTGGTCACAAACTGCTGACGTAGGAACTCCCTGGCAGCTTAAATGCCCTGCTCATCATCACCCGTGACAATAATATCATCAACATAGACTAGAATAGCATCATCACTTACTTGATGTGACCAGAACTTTGCTAATATTCTAGTCGATCGGCGAGTAACGGAATGAAGCGTCTCTGGCGAGTGAAGTGCGATGGGGAGGCGAGCTCGTCGAGGTCGAAGGGTGGAGCGTTCCCTGCTGGGGGGAGGAAGGGGATCAGCCGGGGGGGGGGGGGGGCGATGCTGGGCCTTCGTTGGTTGGTGAGGGTGCTGAGAAGTGTGTAGATGGGTCTGGCGAGAAGCGGGCGACCGGGGAGGACGGGTGGGTGAAAGTTTCGCGTAAGAAGTCGGGGAAGAAGTGTTTTCGCTACGGAGAGCATGGTCATCTGGCTTCCACTTGCCGTCTTCCTCCTCGGTGTTATGCATGCGGAAATGTGGTCATCGCATGTACTCCTGCAGGGTCGTTGGCGGTTCTCGTAGGTGCACTGGGAGTAGGGCTCGGTCTTGGTTGCATGGGCCGGGGCTGCTTGGAAGACTTGACGTTAACTCCGGAGTCAGGGGTTCTCGCTCCTTTGCGCAGGTGGTGCGAGGTGGCGAAGCCAAGGTGTTGAGTCCTGATGCTTTGGTGGTGGGTGGAGGTGACCAGTTGGTGGGCGGTGGCGATGGTCGTTCTTTTGCTGGGGGGGATGATGCTCTTTCTGGTGGTGGCCCCGCGTAGGGTGCGTTGTGGAGGAAGCGTCGTCTTCGTCGTTGGCGCTGAGTGGGCAGGCGGACTGTGGGGAGCCTCTGCATGGGGAGGCGATGCATGGGAAGGTGATTAGTGGGGCGGCGGTGAAGGTGGGGAGTCTTCGCACCGATGGTGTCTTCCTCGCAGCGGTGGGGGTCTTGCAACGGCCTGGCGTGTCTTGGGAACTGATCCATTCCAGCACCTTGGAGTTCTTGGGACCTCACTTCGGCGGGGACTTCATCATTTTGGACTCCTCTCATTGCTGCATTCGTGGTCTTTCCCCGGAGCAGCGGGAAAGGCTTTTCTGTTTTGATGGTGTTGGCGACGTGGCGTGGCGGCGTCTGAGGGTCGCCGACGGAGCATCCTTTGCCTCGGAGGTCTGTGTGGCGGAAGTGCGGGGAGTGCCCTTTCTTTCTCGCACGGTCCCTGCCCTCTCCAGGGTGGTGGGGGGCTGGGGGGAAGTTTTGGCTGTACTAGATGATGGCTTATCGCCGGGCGCGGATTGGACGCATGCTAGAATTCTGCTGGAATGCTCTTCGTCGTTCCTTGCCTCTGCAGTTGATAAGGTCCTCTTCGAATCCATGAAGATTGGTCGGTGGCCTTACAAGTTGGAGTTCTCCTTCCTCTCACCGGCGGCGGCGCCGGCGTCCTCGCCGTCGTCTTCGGCTGTCAAAGTTGACGTCCATGACCTGGGCGTGGGGGTCGGCATTTCATATTCTGGTTGCCACGTGTCCACCCTTGGGGGTGGTTCCGAGGGGACGCCCGGTAAGTGTATCTTCCCTAGACCGCTTTCTCAGGATTCTCGGGAGATGTGTGCGGATCCTGACAGGCGCGGTTTCGTGGCTCTGGGCGCAATCGAGGTCGATTCACATTCTTTCCAACCGCCTCTTCTGTCGGCTAACTCCAAGCATCTGTCTATCTCGGGGCACGTGACCACTCATTCTATGGTTTCCCCTATTGAATCCACTTTGTTCGGATCGTGGCCTCGAATGTGGGTTCCATCCGAGCCGCTTATGCTTCCGGATCCTATTCCTTTGGCGTCTGTCTCTGAACTTCCGGGGCCCGCTGTTTCGATGGTTTTGCCAAGGCGGATCCATCTGGAGGAATTAGACACGTCTGTTGCGATGGCTCAGGTTCACTCACCTCCTTCCTCTACGACTCGTTCGGCTGTTTCTCTGCTTGGTGCGGCTGGCGACGCCATTGTGCTGGCTGGTACCTCAGAGACAGGTGATGCCCCCTCGGCGGTGGGGACCTCATCTGCTTCAAGATTTGGGAAGAGCTATAGTAGGCGTATCCATTCACGCCTTGGCGACCCCTTGGTCGCTTCCTGTTCGACGTTGAGAGACTCGGTGGCGGAGGCGGCAGACCTCTCTCTTATTGGGGGAAGCTCCCTTGGTTTTTAATGAATGTTCTATCTTGGAACGTTAGGGGACTAGGGGAACCAGACAAGAGGTGAGCCTTGGGGATGCGTTTCTCCGAGTGGGAGTGTGATGTTGCTTTTATTCAAGAATCGAAACTTTCGGGGGTGGATGACTCCTTGTGGCGATCTTTTGGTGCGGGTGCTTTGGATGACTTTTGCTCGGTGGATGCCATCAGGGCGTCGGGTGGCATTATCTTGGCTTGGCGCTGGGCAATATTCTCTCTCTCCTCTATGCGCGTGGGAAGATATTCTTTGTCTGTTGTATTGACTCGGGCCGACTCTAATGCCTCTATTGCTTTCTCGTCTATTTATGCTCCTACTTGCCACTTGCTGCGGCGGGAGCTCTGGGAGGATCTGCGAGAGGCGACCTCTGAATTCGAGGATCTTCCCTGGCTGCTGGGAGGAGATTTCAATGTCACTGCCCTCTCCTCTGATCGGCCGCGTGGCCGCGGGGGCAGGATCCGGGCTCAGGAGACTTTATCGACCTCATCTCTGAGGAGACTTTATCGACCTCATCTCTGACTTGGCCTTGGAGGGGCTGGTGCCCAATGATATTTCTTATACTTGGAGGAACAATGCTTCTCGTTCGAGGATTGATAGATTCTTGGCGAATATAAAGCTCATGGAACTCTTCCCTTTGTGTTCGGTGTCATCTAGGCCGCGCTCGTTTTCGGATCATAGCCCAATTGTGTGGGATTCTAGGGAAGAGCTCCGCCCTCGGGATCTCTTCCGTTATGAAAGGTGTTGGCTCTTGGAGCCAGGGTTCAAAGATTTGGTCAGGAACCACTGGATCCAGACATCGTTTGAGGGTTCCGCTGCTCGTCGATTGGATCACAAGCTTGCATCGCTGAGAAGGCTACTGGCGTCATTGAAGAAGGATTCGCGCCTTGCCCGTGTGGAGGCCAGGAAGGCGGCGGAAGATGCTATTTTGCGGCTGGATCGTACGGAGAGCGCGCGTGAATTGCTGACGGAGGAGCTTCGGGAACGTGCTGCTGCCATTGATATAGTCAAAGCGGAGGATAAAAAAAGAACAATCGAATGGCGTCAGCGATCACGCTTGAGGTGGATCAAGGAAGGGGACACTAATACTGCGTTCTTTCATTGGATGGCAAGTGGCAGAAGTCGTTTCAACTCCATCCGTTCTCTTTTGGTGAATGACTCCATCATTTCTGGGGACAAGGAGTTGGGCGACGCTTTCGTAGCGCATTTCAAGAATGTCTTTGGGTGCCAATCGCCGCGCAGGTGGTGCTGGTCGGGCCGGAGGGCTCCTTCTATCTCTCCCTTGGATGCCCTGGGCCTGGTCAGGCCGTTCTCTATGGCGGAGCTTAAGGACGCTGTTTGGGACCTTATGAGGATGCCTCGCCGGGTCCTGACGGGTTTTCTGTGGCCTTCTACTGCGATTTCTGGGATGTGGTTGCTGGTGACGTAATGGAGGTTGCGCGTGAGTTTTTTGATGGAAATCGTGGGTTTGATAAGATTAATAGGGCCCTTATCGTTTTGATCCCCAAGGCTCCTGCGGCCAATCGTATTGAGGACTTTCGTCCTATCTCTATCTCGAATGAGATCTATTTAATTATTGCTAAGGTCTTGGCCAGGAGGCTTGCTCCGCTTCTGGCTTCGCTTATCTCGCCCGCGCAGGCGGCCTTTATTCGTGGGCGGAATATCTCGGATTGCTTCGCAGTGGCCTCCGAGATGGTTGCGGCGTGGAGGAAGTCTAATGCAAAAGGGATTCTATGGAAGATCGATTTCGTTAAGGCCTATGACTGCCTCGACTGGCGTTTTTTGTGGTTGGTGTTGAGGCGGAGGGGCTTCCCGGAGGCGTGGATATCGTGGGTGCGACGATGTGTCTCCACAACATCCCTTTCCATTTTGATTAATGGTAGCCCGTTCGGGGGATTTTTCCAGTCAAGGAGGGGGGTGCGACAGGGGTGTCCTCTCGCACCTCTTCTTTTTGTCTTGGCGGCTGATGTTTTGCCTCGTATGATTGGAGTGGTTGCGGCGGGCCTGTCCCGGGGATGTAATATTGGGGACTTCCATGTCCCAATTATTCAGTTCGCCGACGACACTATTTGCTTTGTCGAGGGGGGTCCCACTAAGGTATCCGGTATGGCTATTACTCTTCAACTTTTCGGTGAGGTCTCGGGACTCTTGATTAATGGGACAAAGTCTAAGGTGGTATCCTTCGACATATCGCAGGCGGAGGTTTTGGAGTGTGCTCAGCTCCTGGGATCCAATCCCAGTGCCCTCCCCTTTGATTATCTCGGCCTGCCCTTAGCTGTCGGACGTGTTCGGCTCCGTGATTGGAAGGTCGTGGTGGAGAAGATGGAGGCTCGCCTAGCGGGGTGGCGAGCGACTTTATTATCCAGGGGTGGGCGGCTGGTTCTTCTCAAAGCGGTGCTATCCTCTACTCCTATTTATTTCTTCTCCGTTTGTGGTATGCCGAAGGGGATCCGGTTGCGCTTGGAGAGGTGTATGCGTGGTTTCTTGTGGGGTCGGAAGGGGGAGGGGAGAAGGGGGTTCATCTGGTGGGGTGGGATGACGTATCTCGGCCCAAGCGGGTTGGGGGTTTGGGGGTCAGGCGCCTAGATCTGGTTAATGACGCTCTACTGCTTAAGTGGGTCTCACGGGTTTGGGGAAATGAGGAGAATTTTATGATTAATGTCCTGCGGGAATTGCTGGGAGAGGATTTGATGGGCGTTACTCGGGGGAACTCGTTCCGCCACCTTTCTCCTTTTTGGCGAGGAGTGATGAATGTTTTTATGCATAATTGCTTGCTATTTAAACCGGTTCTGGCCAAGGGGAATTCTTTTCGTTTTTGGACCGATGACTGGTCCGGAAGGGGTGCCCTCAACGATACTTTCCCGCGTCTTTTTGCTTTGGTGGAGGATAAGGAGGCGTCGGTGGCCTCGTGCTGGGAGAACGGCTGCTGGAGTCCTCGGATTGCTGCGAACCTTTCGGATCAACGTTTGGACGATCTTCTCTCGTTAATGGGTCAGCTTGCCGACGTTGCCCAACCGAATGATGGTCGGGACCACTGGGCTTGGAAGGACGGGTCTTTTTCCACGCGAAAGGCTTACTCTGCTCTCGTTCCTAGCATTCATGTCGACGACGATATCTTTGTGCGTGACTGCAGATTCTTGTGAGGCTTGAAGTTACCTGAGCGCATTGGCATCTTCTTATGGCTTCTTCGCAGGGGAAGACTTTTGACTCGTGATCGGTGTGCAACTCTATTTCCTAATGTTGGGTCGATGTGCGGCCTTTGTGGTGCATAGCGGGAAATAATCACTCACCTTTTCTTCGATTGCGGCCACGTTCGTGAACTTTGGGTTGATCTTGATTGGGTAATTTCCGTCTCATTTCCTGTTTTTTGTGAGAGTTTGAGGAGTTCAAGGGGCAGGGACAAGAAGCACTTACTGGATCCGATAGCGAGATTGTGGAGCATATGGCTGGGGAGGAATGAGGCCCTCTTTGTGGGTCAGAGATTCTACAGGGAAAACATTTCTATCCGTGCTGCGCGGCTTCTGGAGGATTGGTTTCCTGGGTAGGATGGCTCCGGTTGTATGGGGGGGCCTTTGCTTTAGGATTCCCTAACGGGTATTCCTTTATGCTTTACCTGTTTAGCTGTTCTGTAAAATCTCTTTACATTGTGTTTTTAATATATTGGGGTGAACACCGTCGAGTGTATCCCCCTCTTTTGAGTGTAAAAAAAAGACTAGAATAGCAACAATACCTCTATTTGTCCTCTGAACAAAAAGCGAGTGATCCGCAGTGGATCGTGCAAACCCTTGGTTTTCTATCAACTATAAAAGCTTCCGGTACGAAGCTCTCAGACTATGCTTCAGGCCGTTAATCACCTTATGGAGCCTATACACCTTCTAAGACCCCCCCCAACAGCTACCTCCAGCGGCTGCTGCATATATACCTCCTCCTATGGATCTTTATCTAGAAACACATTTTTCACATCAAGTTGGTAAAGAGACTAGTCCCGTAAAACAACAACATATAGAAAAATGCGTAAAATTAAATGTTTGGCCACTGGAAAGAAGGTATCATGATAATTCACCCCATAAGTCTGGGTAAACCAACGCGCTACAAGCCTTGCCTTGTAGCGATCCACACTGCCATCTGCTCGTTGCTTCACCGAAAAGATCCATTTGCTCCTCACAACAGAGGCATATGTAGGAGCAGAGCAGGAACAACACTCCAGGTACCACGAGACTGCAAAGTGACCATCTCCTCCATGGAAAGTCGCCAACTAATATCCTGTATGGCCTCCTGATATGTTCACGGGATTGTAACAACAGAGACTTTTAAAACAAACCTACTGTAATCCTCTGAAAAATGTTCCAAGGAAACATGCGCAATTAGAGAATAAGTGACACAGTTACGACGTGACTTCCTCAAGGCAATAAGTACATCGAGGTCATCAACCACTCCGTTCTCTGGTATCAGCTCCTCCTGTATAGTATCCTGAGGAACAAGCATATCACCAGTGCCATCTGTAGAAACAATGTGTTCATTACATAACAGAGGCATTCTGGATGACAGGGAAGGCGCATGAGCAGAGGGGTGAGTAGAGGACTCGCGGACGTAAAACCATGGTAGGAACTGTGTTAGGAGAGACGGAGGTGGAGGTGGTAGAGGAGGTGGAAGGGGAGATGACGAAGACTCAACATGAGGTGTTGTTGGTGGAGATAATAGAGGTGGTGGAATAAAGACATCCTCGATAGAGTCGGCATTAGACAATCTTTCACTTGTAGGAGAAAAATACATAATAGACTCAAAAAAATATGATATCAGCACTCACATAATATTTTCTCCCTACAGGATCAAAACATCTATACCCTTTTTGAGCACGATAATAACCAATGAACACACATTCGACAGCTTTAGGATAGAGCTTGTCACGACCATGAGTAAAATTGTGACAAATGCCACATACCCAAAGACCTTGGGATTAAGGGAGAATAAGACCTTCTTGGGAAACACAATCAAGAAAGGAACATTTTTCTCCAAGGATAGTAGAAGACATGCGGTTCTCTAAGTAACATGCAATGAGGACCACATCACCCCAGAATGAATGAGGAGCTCGACTCTGAATCAAAAGAGTCCTCATGATATCCAAAAAATGATGTTTTTTGCATTCTACAACACTATTCTTTTTTTTGACGCTCAAAAAAGGGGGATACACTCAACAGTGTTCACCCCAATATATTAAAACAAAACATAAGGAGAATTTACAAATGAGTTAAAAGAGTCAAGCAAACAAAAAAGAAGACCCGAAGGGGTACCCGTTTCAAACACCCCCCGCCAAAACAAATTCCAAGCCTACCCAGAACACCAATCAGCCACAAGACGCGTAGCACGGATAGTAATGTTTTCCCTGTAAAATCGCTGGTCCGCAAAGAGGGCCTCATTCCTCCCCAGCCAAATGCTCCACAACCTCGCCAACGGATCCAACAAAGACTTCCTTTCCCTGCCCCTGCAGCTCACCAAGCTCTCGCAGAAAGCAGAAATAGACACGGAATTGATCCAGTCAAGATCAGCCCAAAGTTCACGAACTAGCCCGCAATCGAAGAAAAGGTGTTTGATGGTTTCCGGCTCAACACCACAAAGCCCACAGTTCGGCCCAACATTGGGAAAAAAATTTGCACATCGGTCACGAGTCAAGAGTCTCCCCCTGCGAAGAAGCTAAAGGAAAAAGCCAATGCGCTGTGGAAGCTTCAGCCCCCAAATGAATCTGCAATCACGCACAAGAATAACGTCGTCCACCTGATTGCTGGGAACGAGAGCATCGTACGCCTTCCTCGTGGAGAAAAAAACCATCCTTCCACGCCCAGTGGTCCCTGCCATCATTGGGTTGAACAACGTCCGTAAGCAGGCCCATCAAAGAAAGTAGATCGTCCAAACGCTGCTCCGAGGGGTTTGCAGTAATCCGAGGACACCAGCAGCCGTCCTCCCAGCACGATGCCACCGAAGCCTCCTTATCTTCCACCAAAGCAAACAAACGCGGGAAAGCATCCTTAAAAGCACCCCTTCCGGACCAGTCATCGATCCAGAAGCGAAATGAGGTCCCCTTGCCCAACATAGGTTTAAAAAGGAAGCGATTACGAGTAAAAACATTTAACACCCCACGCCAAAAAGGAGATAGGTGGCCGAACGAGTTCCCCCGTGTGACGCCCATCAACTCCTCTCCCAGCAACTCCCACAGAATATTAAGCATGAAGTTCTCCTCAATGCCCCAAACCCGAGAGGCCCACTTAAGCAGGAGGGCGTCATTAACCACGTCCATCCGCCTTACTCCCAAGCCCCCAACCCGCTTGGGCCGCGTTACATCACTCCTCCCCACCAAATGAACCCCCCTTCTCCCCTCGCCCTTCCTACCCCACAAGAATCCCCGCATGCACCTCTCTAAGCGCAGCCGAATTCCCTTAGGCATACCTCGAACCGAGAAGAAATATATTGGAATAGAGGATAGCACTGCTTTGAGGAGAACCAGCCGCCCCCCTGGATAAAAGAGCCGCTCGCCACCCAGCCAGGCGAGCCTCCACCTTCTCCACTACCACCTTCCAATCACGGAGCCGAACATGACCCACAGCCAGAGGCAGGTCGAGGTAGTCGAAGGGGAGTCCACCAGGGGAAGAGCCCAAGAGCCGGCCACACTCTAAGACCTCCGCCTGCGACATACCGAAGGGTACCACCTTGGATTTAACCCTATTAATCAAGAGGCCCGATACCTCACTGAAGAGTTGTAGAGTAGTAGCCATACCGGATACCTCAGTGGGACCACCCTCGATAAAACAAATAGCGTCGTTTGCGAACTGAATAAGCGGGATATGGAGGTCCCCAATAATGTATCCCCGGATCAGACCCGCCGCAACCACGCCGTCAATCATGTGAGGCAAAACGTCAGCCGCCAAGACAAAGAGAAGGGGAGCGAGAGGACATCCCTGTCGCACCCCCTCCTTGGTTGAAAGAGACCCCCGATCGGGCAACCATCAGCCGAAACGGAAAGGGAGGCCGTGGTCACACAGCGCCGCACCCACGTGATCTAGGCCTCCGGGAAGCCCCTCCGCCTCATAACCGACGACAGGAAGCGCCAATCAAGGCAGTCATAGGCCTTAGCAAAATCTAGCTTCCAAAGAATCCCCTTCGTATTAGACTTCCTCCAAGCCGCAACCATCTCGGAGGCCACCGCGAAACAATCTGATATTTGCTGCCCACGAATAAAGGCGGCCTGCAAAGGCGAGATCAGCGAAGCAAGAAGGGGAGCAAGCCCCCTGGCCAAGACCTTAGCAATGATTAGGTATATCCCATTCGAGATAGAGATAGGTCGAAAATCCTCAATGCGATTGGCTGCAGGAGACTTGGGGATCAAAACAATGAGGGCCCTATTAATCTTATCAAACCTACGGTTACCATCACAAAATTCGCGAGCAACCTCCATTACGTCATCAACAACCACATCCCAAAAATCACGGTAAAATGCCACTGGGAACCCGTCCGGGCCCGGCGAACCGTCCGCGTTAAGGTCTCAAACAACCTCCTTGAGCTCAGCCAAAGAGAACGACCTAACCAAGGCCACCGCATCCGATGCCAAGACTGAGGGAGCCCCCCCGGCCCGACCAACGCCATCTGCGCTGCGACTGGCACCCAAAAGCACGCTTGAAGTGAGCCACCACTGACTCGCCCAGTTCCTTATCCCCATTAACGAGGGAACCATTAACCAAGAGAGAGCGGATAGAATTGAATCGTCTTCTTCCGCTGGCCACCCGGTGGAAAAACGCAGTATTAGCATCGCCTTCCTTGATCCATCTCAAACGCGATCGCTGACGCCATTCAATGCTCCTCTTCTTATCCTCCGCTTTGACCAGATCAAGGGCAGCAACACGCTCCAGCAGCTCCTCCGTAAGCAGCTCTCCGGCATTCTCCGCGCGATCCAGTCGTAAAATAACCTCTTCCGCCGACTTCCTAGCCGCTACACGGGCCAGACGCGAATCCTTCTTGAACGACGCCAAAAGTCTCCTCAGAGACGCAAGCTTGTGATCAAATCATCGAGCAGCGGGACCCACAACCGTAGTCTGATTCCAGTGGTTCTTCATCAAATCATAGAAATTTGGCTCCATAAGCCAACACCGCTCGTACCGGAAGAGACCCCGAGGACGGAGCTCTTCCCCCGAATCCCACACAATTGGACTATGATCAGAGAACGAGCGCGGCCGAGATGACACCGAGCACAGAGGGTAGGCCTCCATGATCTTGATATTCGCCAAGAATCTATCAATCCTCGACCGAGATGCATTGTTCCTCCAGATATAAGAGATCTCATTGGGCACCAGCCCCTCCAAAGCCAGTTCACGAATGAGTTCAATAAACTCGCGGGAGCCCGGATCCTGCCCCCCACGACTGCGAGGCCGATCAGAAGAGAGGGCAGTGACATTAAAATCCCCCCCAGCAGCCAAGGAAGGTCCGTGAAGACAGAGGCCGCCTCTCGCAAATCATCCCAAAGCTCCCGCCGGAGCACGTGGCAAGTAGGCGCATAGATACAAGTGAATGCAGTAAAGGCATTTGAGTCTGATCGAGTCAACACCACAGACAAAGAGTGTCTTCCAACGCGCATAGAGGAGAAAGAGAATATTGCCGAGCGCCATGCCAATAGAATGCCACCCGACGCCCCAACCGCATCCACGACGCGAAATTCATCCAAAGCGTCCGCACCGAAAGACCTCCACAATGAGTCATCCATCCCCGGAAGCTTCGATTCTTGGATAAATGCAAGATCACATTCCCATTCTGATAGACGCAACCCCAAAGCACGCCGCTTGTCAGGCTCCCCGAGCCCTCTAACATTCCAGGATAAAATCTTCATTAAAAATCAAGGGAGCGTCTCCCGATAAGAGAGAGGCCTGCCGCCTCTGCCACCGAATCCCGCAATGTCTGACAGGATGCAACCATGGGGTTGCCAAGGCGGGAGTGGAAACGCCTACTATAGCTCTTCCCAAAGCGAGAGGCGGATGAGCTCCCCACCGCAGAGGGAGCGTTATCAGCCCAAGGACTACCAGCCAGATCACCGGCAACGCCTGCAACCCCTCCACCATCATACGGAGGGATCCCCGCAGGAGTCGCAGAGGGGGAAGAAGAGTGAACCAGAGCCATCACATCAGACGTATCAATTTCCTCCAGAAGGATCCGCCTAGGCCAATCGAGCGAAGAATCGGGGCGCCGAAGAGAATAGTTGGACGCCAAAGGTGAGGGTCCGACAACAGAAGTGGGTCGGATGGAAGCCACATAGAAGGCCACAATCCGAAATGCACGGACCCGATAATGGGTCGCAAGGGATGATTGATCACGTGGCCCGAGAAAGACAATTGCAAGGAGTCAGCCGACAGGACAGGCGGTTGCAGAGAATGCGAATCGACCTCGAATGAGCCCAGGGTCACCAAACCGTGCCTGTCAGGATCTGAACGCATCTCCCGAGGAGGTCGAACAAGCGGGTCAGAGAAGTTACACTTATCAGGCGTCTCTTCGGGAACCCCCCCAAGGAGGGACACGTGGCAATAGGAAGATGAACCGCCAACCCCAAGTCCCAGCTCGGGGACCCCAACGGGGACAGCCGGACACGAAGGCGAAGTCGCCGGCGCCGCCGCTGGCGCGAGGAAAGAAAACTCCAGTTTGAAAGACCATCGGCCAACCTTCAAAGTTTCAGATAGTACCTTCTCAACAACATTGGCAAGAATAGAGCGAGAGCATTCCAGCAGAATTCGAGCGCACGTCCAATCCGCGCCCGGCGAGAGACCGTCGTCGAGAACAACCAGGACTTCCTCCTAGTCTCGCACGACCCTGGATAGGACGTGGACCGTGCGAGGAAGAATGGGCACTCCCCGCACCTCCGCCACACAGACCTCCGTGTCGGAGTAGGCACCATCCGCGACCCTCAGACGCCTCCACGCCACATCACCAGCATCGTCGCTAAAGAGAAGCCTTTCCCGTTGCTCCGGGGAGAGACCACGAACGCAACATCGGGAAGAATCCAAGATGATGAAGTCCCCGCTGAACTGAGGTCCCAAAGAGTCCAAGGTGTTGGATCGGACCGCCTCCCAGGCAACCCCAGGCCGACGCAGGAGCCCCAACTCGGCGAGGAGGCCAGCCTCGGCACGTAGCCTAGCCGACTGAACCGCTACCCGTGCAACAACTCCCCATGCAGCGTCCCCCCATGCACATGCTCCCCACCTACCAGCTCCCCATGCACAGGCTCCTCACCTACCAGCTCCCCATGTACAGCCATTGACGAAATCGAAGCAACCCCCACACCGCCCCCCACCGCGGGGCCACCACGAGATAGAGCAGAAACCCCCTGAAGGTGCAACACAAACGCCACCGCCCAGCACCTGCGAGCCTCCACCCTCCACCAATGCATCAAGACCCACCACCTTCGCTTCGCCTCCTCCCACCGCCTGTGCAAAAGAGCGGGAGTCTCTAACCCCGAAAGAGGCAGCAAGACCTCCACGCTGCCTCGGCCCATGCATCCCCGACCGAGCCCCGCTCCCGGCGGAGCCACGAGAATCACCAGCGGCCCAACACGACGACATGCGATGACCCACCTTTCCGCATGCAAAGCACCGAGGTAGAAGGCGGCAAGCGGAAGCTAGATGGCTACGCACCCCGCAGCGAAAACACTTCTTCCCCGGCTTCCGATGCGAAACCGTCACCCACACTCCTTCCTCACTCGCCCGCTTCTCGCTAGTCGCTTCTTCTCGCTTCTCACCACCCTCACCAAACGAAGATGGCCCCGCACCACCCCCTGGCTATCGCCCTTCCTCCCTGCAGCCTCCCCAGCTGGAAGCGACCCCCCCCCCCCCCCCCCTTCGCCCTCGACGAGCTCGCCGCCCCGCAACCCTTCACTCGCCACCAGCGCTCCATCTCCCCCTCTCTATATGTTCTTGTGGTATCCCGGAGTCTCAGTTTCTGGTGCAAAGTATAAGCACAAGAAGTCTGATGAACAATACCAAGAGATCTGAGAAAGTCAGGTAATTGTAAAGTAGAAAACTCCAAGATATTGTCAACACGAATAAACTTCACTACAGCAGAAAAAATATTCTTAATCTCAATAACAATTGATTTAATATCAGAACCTGACTTATTCTTTAACAAGAAAACCCAAGATAATATAGAGAAATCTTCCACAACAACCATATTTAATCGATGTACCGGATGATCAAGAACACGCCTATGACCCCATATATCAAATGGAACAACTCAAACAACTGACTACTGTGACGGCTCTGATGACTCGGAAAAGAACGATGGTACATCCCAAGCTGGCATGCCTCACACTCCAAGGTAGTACGAGTAGAGACCTGAGGGAGAACATGACACAACTTATGCAGAGGAAGGTGCCCAAAGCGAAGATGCACATTAAAGGAGAAGCAGATCCAGACGGAATAGTAGCAGGACCAGCACACGGAGGTTGGACCAATCTGCAAAACCCTCTATGTTTAGGACCCCATCCAATCATCCTGCTCGTGACTAGGTCCTGAAACACGAGAAGGACCAAATATGGCATGACAATGTAAATCTTTTGTAATCTGACTAATAGACAAAAGATTCATCTGAAATGTTGGAGCATGTAAGATATTCTGCAGGTTCATCGATGGGGCTAGACCAATCTCACCCTGACTAACAATGGGTAGATGAACCCCATTAGCAATCACCACTGATCTACCAGGAGGTATAGATCTGTAAGAAGTAAACTGAGCCTGATCTCCACACATGATGAAATGCTCCGGAGTTCATGATCTAATCAGTGAAATCTGAACTGCTACAACTGGTAAGTGCGTGAGCAATACGTGACAAACTCGGAGAAGCTCTGACAACAACTGCAACATCTGAAGATCCTACGGTTGGGGCAGACAGTGTAGTCATCTTCTCTCTCGAACTGGAGACAATATTATCAAGCCTTGCATCGTGAGAAGGAGGTTGAGTAGTCTCTGTCTGCGCAGTTACACGGGCATATGCTGGATACTTGTGCTTCATATAGCATGTCTCATCCGAATGTCCTGGACGGTGGGAATGTGAACATGGGCCACGCTGACGTCCTCGTCCTCGACCACGTGATCCGTGCCTGCAAAACTGTGAAATACCCCCTCTGCCACGAGAAGCTGCCGTCCCTGAGGGAGTTTGGGCCACAATAGTAGATAAAGTAGTGATCTTGCTCAACCTCTTGTAGACATCCTCCATCAGAGGTATCATCTCTCCAGTAAGTACTTGAGCACGTGCTGCATTGTACTCTGAGTCAAGGGATGACAGAAAGACTCCCGTCATAGTGGCATTCTTGTATGCATGTTGTTGCTCAGTGCTGGTAGTAATGGGCATAAAGCTATGAAGACGCTTAAACATGCCTCAGAGATGCGAGAAGTGGGCTTGAAGAGGCCGACTGTTCTGCTTGATCAAGAAAATGACATATTGCAACTGGATAATTTTGCTCTCATTCTTCGCTTGCCCATGTATCAGTTAGGATATCCTACATAGCCTTGGATGTGGGTTGATTGACGATGTCGTTGCCAATCTCTGTGATGAGCATCCTGGAGAGCCAAATCCTTGCATATACATCATCTTGCTTCCATGAAGCATTATCCCTAGTTTTGTCAGCCGGCTCTGAATCAATCAAATTGTGCTCCTTGTTATGACACTGCATAAGGGTGCGAAACTGCATGGATCACAACTCGTAGTTGGTCCCATCCCTCTTCACGATAGGAACCGGACTCTTGAAGGCACCATACGATGAAAAAACGTCACCCTTGCCATTCTCTTTCATCCTTGTTGTAGCCTAAGGCTGGAAATCGTGATTTATATGTCCAAAATGACGTATTCCGATCAAAATCTGACCGTATAGGCCTGTAAAAGCGGCAAAACTGAATATGCAAACGATGGAATGACCCTTAAATCGGTGACAGGCGACAAGACCGCAAGAATGGGCCCGATGGCGGCTGGGGCTGCGGCCGACGGAGGGATTAGCTGGGTTGGAATGGCCGGCAATCGGATGCCCGACCGACGACCTGCAAGTGTTGGCTGGCAGGCGACGGAGGGATCGGCTGCCGGTGGCCCGTGGGGGGGTATGGTTAGGGTTGGTGGGATATAGGAACCCTGGTCTAGTATCGTTGCTCCGATACCATGTTAGAGGAAGAATAGAATTGCGATTGTCATTATTGAGACTGGGTAAATTATAAGAGAGGTACTTGAAAGAAAGAGAAATAAGAAATAAATTCAAAGAGATATAAATACTCAACAACTATGATCCTAGAAGAATATACGAGTATTATGCCAAACGATCTACCTGAGGGACCACCTTCCATGGGGATATACAACACCATATTGATCTTGTCGCTGGAGCCAGCCTTCCCAATCTGCCCCCTATTGGAAGCGCTCGAAGGAACATGAACAAAAGCAACGACATGTTATGGATCTCTTTAGCAAAGGATATTTTGCGGGAATAAATCCTAAGAAGGATGAGACTTGAAGAATGTAGGTGGATATCCATGCCATCAACGTGGTAACTGTTAAATATCGTTTAGTGATTCTTTGGCTTTGTGATATACTGTATATATTAATAGGGGCACACATATTCTCTAAGATTGACCTACGAAATGGATACAACCAAATAAGAATTAGATGCGATAATGAGTGGGAGGCGCTTTTACAACTCACGAGAGCCTGTGTGAATGGTTAGTGATGCTGTTTGATTTGATCAATACTCCCTATACCTTTATGCAAGGCCTCAAATATTAGTTTCGAGCATTGTATCTGTGATTGACCGAACATGAATTTCGATCAAAATTTAACCAAAATTGGGTTGAAATTTCAGTCATTGCGATCATATTTTCTTCGGTGGACTCCCTACAGTATGATTATATGAGATATCGACCATTTTGGTTATATTTCAGTGATACGTTGAAACTGAAATTCGACGGAAATTCTGTCCAGTCTTGATCTACCATGCAAGTTAGCGTGAACACCTGAGTCATTCACGTCGGGTGCTCACTATTTTGAGAGAACACAAGCTCAGTTAACTTCTTCAGTTACATTGTCTCAACTGAGGGTATTAGGGTCAACTCGACTAAAATTGAAGCCATTAGAAGTTTACCTACCCTAGAGATCCTCACGAAGATTCACATCTTTTTAGGCTTGGCATCCTTCTACAGTCATTTTGTGAAGAGATTTAGTTGTCTAGCTGCTGCCATTTCTAATTGTTTATGTGAGGGAAAGTTTACATGGGCAATCAAGACTCTAGCCAAAAGTCTCCGGAAGCTCAAGGAAGACCTGACTCATGTCCATGTTCTTGTTGTTATGATATTTCAACAAGATGTTGGAAGTCGATTGTGACGCTTCTTATTGGTCATGGCGCCGTCCATAGTCATGAAGGAAGACCATCCTTGGTCAAGTTCTTTTGTGACCTAGCTGGGTTAGTGTGCTTGTATATGAAATGGCTGACCACATCCATTAACTCCATTAAGAAAGTTATATTAAATTCCTAAATTCCTCCACCTAATATCAAATCCAAGCCGACGCCCTTAGGAGAGTGGTTGAGTTTAAGGAAGGGGATTTGGTTTTGCCCATTTTCAGAGAGCATTTCCTTGAGAAAACTCACTTTATATTAAGCCCCCCCCCCCCAAAAAAAATGCTCATTTAAAAATCAATAAGAAGATTGGTTCGGATGCTTATGTGTTGGACATTCCGCCAAAGTTCAACACTTCATCTTATTTGGCATATGTGATTTGCACCTATATTTTGTGGAAGATACACCTAGTCCACAACTTCCATAAATGAGTTTTTCCCCTACATCCATCTCAGCGACATTACTGTCAGATGCAGTTGATGACATCCTAGATGTTCATGAATTGTGGACACGTCACTGAGTTTATCCGGTCATTTCATGGTACGATGGATAGGGCGATGTTTGGATGATAATTCCTGGATTAAAGAGAATGAGTTAGAGGTTCCCCCTTTACCTTCTATAAAGCTAGTAAAATGTAATCTTTATGGAGCAAGATTCTTCAATAAGGAGGAATTAATGCAGTCCAGGCCCGATCTAATGAAAATTTCAGCATTTAAAATAAGTCTAAGAGTTTTCTTGTAGTTGTTTTATTTTCGAAGAGTTCAGATGTAATTTTTCTCTTTTGCATTTTTTTCTTCAGTCGAGTGTAGGGCTTAGAATTTTTTTCATTTGTTCTTAGAATTTTCTTCATTTGTTCAAATTACAGAGGTATCAAGCTGGTGTGTCACATTATAAAATTTTGTGAACGTGTGATTGAAAGAAGGTTGAGGTAAGTTTCTAATGTAAAAGAAAATCAATTCGAATTCATGCCAGGTCGCTCAACTTTTGAAGCCATCCATTTGCTGAGGAGAACAATGGAGATTTATTGAGCTAGAAGGAAGAACCTACAAATGGTTTTTATTTATTTGGAGAAGGTTTATGATTCTGTCCCACATAAGATATTGTGGAGAGTTTTAGAGAAGAGACAAGTACTTGTCTTATACATTAGCCTCATAAAAGATATGTATGATAGGGCTTTATCTTGTGTGATGATCCAATATGGGAAGACTGACTATTTTGATATCAACATTGGTTTACATCAACGTTCATCTTTGAGTCCATTTTTTTACTTTGATTATGAACTAGTTGACAAGTCACATTCATGATAAGATACCTTGGTATATGTTATTTGCTGATGATATTGTGTATTGATGAGACTAGAGATGGAGTAAATGAGAAACTTGAGGTTTGGAGACATGCATTGAAGACTAAATGATTTCATATAAGTAGGGTTAAGACTAAATATATGGAGTGCACCTTTGATGGCAACAATGATGAAGGAATCGAGGTGAAGATTGGCGATGATAACATTCGGAAGAGAGATTCTTTTAGATACCTAGGATCTATTTGTAACATAATGGGGAAATTGATGTAGATGTTGCTAATAGAATAAATGCATGATGGTTAAAGTGGAGAGGAGCCTCCACTGTTCTCTATGATAAGAAAATTCCTTTAAAAATCAAAGGAAAGTTTTATAAAGCAGCCGCGAGACTGTCTATGCTCCATTGATCTAAATGTTGACCTGTGAACCATAGACATGTGCAGAGAATGGCAGTAACAGAAACAAAAATGCTAAGGTGGATGTGTGAACACACACACACACATGTAAAGATCGGATTCGGAATTATGCAATCAGAAATAAAGTTGGTATAGTTCTGATCGAGGATAAGATGCGAGAAAACTACTTAAGATGGTTTGGTCATTTGCAAGGAAGGTCAATTGATGCATCAATTAGGAGATGTAAGTTTTAGGATTGAGCCGGTTAACAAAGGACGAGGACGGCCAAGAATTGTTGGAATGAGACTATACAAAGGGATCTTACTTTTTTTATATAAGCCTGAGATTGACCCAAGATAGATATGAATGGAGGCATAGAATCCATATAGCCGACCCTACTTAATTGTGGGAAAAGGCTTTGTTGATGTTGAGTCGAGGGCTTAGGAGTACCCATCATTATTATAAAAGGTTGGCAAGAGGAAAAATGATGGCCATTTTTGAAGAAATAATAAACCGTCATGGGCCCCACCTTTCCTCTCCCAACCCTCTTCCTTATCTCCTCACTCCTGACTCCCCTTTTCGTTGGCCTTCCACCCCAACCCCACCATTCTCTCTTCCACCCTCTTTTGGCACTGCCAACAACACCAGTATCCTCGCCGCCTTGATCTTTCATCCTTGCGCTATCCCTCTATTGCTGCCTCTACCTCCATAACCATCCCCGCCTCAACCTCGCCGTAAAACCCACAGCAGATCACCATCGCCTACCACTCCATTACCTACACTGTCATCCAACTTACCGCCACCACTATCGCAACAGTCCAGTTCCCCAGGTGTCGCTTCCACAACCCCTCGCAGTCTTCGTCTGAGTCCTGGGGTTGTTTATTTTCTCATTTGGTTATGCTTATTTTTTTGGAATTCCAGTTTAAGATTCTAAGTCTGCTTTTTTTTTGAAGAACCTTATTGTTGGATAATTTATATTTCTAGCCAGACATTCATTTCCTGTTTAGTAATGTTTATTCTGCTTTTGTATGATTCACTATTTGTCCACTGTAATGGACATCTATTATCTCCCAAGTCAGTTCATCTATTTCTTTTCTTCATCTGATATATGAATTGGCTAATTGTAACATTTACGGTGAAAGTTGGAGTTCTGTTACAGTCACGGTATTTCTTTCATTTCCTGTGTGCTTGCAACAATTATTCCCCTGTAACAATCTGGTTAATTCTGTATGGGCATTCGAAGGGATCATGATCTCGCACACGTTAGAACATTCCTGTTTGACAGACATACATTTAGTTGGTTAGATATGACTGTGCATCTCATTCGCTTACCCATACATTCAGTTAGTAATTCAAGGGTTGTAGTAAGGGGTGCATCACCACTGTATTTGCATCCCCCTCCTGTCATGACTCATGTGCCCAATCTTATGCCTATTTCTTCATCAAATTCTGGTGAAACAACCTCTCATTCTCAATTTGATCATGACAGCCCAACTCTCTTTGTGCTTCCATCTTTCTGTCCTCTCTCATGCCCATTTCTTGCTTATGCAGCTCCTTAGAACCCCATGAAGCTTTGCCTGCTTGGAGGCCAAACAAAAGGCTGCAAAGCTCGTCAACCTATGATATCTTCGGTAATATGCTTACTACTCCTTGTATTTCGACTCAAGACACTACTTCTCGAATATGAAGAAAGATTCCTGTCAAAACCCATTTTCTACTCCCAGATTGCAATCAAAGTTTGGAGCTCATTCAAGCCGGTTTCTTGCACCCGAAATCATCTGAACACTTAGAGCCAAGTAATGTACAATTGAAGTCACCTCCCATCAGGTAAAGCCATGTGAGGAAGTTGAGATAGACTTTCTAAAGTTCCAACTAGAGAACCTCCATATCCATATTTCTTGCGAGACTTTAAATTGAAGAAAACATTAGTCATAATCATCTGAAAGTCCATGTGTAGGGCTGCTAAAAACTTTCCCCTCACCTCGTATGGTTCCCCATGCCATCATACCACAGTTTTAAAGACAAGTCTCCTAGACATTCACTTCACATTGCCAGATGCCATCCACCACCCAATGTGGATGTCGCGGACTTGGTCAGGCACAACTTTTCGAGCCCCCACTAGGTTTGTTATTTCCCTCGAATCCCTCCTAATCATATATGACTCCTTCCTTGACACCTCAGTAGCTAAAACTTTCTCGTTGCCCAGCACATGAATACTCTTCGTCTCTGAATCTTCGGTAGCTTCCTCGGAAATAGACATTGGCATGTGTAGAGTCGAAGGAAAAACCCTTTACATGTCATCATTTTAATGCGTAATTTTCCTCGACCATTGCCGACTTCCTATCTCCCATTGAAATGTAACCGATTCTGTCAAACCCTCAAAGAAGCATGCCTTCTTTTACTTGCTAATTTAGATTGAAACCACATGTGACCACAACCTTGATGTCATGCCCCTCTCATGGGTGATGGGAGGGATGTGCCACATTTTTAACCTCCAATACCTATCAAGCAACTAGTAGCAAAGTCGAAGAATTCACCGGCTCGATCTCTGCCAAAGGTGCTAATGAGATGGCAATATTTGTTTTATTATCCATACCTACAGTACTCGAGTGAAAAGTGCCATTCCACATGGACCCCCAAATACACGAGTTCAATGCAAAAGGGTCCATGCTTCGTGACCTAGGTCCACCTCTAGTGGATCCTCTTTTTAACCAACATGTACCCGTCGTTGGAGATGTGAGACCATAACGAGCTATTATGCAATAAATGTTGTTGGAAAAGAAAAGAGTCCACACATGTGTTTAGTACCACATGGGGGAGCGGTCACTATTGGGTCTGTCCGTGGGGCTATATAAGGAGTCCCACACCCCCTGTACTCATTGGAGAAAAAGCAATGCATAACACGCCCCTTTGAGGGCTTCTCCCGTGGTTTCATCCCGCTCCTCACGGAGTAGGGTTCCACGTTAAAATCTTTGTTCTTATTGTTCTATCTTTATTTCCAATTCTGCTTCCGCTTCCGCATTCTATTTTTCTACATGGTATCAGAGCGGGTTCGATTCTCGAGGAATCATTGTTTTTTAGTTTAATTGGAGATTCGATTATCGATTATTCTTGGAGATAATTATTATTTGTTCATATTCACGATTCTGTGCAACAAAAATATAGGGTTTACATAACCCTAATTCAGGCGGTCAATTCCAGTTGCAGTTTCTCGAGCTATTGGTCTAGGGTTTAGAAGAAACCCCGGAAATCATTCTCAACTCCAGCCGCAGCCGCCGATCTCCAGATCAAGATCTTCAGGGAGCGCAGTTCCGCGTTTCTCCTGGCGGTGATAGGGCTCCGCGTGCGTCAACATCAACAAGGATCCCACAGACCTAGGCGAGCCCCACCGCGCCTCCCCAACTCGCGCAAGGCGTTGCTCCAGGCGCGATGGTCCAGGCGGTGCGAGGGCACCTCCTCTCCGCCAAATCTCGCGGGGAAATCCCATGTTGCAGGCAGCGCTATGCCAAGCCGAGGCGGAGCCCTTCTTCCAGCACGATCGACTCCATTCCAGTTGAGCGACGATCCTAGCCGCATCCGGATCTTCGTTCCAAGCGGGCATCTTCCAACCCCTACGCGAGCCCCTACGCGCGAGCCCCTACGCGCGGCTGCTTCTCTCCAGCGAAGCCGCAGGCAGCGGCATCAACAGCACAAGGCGGTGCCGCTCTCCTACGGCGAGCCTCCTCTCGAGCGCGCACTTCCCAGGTGTGTCCCCCCACGCACGCTCCTCATCGGGGGCGATGTGCAGCGGCAAGAAACCCCCTCCTATCGGGTGCGACATGCGTTCAATGAAAAAGAAGGGCTCGCACGAACCCTAAATAAAAGAGCGGGCCCCGTTGGGCGGTTGTATTACCCAAAAAAAAGGGTGCCCAACAGTGGGCAGAAAAAAGGAAGGGCAGCCCATTGTTAAAAAAAAAGAGGTGCTGCAAAATAAAAAAGGAAAAAGGCGTGTATAAAAAATGGAGCAGCAGCAAATTTTCAAAAAAAAGGGAGAGATTAAAAAAAGGTACGTACATGAGAAAAGCCGTACGAAAATTTGTAAAAGGAGAAGATGAAGAAAAGGCGCGTACAAGAAAAAGCCGTACGCATCAAAAAATGTGATTCATGTTTGCTTCTCCCAACTTGTCTATTATTTTCATTATTCTCACAAGTTTGGGAGAAAGGGGGAGTAAAAGCCGTATGCATCCTATATCATTGACTGACAGACCAAACACTCCGGATTTCACAAGAATATCAAGCCATCTTCACTGTGCATCGATCTTCGTCGTGGTGTCTCTATCCTCGACATCGACTCCGTGCTGGGTTCGTTTTCTTCAAGGCACGACGGAGACAAAGTCCAGTGACCCGCAGGCACGACTGAGACAGAGATCCGGTGACCATGCAGGCACGACAGAGACAGTCCGGTGACCTTCCAGGCACGACAGAGATACGTTCCGGTGACCTGATATACCCGTCAGCAAGCAGGTTTGTCTACCAGTTGCGGATACATACGTTTATTGTGGTGATTTCAAGTGAAGATGTAATGGTGTATATTTTTCTTTATTATTGCAAGTTGCAGCTGTCCCAGCTACCAACTTGAGGGGGAGTGTTGGAAAAGAAAAGAGTCCACCCATGTGTTTAGTACCACATGGGGGAGCGGTCACTATTGGGTCTGTCCGTGGGGCTATATAAGGAGTCCCACACCCCCTGTACTCATTGGAGAAAAAGCAATGCATAACACGCCCCTTTGAGGGCTTCTCCCGTGGTTTCATCCCGCTCCTCACGGAGTTGGGTTCCACGTTAAAATCTTTGTTCTTATTGTTCTATCTTTATTTCCGATTCTGCTTCCGCTTCCGCATTCTATTTTTCTACAAATGTTATTGCAATTCATTCCCTAATCTGAGATTAAGAATAATTAATTTGCATAATAGGTTCTTTAATACAATTGGGTTATGTACTATGATTATATTAATGATCATACATCTGTTGATTCAAATGTTAAATCATAGAGGGGGTGCTTGGGCGATATCTAAAGAGTTGGATTGAGGACTCATCAGGCACCATCAAGTGATTGTTAAGAGAGGATCTCCAACCTAAGAAGGAGATGACAATCCTTTCTCTAAAGGCTAATATTTAACCGATCTCTTGATGCAGGTCTTTTACATAAGAATAGAGAGTCAGAGGTGTTAAATAAGTTAGGTCAAAGAGTTGACTTAACGATATCGAAATAATCAAAACCTATATCATATATTGTCACGATATAGGCATGCATCCTCTGACCGGAGACAGTTGTGTTACTATATGTTTGAGTATGTACATTTGGCAGGCCAATAGGTTGATGACCTAGTCAAGGTCTAGACATCGATGGGCTGCTATGCATACAAGAGCACATGAGAAATATGATCTCTCAAAGGGATCATACAGGTTCAATGCTGATCTGGAAAACATGAGCTCACTCATGAGACATTGGGATCAAATTTCGTACACAGTAGTTCCGCTTTAGTAGGTTGACTGAATTTGTAGGTTTGATATATGCTTTTGAAAAGTATATGATCAATACTTAGGTATGATATATGCTTTTGGAAAGTATATGATCGATACCATCTCCCAATGATTAAATGAAAAACTTAATGATAAAACCCTGAAGGAGATAGTTAAATAAGATCTAAAGCTTCTGGTTTATTCTTGGTCTTCCAGTATGCTTGATGTACATGACTACATGTATTAGGAATACCTGAGGATGATGTGATCATAAACGATTGTATAACCATGACATTTCCATTCTGAGGGAGTAATGAAATATATCTGGATTTTCATAACTCCTCTCAGTAGAGAAGTGATCTGATCTTGGTCCAAATGTTGGACATTGATCTGAACGTGATTCAGATACAATGAGAAGATTAGATCTACGACCTTGATTTAATCAAGCATCTATGAGAGATCTCCGAAATCTGGATTTGAGATATCTTAATATCCAAGTCATTATACGTGGAACTTACAATTGCCCTTTCTTTATCTCCAAGTATCTGCAGAGAAAGCACATTATTCTTGTTAGAGATTACCGTAGATTGATGTATCTTTATTTATCATTGTAACTCCACAGGGGTATTTATGTAAGTTCTCCTCTGAGCTCCCTAGGGTTTGGTCCTATATAAGGACCCCTATACCTCACAGAATAAACACACAATATTCCTCTCTTCTTTTCTATACATGGTATCAGAGCAACGGTTCTAGACCGGTGTTCTAATCTAACATCCCTCCGCCACCGCCCGCCCCTTCCCCCTCCCTCCCCTCTCCTCCACGTCGCCCAAAAGGAGCAGGCGTCGCCCCGCGCGTCTCCAGCCTGCAGTGCGTGCCACCACTCCGCTGTAGGCCCCCTGCGCCCCCCCGCGCTGCCACTGCCCCAGGCCCCTCCGCGCTAGGCTCCTGCGCCCCCTGCCATGCTAGGCTTCTGTCGTCCTAGACTTCTGCCGCTACCGCCCTAGGCCCTTGCTCGACTTCGGTTTAGGGCGTCGAGCCTCCTCAACACTTCAAAAATGTGCAACTAAGGAGGTTCTACGGATCAACTACAACTTCACATAGGTCACTTTATCTTGACCTAGAGACGCTATCATGACGTCTATCGAGATCAAGCCTATGTATCCTCCTTGTTCTCTGATGGTACAAGGCACATCTATCAAGTTGAAAGGCTCTGAAAACTATGTTCTACGGTCTCGATCCTTCAAGATATTTATTGGTGGCCAACGAAAGAGTGCCATCCTCACGAAGACTCCTCCTGCTACCACTGATGCATATTATGAAGCATGCTTTGTCGACGATTGTCAGGTAATTACTTGGATGACAAGTAGTGTAGATCCAAATATTGCTGCAAATCTCTTATATAAAGATACTGCTAAAGCCATGTGGGAAAATCTTGAGCACACATATTCCCAGAAAACAACCAAATCTCGTCTTTCTGATATACACACAAGAATTTGGTCTACTAATCAGGAAGAGACCAGTCTAACTGAATACTACCGAACACTTACAAACCTGTTTGAAGAACTTCTTATCTTTCAACCTGCATGCTGTGATAAACAAATAGGAGAACATGCTGAGTGGCAGGTCTACAAGTTTCTCTCAGGACTTCACCCGAAGTACAAAATTGCAAAAGATCAATTTCTTATGGCGGATAAATTGGCTACGGTCGAAACTATATTTGATCGACTACAAGAACTAGAGGCTCCAGTTCAAAATTCTCTGGTTCATTCTTCTACAGAGACAACAACCCACTATTCATCTGGGTACAGAGGACGACATCCTTATCATGGAGGCAGAGGTCGTGGCCGCGGACGCGACTCTGGTCGTGGACGTGACCTTGGATGAGGTAGTGGTCGTGATTTCTCTACTGGTCGTTATCCTGCATGCGTACACTGTGGTCGCATGAATCATCAAGGCCTCAAATGTCGGTTTCGGTCACCATTTCGGTACCGACCAAAACAGAATTTCGATGGAATTTCGGTGGAATTTGACCGAAATTTCGGTCATTTCGGTCATTTTTTGTACTAGGACCCCCATATTTCGGTCATTTCGGTCATTTCGGTGGAATTTCGATTTCGACTGAATATCGATATTCGACAGAAATTCGACCGAATTTCGCTGAAATTTGAGGCCATGTGAATCATCCTTCTGAGCGTTGCTAGACAATTTTTGGCAAGCAACCAAGTGCTCATAACACTTATGACGAGGAATCATATGATACAGACAATGACACAACTACTCAGAGTATAGATGGACAACAGACTCCATTCACTGCTTCTGAATATACTCGTCTGTGGCAACTTCTAAATGATTCGGTTCCCTCAACCAAAGACAAGACCGCATTTGCTGCTACTGCTAGCCTTGCCACTACCTCAGGTACAGTAGCCAACTCAGTCTCTATTACCAAACATGCATGGATTATTGATTCTGGAGCTTCTACTCATCTAACGGGAGAAGCAAGTCTGCTCACCTCATCCCAACCCTTTACCACTGTGAAGAACGTTCGTGTCGCCAATGGGGATCAATCTCCCGTTATTGCTGTTGGAACTATTGACTTCTCCAACAAACTTCGGCTGACAGATGTGCATTGTGCTCCTGCTTTCCCACTCAGCCTCTTATCTGTACATAAGCTATGTCGTGAGCTACATTGTCGTGTTATTTTTGATGATTTCTGCTGCTATTTTTAGGACATCCGGACGAGGCAGATTTTTGGTGGGGGACATGAGAGGAATGGCCTATATTACCTCAACAGCTCGTCTACTTCCAAGTTCCAACTTTGCTGGCGCTACCTCAATCTCTGAAGATCCCCTTCTATGGCACCTTCGTTTGGGACATCCTTATGCCAAAGCTCTCTCTATGATGTTCTCCGAACTATCTATGCTAAAACCCTTTGAGTGTGAAGTATGTCAGTTCGGAAAACATCATAGAGTTTCCTTTCCTGCTCGAACTGAGCCTCATCGCACTACTCTTTTCTTCCTAATTCATTGTGATATTTGGGGACCCTGTTCGGTCCGAACTATTAGTGGTCATAAGTACTTTCTTGTTTTTGTGGATGACTATGGTCGCTTATCTTGGGTTTTCTTGTTAAAAGAACGTTCATAAATTAATATCGTTGTCAAGAACTTCTTTCATTATGTCAAAATTTTTTTCTCCACTACTATTAAAATCTTTCGTTTTGATAATGCTTTGGAATTTACTCAAAATGACCTGATAACCTTTTTTGCCTCCCAGGGGTACCATACATCAAACTTCTTGCCCATATACATCCCAACAAAATGGGATTGCTGAAAAAAAAACTGAGACACCTTCTTGATATTGCTCGATCCTTACTCACCCATATGAATGTTCTGAAGATATATTGGTGCAATGCTATTCGTACTGCTGTTCATCTTATAAACAGGGTGCCCTCTGCTTCTCTACATGGCTCCACCCCTTTCAACTTGCTCTATCCCAAGGAGAAACCTTTCCCTCTGCCCCTACGAATTTTTGGATGCACAGCCTTTGTCCATAATTTCCATACCACTGACAAATTGTCTGCTCGAGCTATCAAATGTGTTTTTCTAGGGTATTCTCAAACTCAAAAAGGATACATATGCTATGATCCTACATGACATCGGTATTACGTTTCTTTTGATTTCACCTTCTTTGAACAAAACAACTTCTTTACTCAGACTGTGTCCGATATTCCCCTTCAGTTTCCTCCACCAATTGTGTATAAAAGAAGAGTTGTGTCTAATCCTGTTCATGTTCCTTTACCTATTCCACTGTTGCAAGAAACTATGCCATCCTCGAATGATCCCACCAATACTACCCTGGATAGTCTTCAGGACCTTCTCATCGCTCTACGCAGAACAAAGAGGCAATGTACACTTCTTCCAATATCTTATTTCACCTCTACTAATGGCTTATCATGCACTGACAAAAGATATGCAGATGCTATAAAGGCTATTTCTGTTCCCAAAGATCATCATAGTGTACTACAAGATGAGGGATGGAGAATGGCAATGAATGAATAAATGGAAGCACTACAGTCTAGAAGAGCATGGGACCTTGTCAAATGTTCTCCTGGATGTAAACCAGTTGCATGTCGTTGGATCTTCACTACAAAGCAGTCTCCTGACGGTTCTATTGATCGTTTAAAAGCAAGACTTGTAGCAAAAGGCTTTACTAAAAAATATGAGGTAGACTACTTCGAAACATTCTCTCCTGTGGCTAGAATGTGATCCATACGACTATCATCTCTGTGACTGTCAACAAAGGGTGGCGTATGTTTCAGTTAGATGTCAAGAATGCATTTCTATATGGAGAGCTTGACGAAAAAGTCTACATGATACAACCCCCAGGTTACGAAGTCGAGGGGGAGTATGTATGCCGACTTCACAAAGCCATATACGGACTAAAGCAGAGTCCAAGGGCTTGGTTTGATAGACTGAGTATAGAGATTGGCACCATGGACTTCCAAAGGACTACGCCTGACTATTCGGTTGTTGTCAGGAGACGGTAGACTGGTACTGTAATTGTTGTTGTATATGTAGATGATATGATTATTACTGGAGATGATGACCAAGGGATACTAGAAACAAAGGCTTTCTTGCAAAAAGGATTCGTCACCAAGGATATTGGACAACTTCGCTATTTTGTAGGCATAGAAGCTCTACGTACTAAGAAAGACTTACGTATGTCGCAGCGGAAATACTGCCTTGATACTAACTGAGACATGACTACTTGGGTGCAAACCCTCAGGAATTCCAGCAGAGCCTAGAAAACATTCTGCATCCAATGATCCTCTCTTTGAAGACATTACACGATATAGGAGCCTGGCTGGCAAACTTCTATATCTTACAGTTACTAGACCTGATATATCCTATGCTGTAAGCAGAGCCAACCAATATATGGAGAAACCATGCTACAACCATTGGTAAGATGTTCTTCAAATCCTTCGCTATCTAAAAGACTCACCAGGACAAGGCATCTTCTATGGGGCAAATGGTCACACAAATCTCACTGCATATGCTGACGCCGATTATGCAAGCTATCCTGAAGATATGATCCTCTCTGGTTACTCTGGCAGGTGGCGGTTTTTTGGGTTCCTCCTCTGGCGATATGATCGCTTCTTCTTCTCCCGCTGGTATGGCTTGGAGTGCTTGGAATGCTGTGATTGACTCCCCTTTCAGGTTTGGAAATATCTACTCTCGTCGTCGACCCCTTTCCCTCGGGGCTCCATCTATCTCTTCATGTCAGCTCCTGCGCGAGGCGGTGGCGGAGGCAGCAGGTCTTCGTCAAATTGGGCGACGAGCCTCTAGTGATTAACCGTGTTGGTCTGGTTTTTGTTAGCACTTTTGGGACTTGTTTTGGTGTTTAATGAAGTGCTATCCTGGATTGTTCGTGGGCTTGGCGATCCTGATCATCGGCGTGCTTTGGGCTCTCGATTAGTGGAGTGGGAGTGTGACATCGCCTTCCTTCAAGAAACTAAACTCTCGGGGGTGGACGCAACTGTTTGGAAGTCCTTTGGGGCGGGAGGCTTGGATGACTGTCGTTCTTTGGACGCGCTCGGTGCTTCGGGCGGTATCATTCTGGCTTGGCGGTCGTCGAGATTTTCGTTTTCTTCTATTCGTGTTGGTCGACATTCTATTTCTATCGTTTTGGTGAGGACGGATTCTAATGCTGCTCTGGCTTTCACGTGTGTTTACGCGCCTTTATGTCATATCGCTCGTTGCGATCTGTGGGAGGATCTCTGATCCGATGCGATGGCTTTTGGGGATACTCCTTGGATTATCGGTGGCGATTTCAATGTTACTCTGCATGCGCATGATCGTCCCCGTGGCCGCGGTGGGCTCGATCCGGGGTCTCGCGATTTTTTGGAGTTCATTCAGGAGATGGCTCTCGAGGAGATGGTGGCAAACGACATTATATACACTTGGAGGAATAATTCCTCTCGGTCCCGGCTCGACAGGTTCTTTGCTAGCGGCAGGATGATGGAGCTCTTTCCTCTGTGTTCGGTTTGCTCTCGGCCGCGTTCTTTCTCTGATCATAGTCCCATTCTCTGGGATTCTGGTGAATCGTTTCGCCCTCGTGGCCTCTTCCGCTATGAACGGAGTTGGATGTTGGAACCTAACTTCAAGGACATCGTGCGAAACCATTGGTCTCAATCTAATTTTGAAGGCAATGCTGCTCATCGGTTCGATCAGAAACTTTCCTCCCTTCGTCGTCTTCTGGCATCTTTTAAATTTAATACTCGTCAGGCTCGATTTTTAGCTCGTCACGAGGCGGATGCCACCATTCTTCGCTTGGATCGTACCGAGAACGAGCGGGAGTTAACGCCCGCGGAATTGGCCATTCGCGCCTCCGCGCTGCAGGTCGTCTCTTTGGAGGACAGGAAGAGATCTATCGAGTGGCGTCAGCGTTCGCGCTTACGTTGGATCAAGCATGGGGATGCAAACACCGCCTTCTTCCATCGGGTCGCCAGTGCTCGAAAACGAGCAAATAATGTCTCTTCCCTCTTGGTCGATGATTCTTTAATTCAGGGGGAGCAGGAGTTGGGCGTGGCCCTGGCTAATTACTTTAAGAACTTCTTATTCGTCCGCCTATTCGGTCGTGGCGGTGGACGGGGCGTGGGGCCTCCACCCTTGCGCCCTCGGAGGCGGCAACGATTTCTCGGCCACTTTCGTTGGAGGAGCTCAAAGGTGCGGCCTGGGACCTTAATGTCGATGCTGCCCCTGGGCCTGATGGTTTCCCTATTTCCTTCTATCGTGATTTTTGGGATGTGCTTGCAAATGACGTCTTGGACGTTGCCCTCGAATTTTGCGAAGGAAATAGGGGCTTTAACACTATTAACAAGGCAAATATTGTTTTTATTCCCAAGACCCCTTCGGCCAACCGTATTGAGGATTTCCGGCCTATTTCTATTTCGAATGGCATCTACTTAATCATTGCTAAGGCTCTCGCTCGCCGGCTTGCGCCTCTCCTCGTATCGCTCATCTCGCCTTCTCAAGCTGCCTTCGTTCAAGGGAGGCAAATTTCTGAATGCTATGCGGTCGCCTCCGAGATTGTCGATGTTTGGCACCACAATGCGACGAAGGGGCTGCTGTGGAAAATTGACTTCGCTAAGGCATATGATTCTCTGGATTGGCGCTTCTTATGGTCGGTTTTAAAGCGGCGGGGATTTCCCCCGCTTTGGATTTCTTGGGTTCGGCGGTGTGCGACCACCGTCTCTTTTTCCGTATCTCTTAATGGGCGGCCGGCTGGAGGGATGTTTCAACCTCGCAGGGGGGTTCGCCAAGGGTGCCCCCTCGCTCCCCTCCTCTTTGTTTTGGCTGTGGATGTCTTACCGCGGATGATTGATGGGGCTTGCGTGGCCGGTTTTACCCGTGGCTGTTCTTTGGGTGCGTGTCATGTGCCGATTCTACAGTTCGCTGACGACACTTTATGCTTTATCGAGGGCGGTCGAGCTAATGCCTTGGGGATGGCTACTGCGCTCCAACTTTTCTGTGAAATGTCGGGTCTCCTCATCAATGGAAACAAATCAAAGGTCGTTCCGTTCGCTATGTCGCAGATGGAGGCTGAGGATTGTGCCCGTGCTTTGGGCTCTTCTCCGCGCGGCCTCCCCCTGGAGTATCTTGGTTTGCCTCTCTCTCGGTTGGTCGTGCCCGGATGCGTGATTGCCAGAAGGTGGTGGAGAAGATGGAGTCTCGTTTGGCCGGCTGGCGCGCGGCGCTTCTCTCAAAGGGGGGTCGGTTGGTGCTTCTTAAATCAGTGCTCTCCTCTATACCTATTTATTTCTTATCGGTGCGTGGCATGCCGAAGGGGGTTCGGGAGCGCTTGGAGAAGTGTATGCGCGGCTTTCTTTGGGGTAAGAAGGGCGATGGGCGAAGGGGGGTTCATTTGGTTGGCTGGGAGGCTGTATCGCGGCCGAAGCTCGCTGGGGGGTTGGGAGTGAGGCGGCTGGAGGTGGTGCAGGAGGCTCTGCTTCTAAAGTGGGCGGCGAAGGTGTGGGGCAGGGATGATAACTTCATGCTGAGGTGCCTTAGGGAGGCGGCGGGGTTTGACTTAATTTCCATCTCGCGAGGGCGTCCAGAGGGACACTTCTCCCCTTTTTGGCGCGGTGTTGTGTCCGCTTTTGTTCGCAACCGATCTTTATTCAAACCTATGCTGGGTGATGGGCGTTCTTTCCGCTTTTGGACCGATGATTGGTCCGGGCGAGGACCGTTGCAATATGTTTTTCCTCGACTTTTTGCGCTGGCGGCCGACAAACTAGCCACCGTGGCCTCTTGCTGGGCCGATGGTTGCTGGTGCCCTCCTTTCATTGCCAATTTCTCGGATCAACGGTTGCTCAACTTCACGTCCTTGTTGTCTTTCCTTTCTGATGCATCCACTCCCTCTGGGGGGCGGGATCACTTCGCCTGGAAGGACGATTCTTTCTCTTCGAGGAAGGCTTACTTTGCTCTTCTTCCTAGCGACGCTGGGGTTGAGGCGTCCCTGCTGAATCATTGCAACTTCTTCTGGAGTCTCAAATTGCCGGAAAGGAGTGGCATTTTTCTTTGGCTCCTTAGGCGTGGTCGGCTGCTTACTCGCGACCGATGTGCTATGATGTTTCCTAATGTCTCGCAATTGTGTGGGCTATGCGGTTTGGAGGTGGAATCCAGCGGACATCTCTTCTTCCATTGTGCCAGTGTTCGTGCCATATGGGAGGATATGGGGTGGCTGAATATTTCCAGTGTTGATGCTTTTTGCGACAGTTTGATAAGCGCCATGAATCGTTCAAGGGCGGATTTGCTGATCCCGATTGCGCGTCTCTGGAGCATTTGGCTGGGAAGAAACGAAGCCCTTTTTGCTCATCAGCGGTTCTACAAGGAAAACATTTATATCTCGGCGTCTCGCTTTTGTCAAGATTGGTCTTCTGCGTAGCGTTGTTTCGGGTGTTTGGGGGGGATCTCTTTTCTGGATACCTACTACCACTAGCTGTCTCTTTTTTTCAATGACCTTGTAAGTAATCTCCTCTTTACTTTTAATAAATTGGGGCGAACACCGCTGAGTGTGTCCCCCTCTTTTGAGCGTCAAAAAAAAATTCAAGGTGGTCGCCCCCCTTATATTAGGAAGGGTTGAGCCTCCTTTCCTAATCCTTTAATATCTTTTGATTTGATTTAACTAATTATATTGATAATTATTCTATATATTTGATTTTATTAAATTAGCTGTATTTTTTACAACAAAATCATGACCATTGCAAGAAAACCAAATCAATCTCAACCATTGAATTTGTCTTGTCCATGGATTGGGATCCATAGATTCCTAAAACATTATAAAAGAAGAGGCAACCCTAGCTCTTCCATTAGACAATATAATTGCAAGCTCTCTCTCTTACATCCACGTCCTCTCTCTCTCTCCTTCATTAGAGTGGCCGTCCACTCTAAACCCTTGAGAGGATTGTCGTCGTTGCCACGCAGTTGTGCCGCCACTTCAATCGCTCGTGGATCTTCATGTCCTTTGGTGTACCTCGGTCGTGAAGAGGACGTCGGATCTCGTGAGTCGAGATTAGGAGATTCGTCGCTTTGATCATCAACTTGGAGTTGTATTGTGAGGAACACACGTTTCATCAACACGCTCCCAAGCATCTCCTCCGTTGGATTGGACTTGAGACATAAGGTCTCTTTAGAGACATGATCGCAACCATGCTTCAAGAGGTATTCCTATATCTTGTTTGTGGTTTAGATGAAATGATCTGAGAAGTGTTCTTGGATCATGTTGTTCATCGCTATAATTTTTTTAAATTTCGCTGCCGCGAGCAACTAGTGCGACTAGTCGCTCTCGATCGCACATGATGTGATCTTCACGTTTCCGTGATGCACTTAAGATTTTCCCATATCCTTCACCCGCTTGGATTTGCCCAGGGGAGAAGAGAATTCCTGCTTGGATCTGTATAGAGAAGGAAATAGGTCCTCCCTAACGGTTAGGTACTTAAAGTGGATGGTGCAAGCTCAAGCAAAGGGACTTGCGTTGTTAAAACGAGTGACGTATGGAGGCTTCACTTCCTAAGATGACCGTCTCCATGAGAACCGAGAGAGTCCTTCCCACTTTTAGAGTCCGCCTTGATGCCACTTTGCTCGAGGCATGGTTCCCAACCGTGCATATCAAATGAGCCGTGATCGCTTTTGCCGGACCTCAGAAACCTCTGCCTTCTCTTTTGGACCACCATCAAGAGCTGTGTCTGCCACAATCAAGTTATGCATTTCAATCGTAGGGTCCACATCCATGCTAGTTGTGGAGTAGGTTTCCTCATCGCATCATCGAGCACCGCCATTACAACCTCTTCACCCGACTTCAGATTGGAGGACAACACTTCCTCTGTTAAAGGGTCGAGCACCATCATGACAGATTCGAGGATCCTCCTCAGTGGAATCCTTTTGATTTGAAGGTGTAACATCTAAACCTATGGAAGGATCCCAACACGGAGGCCATGGGATCGACAGACAATACATGGTCCTCTTGGTCTTGTCCTCCTTTCAGAAGTATCTCCCTTATGAATTTCTATTGTAGGCTTTGTAGCCCCCGAAGAAGCAAGAGATTCATCATTCCTTTCGAACCTTGCTACATCCACTACGGAATCAATATCAGAAGTCTTTGAATACGACCTGGGCTCCTGTCTGCGTACTTTGCCAATATACTCACCCCCACAGTCATGCTGGGCCTGATTCCTGGGGTTATGCTGCTCGATATTCACCGTTTAGACTCTACACACTGGAGCAAGTCACCCTGCGATGCGTGATCCAGCCACTTCAGAAACACCACACAGGGTCCTTCACATGACCGCTGCATGGCCTAGACCGCCACATGGAGAATAGCATGGTTACTCGGACATTTATCCTGCATTGCATGCTTGAAGCTCATTCTTCCTACCCCCAAGATCCACCGTGGCACACCACACGCACTCACGATATCAGTGGTTCTTCAGCTTGCCTGTTTTGCCACATTTTTTTGCTCCCAGCATGTGCCACATACCTCTTCCCTCTGCTGTGGGCCTATCTCCAGCTTTCAACATTCTTCCCGCTATCTCCATGCTACGCGATGTATTAAGGAAGAGTAAAATTCAGCTTATCGGCATCATCTACAATGCTCAAGGATCAAAGCCTGGATTTCGGACCCCCCTTTTTTGGAGTCTAAGTGGGTGAGAATTATGAAGCAGAACCAGGGCACCTCAATGGAAAAGACTTAGAGAGCACATTTATGTTGCAAAAGGGATTTTTCTCTAAAAACTCTAACTAGTGCTTTTAATGTTTGTTTTGTTATCTAATGATTCTATGTATAAATGAATATGCTAGCACGATGCCCCCCTCACTAATTGTCTTTCCTATGGTTTGTTGGCAGGAAAGAACTGAAGCGGATAGGTTATTTGCCACCAAGGAAGCCGTGGAGGAAGTTAAAAGGGAGCCTGTGAAAACATTTACACCTGGCGAGGTGCCACAATTGGAAGACATATCAAAGGATGAACAAGCTCCTAAAGTTACAATGCCCACCCCTGAACAGATTACAGCTATCAAGGTATGCTGCTTGATGGATGACTCCTTTTAACAAATATTGATCGAAGTTGGGAATCTGATTCTAGATATAGTGCAACATACAGAAAGATGAATTGGTTGGTATAATCACAATTTTTGGTTTTGTTCGTTTCTAAGTGCCATAAACAGTGGGTTACCATCTAAAGCTTGAATTCTTCCATTTTCATGTTGCTACCTTTACTTGATTTTTATTCAGTCTATAACTGCATGGTATTATTGATGTTTTCTAAGCCATGTCTCTAAGCTGCCATGCTGAAATAAAGTATACTAAATACAACAACAACAACAACAAAGTCTTTTCCCACATTAAGTAGGGTCGGTTATTCTTCTCATCCATCCAGATCTATCTTGGATCATTCATGATAATCCTATAGATAATACTAAATATGCACATATTTAGTATAATAAATAAATTATACTAAATATGCACTTATTTTTCTGTCAAATACTTTATTGAATGACTGCAGGCTATTGATAATCCTTTGCAATCTGAACTTATTAAAATGCTGTTTAGATGATTGTCATATCAAGGAACAAAAATGAGCCGGAAAATCCTAAATTTGCATTATTTTTGTGGTTCTATATCATTGATGCATGTCATTAAGTAAATACAGCTATTTATTACTAGCTTTCTAGGCATAGAAATATCAAATGGCATCATTGATTAATGGTGATATGGCTGCTATGGCATTACTAATTTACTTGCTCATTGTGTATGGTGCTTATTAGCAATCTACCTGATGTAGTTGGTGTATTTGTAAATTTTTTTGTTATAATTTGTACGATTTTTAAAAGGTTTTATTTATTTATAAAAGTATTTACTCTTTCAAATACTAAGATACATGTTTACCGATGAATGCTTATATTAATATTATTAATGAGTATTTTTGTAATAAAGATCAAACATCTTGTAAAATACATGAAAAAGGTTACAAGGGAGATATGTAAGGGAGTGAGTGGGACGACAAGGAGGTGGAGTGAGAGGGAGAGATGAGCAAGATGTGGTCGAGTAAAATAATTTCGGGATTTTTCATCCATAACCCTGTATACTTTTAATATTACGTACATCTTCCATAATCACGAGTTACACCCAAAACCTTGAATAATGCGTAATTCTTCTGCTAGTTATACACCCATAACCCTCTCGCAAAAGTATACGTGGCTATGGGTGTAATATGTGATTATAGAGGGTTTTATACATAATATCTAAACTATACCGGGTTATGGATGTAAAAAATCCAATATTCTCTACGTTACTTTTCAGTTTCCTTGATCACGATTTTCTTCATTGAAAGGAGGGGGGCTTGTATGAAGCAAAGGGTATCGTCAGGGAGGAGGGGATTAGGGGGAGCAGGTATTAACCCCAGCATGGGTTTGATGGAGGAGCCACCTGATAAAAAATGCATTTATTATCTGAGTTAGATTTTAGTAAGAGATATGCCATAAGATATCTATATAGTTGTATAATCTATGGGATTATCACGAATTCTCGTCTACAAACTAGTGATAATGAATCTACATACAAAACTTAGATCGCGAGCTTCTTACCATAGCAAGACAATTCACCAAAATAGTATAACCAACTCTCTCTCTCTCTCTCCAGAAAATACATAAAGGTATGGTGATGCAAGTAGAAACTTTGTTGATATCAGAAAAAATTGAGAAATTTACTAAGGAACGTCCATATTTTTCCTTTTTTGACAATATTTAGCCAATATTTTGCTGATATCAATGATGTTTATGGGGAAATATTAGCAGAGAATTATGGAGCTATAGGCTCGGGAGTCAAAAGAGTGTGAATGAGGGCTTCCGACTACATGAGAGGTGAGGGTGGCTTGTTCGGGGTGTTGTTGCTCCTCATTCGCCGAATGAGGGTGGGGTGTGCATGGCAAAGGGGCTGGTGGTGCCATCATGGCTTGCTCGTCCTCACCATGACAATGTGTGGCTTCGAAGGCATGGCTTGGGGCTCCTCTTGGTGCTTTAGGGCTCTGCCTGGAGCTCTAGAATCATCACTCGGACTAGTTTTTGTTGTAGGAGCTTCGCGAAAGGGCTCTTGTGGCTTTGCTGCTTCTATAGGAACTCCGTCCATGCTGGTTAGGGCTCTGCTTTGGGGGTTCTTCTTCTTCAGGGACTCCGCCCGGAGGTCCTGGACCGTGTTCGCGGCTAGGTGGCTGTCAGGGGTCCGTGTGTTGGCCTCGGTGGTCTTGCTGCGTAGTGTGCTGCTGCATGGATGCAGCCCGAAGGCCTTGGACTTCCATTGTTTGAGGCTGGGGCGCCACGTTCTACTTTTGATGGAGCTGGACCTTCTTGATATTCAATGAGGTCCATTGAAGGGATTCACAGATGCCATATGGGGGTGGTTCTCCCCAGGATTGATCTAAAGATGCACCTGATTCTATTGTCGAAAATCTCGTTATGATGCGTTTATCCCTTTGCTTACCGTATTTTGTTGTTTCAAGTGTAGTAAGTGGGCCACCATCGTCGTGAGTGCAAACTTCGTCGAAAATGGTGGTTACGAGTGTTTTCCGCCGCTAGGGAAAGTGGGCGTGGGAATGCACATAATCGTTTAAAGATCTTGATTGCATCGGTAGCTGCTGGCAGCTGCTTGGGTCTGATATGGAGTTGCCTAGAGTCCTTTGTCGATCGCTTCACGGGAGATGTGGTCTCCTTGGAGCCTTTGATCGCATGTGTGTGCGGCTCCCAGCTTCGTAGGTAAGGGTTTCGTTGGCAGCTGATGCGGGGATCTCTGGAGTTGTGCAGAAGTTCAGGGATGGAGCATTGTTGCACTAGGCCCTTAGGACTTTTCGTCTCGGGTATGCCATTCACTTCATGTCATCTTGAATGCTTTCAAATGGGCGCTGACATGCTCTGTGAAGGTGGTAGAACTTGATCCTTATAGCATGCAACATGGAGAGCCTGTTGATTATGTGATTGTGGTTGAGGATTGCATGACTAGTCATATTTTTAAGGCTACGTACGTGGTGGGGTGGACCTCCGTTCACATGTTGTTGGAGGAGCTCCTGCCATCTGCTGGCAGTGGATCCTCGAGTCTTGCCTCAGGGTTGTTGGATGATCAAGTAGAGGGCTCTTTCGAGTCGATGAATGCGTCCTTTGAGTTAGGCCTTGACTCGTTGTTTGGTTTGGATTGCTCTAGGTGGTCGGCACCCGCGAACCTGGATTTTTTGTGTGGCAGGGATATGGGGTATTACTCGAATGTGTGTAGCTCTGATCGTAGGCCAGGTCGATCTAGGGAGGTTTGTCCTATTGCCTCCATGGCAGTTGTGGACCCTTGTGTTGAGGTTGTTGGACATGCGTTTTCTCCTAGCAGGGAAGCATGTATCATTTTTACATGATTCAAGATGTGGAAGAAGCATGCTATTCGGTGTCGCATCCCGACGTCGCTTGCACTCTCTATCTGCAGGGCAAATTATCGGAAGGTGTTTGTTCGTTGTCGCTGGTGAAGACCTTTGAGCCCCTGCTCGTTCGCACTGAGTGCCTTGCGGGATGTGGTTTTTGGCGGGGGGCGTCGGTTGATTCTTAGTCGTGTCGCTGTTGTTGAGACTGTGGCTGTCGACTCTTGTGCTGGGTTTGTTGGAGCTATGATTTCTCCTGACCGGGGAAGCATGCATTGTTATTGTGAACCTAAAGATACGAAAGAAGCGTATTATTGATATCATGGATGCAATGAGATCTAATGTGCCTGTTGCGTAGTTTGTGGAGCAGTGTAGGGTGGCGTGTTGTGTGGGTGTGCTACTGGTAGGGCTGTCCCCCTCTGTTGTTCGATGAAGATTGTCTCTTAGAACATTTACGACCATGGCCAGATGAGCATGAGGAGGGTGGTAGGTGTGCTTTTGGAGGGGCGGAATGTGGATGTTGTTTGTTTGCATGAGAGCAAGATGGAGGCTTGGGACTATTTTAGCTGGTGTGACTTGACTAATTCTTGTTTTACTGAGTACATGATGATGATGGTCGTTGAAGCTTCTGGTGTCTTGATTCTCGATTGGAGTCGTGATTGCGTCGAGCTTGTGGACTTGGTGTGCTGCACCCGTTCGTGCTCTGTGCTGTTGCGGAGGATCTCTGATGGTTTTCTGCTCTTGTTTTCGACGGTCTATGGACCCTTCGACTCCTTTTTGACGGTGCTTTGGGACGAGCTTCGATTGGTGCGTGCTCGTTTTTCAAACGTTGCGTGGCTTGTTGGTGGCTATTTCAACGTCACTATTTAGGTGACCGATCGGTCGCACAACCTGTGGGGTTTGGACCTTGGGTTACCTTTTTTTTTAGTTTCTTGATGAGTAGGAGATGCAGGTCTTAGATGTGACAAACCTAAGGTATACGTGGAGGAACACCTCCCCTCGATCCTGCTCGGATCGCTTCCTTGGCTTTTGATCGCCTTGATTTGATTAAGGATACCGTTGAGCTGTAGGAGTAGGAGGTTGTCGCGAGACATGAGCATGGCATGATCCTTTTCGAGGAGGACAAGAAACATAAGGCTTAGTGAAACATAGAGGTGGTCGATGGAGCGGGATGCAAACACAAGTTTTTCCATACGGTGGGCAGTTGTCGTTGAAGTTTGAACCTGATTCACTCATCGATATGAAGTGTGAGGTTTTTGATGGGGATTGTCCTATTGCTGAGGTTGTGAGGAGACATATTCTAGGGATTAGTTTGCATGTACCTGGTAGCAACGCGAGATGGTTAGGCAGATATGTACCACGTTTGTCAGAGCTGCAGTCCAAGGAGTTGGTGCGACCCTTTTTGTTGTTCAAGTTAAAGCGAGTGTTGTCTGAAAGGCGATGGTTCAACTAGACTGGATGGTTTCCTAATTTTCTTCTTTTTGGAGTTCTGGGACATGGTGTGTCAGGATGTGTTGGAGGTCGTGGAGGAGTTACGCTATCCGAATGGTGGGTTCGAGTGGCTGTATTAGGATCTTCTATTCCTTCTGCCCTAAAAGGGTGCACCGAGACGCATTGAGGATTTCATCCTATTATGTTGTTTAATGCCAATTACTTGATTGTGACAAAAGTGCCTGTCGACAGATTGTGAGAGGTGCTTTGCTCGATTATCGATCATGCTCAAGACGACATTCATCCCGGATTGGCAAATGATGGATGGGGTTGTGCTAGCATATGAGATTGTGGCGGATTGATGGAGGAAGAGGACTAAAGTCCTTCTATGGAAGGTGGATTTCTTGAAAGCTTGACTCTGTGGATTGCCATTTTGTCTAGTTGTCCCTTCACCTTAGACGTTTTTCCGAGCGTGTGGATTGCCTGTATGAAAAGATACATGACATGCTTTTTTACGTTGTTGGTAAATTGCAGACAAGAGGGTGGCTTCTTTCAACCACAACAGGGTGTGAGGCAATGATGTTTGTTGACACTTTTACTGTTTGTAGTGGTGGCAGATTGATAGGGATGGTTGGGTGGGCTGTTGAGTCTGGTTTCCTTTCTGGTTTCTTAATTGTAGGGCTTTCGATTTCTACTCTTCAATATGCATATGATACTGTATTTTTCATGGAAGGTGGTTTAGTCGAGACCAAGGGAATGGCCTCTGCTCTTGAGATTTTTGGGTTGGTCTTCGGTTTGAAGGATTAGTCATGCTAAGTTTGCTTTTGGGCCTTTTGGGATGGACGATGAGGAAGTGGTATCCTATGAGATTGCCTTGTAGATATATAGAGGGGCTCTCCCTATCACGCACCTTGGTTTGTCGTTGGTGGGCAGGAAACTGTGACAATCGGACTGACGGATTGTTACTGAGAAGATGGAGATGAAGTTGGCAAGTTGGCGTGCTGCTTGTCTATCGAGAGTTGATCACTCTGTGCTCTTTAAGGTCCTCTCAACCATACCAATATTTTTCAATACGCATCTTGCCCGCTGGGAAGAAGGGGAAACTGGAAGCAATTATGATACGATTTTTTGGGCCTCAACTTGAGAGTTGTGAGTGATGTCTCAGGTTGATTGGAAGACTGTTGTGTTGACAAAAGAGGACCGTGGGCTGGGAATCTGTAGTCTGGAGACAATTAATCGGGCTATGCTGGCGAAGTGGGTGTTCCGTATTTAGGGAGGAGGGATTGACTTGATGTGCAGATCCTTAGCTCTATCTACGGGGTTTCACTTGATCCCTCTGTGCCAGATGTTAGTGTCTTGTTTCGACTTCTGGAAGGGGATTTGCTCGGTACTTCTATGTCTGGTCTCTTATGAGGCATGCTCTAGGAGATGGCTATGTGTGCACAATTTGGGAGATGACTGGACGGGCAAACTTCTTTAGGGGTTGTTTTCCTCGTCTTTACACGTTGGTTGCTGACATAGAGGTATCCGTTAGGGATTTTTGGGAGAGAGGAAGATGGATACTTCCATTTTTGTATGGAGTTATCTGATCTATAGTTCGTAGAGTTCTTGTTATTGCTTGAGGCACTGCCAGATGGGGAGGGGATGAATTCCTGGACTGATGGACGATTCATTGTACGGAAGGCTATGGCTTTCTATCAGCTGGAGGGGTGGGAATCAGGCATTGGTCTATGATTGGTCCCCTCTAGTTTGTGGGGTTGGAAGGTATCTTTATGCATCCGGATTTTCATTTGATCGCTATGAAGGAAACATCTTGTGACGGAGGATATAAGAATGCAGTTCTTTCTTGGGTATGATGACATGTGTTTGCGTTGCACAACGGTGGAGGAGAGTGCGAACATTTGTTCTCCGACTATCCTATTGTTGGGGAGGTGTCGACCGAGACCAGCTTGGAGAGGGTTGTGGCAGTGGATTGGGGTGATTTCTGGGACTCTATGGGCGCTCTTGGTGGTGGGGATAGTCCAACCAAAGTATGAGTGGCTGCTATCCTTTGGTCTTTGTGGCTTGATCGGATTGGTTCTCTCTTCCGAGGGGAGCGAATGTATATGGAAAATGTAATTGAGCATGCAAAGAGATTACAGACATTTTAATCCTTGTAAATTTTTTTTCTTAATACTGGGAATTCTGGGTAGGCGTCTTCTCAACGCTGTACCCACTTTTTTCTAAAAAAATGAGAGGAAATATTGGAAGATGCCAATATTGGTAATCTTGGGGAACAAAATTTGCAAGGAATTTTGTCGAACTCCGTCGAAAACTATCAATGATGTGAAAAGAGATGGCCAGTTTTGAGGGCATTTGCGAGATTTCCTACAATATCAATGAAATAATAGCATAGTTCCCTGAAATTTTCTTGAACATGCTTGGCAAGCGAACTGACAAGGAAATTGACATTTGAGGCCATCAGTTGTATCAACTGTACAGTTCGGAGGGGCAACTGAGTAGAATAACTCTATTTAATTATCAATTGGCCTAATTTATTATTTGACTTGCCTAAGCATCTGTCTAATGAAATAAATATTATTAATAATATTTAGTTAGTGTTTCATATTTTTAAAAAATGAAGTAGGATGCATAATGCTTGATTGAAATCCAGCTGAACTTTTATCTTGTTAAGTAATGATAGGAATTGCAGGATTATCCAATAAATCCATATGCTTAAAGTACTTTTTGAGCTACTCTTTTACCATTTATCTAAATATAAATTTTTCAAGAACAAGGTTCAGAAAGTCGGTATGCGGTATTCGTTTCGTCAGGCGCTCGGAAGCGAGCAAGTGAGCAAGCCGAAGTATATGCGTATTATGCGGTTTCTATTATTTTATTTAAAAATAATTTAAAAATCTAATAATAAATTCAAACATTATATATTTATGCTTCAAAAAACATTCTTTGGAAGAAATATCAATGCAAACTAAATTTTTATTCAACAGTGGCGTGATGCAAATCCAATATTGGTAAGATACAAATCTAATAAAATTTTATTTGATTGAAATCCAATAGATCATTTGTATACATTAAAACAATTGTATTTAAAAAATCTGTGCGAATTAAATTTTATTTAACAGTAGCTTGATGCTAACTTAATGTTGGCAAGATACAAACCTAATAAAATTTTATTTGATCGAAATCCAATCTATCCAATGAAATCCAATAGATCATTCATATACATTGAAACGATTGCATTTAAAAAAATCTATGCAAACTAAAATTTTATTTAACAAGAAAATGGTGCAAATGTAGAACCAAAAAGATATGTTTGGAAATGATACAAGTCCAGGGTTTATACAAGGGTTGTTCGTCAAGTTGAAGGAGAGGGTTTCATGCGAGGCAATTTCCTAATCAACAACTTAATTGGGTCCCAAAACAGATCCAATTAATCGGATACCCTGCTGTGTATTCCATGAACCAATTGCTTCAGCTAACCAGGTTCAAAGTCTATTACATATGCGGTCACATATGCGGTTTACTCGGTCACATATACCCCACATCCCGCTTATGGAGCGAGTTTGGCATACTTGGTGCGGTAGGAGGACCGACTCCGCATATGCGACCGCCTGGGTCAACTTTCTGGACACCTTGCAGTAATATCATTTTAATTTTTAAAACAAAGTCATCTCAATCTCACGATGATTAAAATATTCGTAAAATTTTTATTATAATTTAAACTTTTAATTTAAAAGAAGGGGAGCGAGAGAAGTCGACATGTGCAAGAGATTTTTGGGAGGACATTTGATGGGGCGTGGACTGAGTTCCAAGGGAGACAAAGGAGGGGTGAGGGTGAGTTGCTGGATGCATGCAGGAGTGTCTTCTCGTGAAGGAGATTCTTGGCATAGCGAGGATCAACTAATCATGGTAGGCTCTCCACTTTCTCCATTGTGGGTGTATCAGTCAGTCACTTTGTTAGGGTATATCATGATATGTTGGCTTATTTTTTATGTGATTAAGTTGGTCATTGGAATGGATATTGCATTAATATTTTTGGTTGGAGTGGCACGTGATGAAATAAGATGTTGGGGGAGGGTCGACTATTGGTCTTATGGCAAATGCCGATACTTCGGAGGGTGTCTCATGGCAAATTTTATGGAAGTGAGATTTACTTAATATGAGGTGAAACTTGGGTTTGCCTTCATGTAAACCTTGTTTGTCATGAGACCAATCTAGTTTATGTGTAAGGTCTTTTACACACTGTTTTTATTCGCACTTGAAGCAACATGGTTATGGTGAGTGGAGGGGTCGGTGTTGTGGACCACAACTTCATGATGAGACCTTTGCTTGTTATTTGTGCCATGCACATGTGTAGGGTTATTCTATGATGTGCCAAGATGTTTCCACTTTGTTGCCCTCACTCGTCTCGTTGGGAGAAGTGGTGAAGGTTGTCTTTTTAGGCCTTCTTTAGGACGAGGAGGTATGTTTTGTCCTCGTCTTGTTGTACACATCATGAATGACCTTTCCGGTGCCAACAGTGTGCTTGGGGGCAAGGAGAGGTTCCATTTGGTGGTTTCTGATGTTGGTGAGCAAGAGAAGTATTCAATGATGAAAGTGGTCAACAACATGCATGTTAACATATGGTATAGGGATGTTGATAAAGTTTAATCGGACAGAGATGCTGGTGAGCACTTTCCAATGTAGGCGAACTAGGAGGTATGTGGGACGACCACACCACCTCTTGGGGAATCACTTGTAGTTTTGAACTTGGTCTTAAATTTGGAGAAGGAGGGCTTGTCGGCTCCGCATTTACGGATGAATTTCCATTTGTCATAGTTGGTGTTTGGTGGGGGTTGCATTCTCTCGATTCGGGATGCACGTAAGGGCATGTGGTAGTTGTTGCCGAGGGTTTGGGTGAGTTCATCCTCAAACAGTTACAATTTTTTATGATATAGGAGGCTCCGTCCCTTTCTACTCGGATTCACTTATTTCATTCATTTGGAAGTTGGATTGATATGACGTTATTTGATTTTAGGAACCCACTTCATTATTGATGCAAGTACTGGAACTTGAGTATGAAGTTGTTAGGCAGGTCGATATTGGTTTATCTTCCTTTATTAGGATCTTTGGGTGGATGGTGGTGCCAATTTTGTTAGGTCGAAGACCTTAATCCATGAGGGTCGACATGTCATTTTCGATTTGCAATGAGCCATCTCCAGGTATCAACCCAAGACTATCGTAGGGCTATTCTCTCGAAGCAAAGAATGGGCTCCAAGTTGGAAGATTCGGAAGGACGATCCTTCATCGTGGAAGAGGCAAAGATCAAAAGACTCCATTGACAATGGTTTTGTGTTGAGGAAGAAGTTTAGGCGATTTTGGATGGAGTGAGGGCTACCACTGGAGGAGATTGAGTGTCGTACCTCATTATTCAACGTTGGAGTCGATAAGGTGGAGGTAAGAAAATAAGAGGCCATGAGCGTGGTGGGGGATCGATTTTGCTGGTGTATTATGAAGATCCTTAGTGACTCGAGAGAAAGGTTGGTGGTTCATGTAGAGATAGTTAGTTTCTATTATTATTATATGTTGATGTACCCAGTTTCTATTTCTCTATTCTACTTAGACATCCGTGTAATTTACCCCTACGGCCTCTCCCTATATAAGAGAGCCTAGGGTTTTCTCATCAATATAACGAAGACTCTTTTCTTCTAACATGGTATCAGAGCCGCCCTAGGGCTCTCCACCCTTCCCCACCCGCCGCCCCTCCCCTCCCCTTCTCTCGCCAAGCCGCTGCTACTCCGAGCGGCTCCCAGCCGCCTTGCCGATCCTGCGCCCCTGCAGCCCAGCGTTCCAGCCGCCCTCCAGCCGCCCCAGCGTTGCAGCGCTCCAGCGGCACCCTCCAGCCGCACCTGCAGCCGCTCCTGCGGCCCTAGTCCCGTGGAATCCAGCGGCACCTAGTCCCTCCAGCGGCACCGTCCTCGGTCGCTGTAGGGCTTCCAGAATCTCCAGCAGTCCAGAAGCACTTCGGTTTATGGGTTTGAGTACGTAAAAGTCTACACACGTACTCAAATCCAATGCAGTTTGTGTAGACATTCATCGCAGTGTCTATTATCCCTTCGTCTTCTTCGAGCAGCAGTATGTCGGAATCGAAAGTCGATTCGCCCTCCATCGGCGCGTTCAAGGGTCCGGCGCCAATCGTGAAGATGGACGGGTCTAACTATGAGTTATGGGCCATGCAGTTCATGAGCCTCATGAAATCAAACGGTAAGAAACACATTCTTACCGAAGATGAACCTGCGGAGAAGACAGGGATCTATGCCTCGTGGGAGGCCGATGATGCTTATGCGAAAGTATGGTTGTCCGGCACGCTGACGATGGAGATAGCAAATGATGTTCTCCATCAGCCCACTGCTAAGGCAATGTGGGACATTCTTGCTACTACGTATTCGCAGGTGCGGAATGAGACAAAGATGTTACAGCTTCAGCATGACATCTTTACGATGAAGCAAGCCGGCAGACCGCTTCATTCTCTATACACATCCCTAAGAGGGATGTTCGAGAAGCTCTACCGTACCATTCCTCTGACTGCTACTCCAGAGCAGCAGAAGACGTTCCGGAACGCCACCATGGTGGGTGTTCTACTTGCTGCCCTCGATCCTGAGTACGATGCTGCACGGTCCCAGATCTTAGCAGATGCAGTTATTCCTCCGGTGGAGGATGTCTACAGGAGACTCAGTCGTATCCCAGTTTCCTCCAGCTCATCTACTCCACCCCCATCTGCGATGGCAGCCTCGCGTGGGAGAGGTGGACCACCTTCTTGGCGTGGTCGTGGACGTGGCCGTGGCTCTCATGGAAGAGGCGGTCGAGTTAGTCAGACATGCTCGTATTGTCACAGACCTGGACACTCGGAGGAGACATGCTACTCAAAGCATGGGTTCCCAGCATCAGCACGGGTTGCGGAGCACTCACAGTCTCCATTACCGTCTACTGCAGATCATAGATTTGATGAATTCGTGGCTCGTCTTCGTGATATTATGCCACAGTCTTCTGGTGATTCATCTGGTGGCTCGTCAGACATTGCTGCCACAGCCTCAGCCAGTTCATCCGCTGCAGCCAGTTCCTCAGGTAGCTCTTCAGCCTTCATATCTTCACATGATATATCTGACTGGGTTATAGATTCCGGAGCTACACATCATCTGTGTCGAGATAGAGGAAGACTACAAGACTACAGGGCTATTCCTCCAGGTCGCTCAGTACAGATAGCAGATGGTTCCTACTCACCCCTTGTTGGTCAGGGGGAGGTTTTCTTATCCTCCACCATGCAGCTACAGAATGTTTTATATGCCCCTGAGTTCTCCCTGAATTTATTATCTATTAGTCAGATTACAAAGGACTTGAATTGTCGCGCTATATTTGACCCGTCTTCTCTTATTTTTCAGGACATACTCACGGGCAAGGTGATTGGCTGTGGCTCTGAGCAGAACGGTCTATATCGGCTGGTCCGGGATTCCTATGCTGGCATCTCCACTCACTCTGCTGGACCAGTGTCACCATACATTTGGCATCTTCGTTTTGGTCACCTTCCGCTCCAGAAGATGCGCCACCTTCTACCCCAGATCTCTCCAAGTTCGTCGTTTCGTTGTGAAACATGTCAGTTGGGAAAGCATCACAGGTCGAGCTTCCCAGGTCGTCAGAGTCGGAGCAGTAGCTCCCCTTTTGAGTTGTTGCATATAGATATATGGGGTCCGAGTCGTGTGCCCGATCATCAGGGGCACAGGTTCTATCTTGTGGTAGTTGATGATTTTTCCCGTGTCTCTTGGGTTTTTCTTCTGAAGAATAAGTCTGAAGCAGGCGGTGTTATTCAAAACTTGATTAATGAAATACAGAATGTTTTTTCGTCTTCTGTAAAATATGTTCGAACTGATAATGCCCTGGAATTTTGTACACGTGTTCTTTCTCAGTTTCTGTCATCGAAGGGTATTATTCATCAAACCACCTGCCCATATACATCCCAACAGAATGGGGTGGCAGAAAGAAAGCATCGTCATCTCTTGGATATCACTCGTACCTTATTGATTCAGAGTTGTGCTCCTATTTCCTTCTGGGGGGATGCTGTCCTCACTGCATGCTATCTGGTCAATAGAATGCCATCCTCTGTCCTTGGAGAGAAGATCCCCATTTCGCTTATTTTTTCTGACAAGGAGATATTCTCACTACCACCTCGTGTTTTTAGTGCTGTGGCTTTTGTCCATCGTCTTTCTCCTGGACTTGACAAGCTCTCTCCAAGAGCAGTCAAGTGTGTCTTCGTTGGGTATTCCAGAACACAGAAGGGATACCGGTGTTATGATCCTACTACCAAAAGGTACTTTGTTAGTGCGGATGTCACTTTCTTCGAGTCGGTCATGTACTTCTCGCCAGCTGGAGACAGAATGGTACCATCCACCACCGCTGATGATATTTTGGTTCCACCACCACCTACTTGTCCTTTACCTAACACATCTCCTGTGTCCGTTCCTATGCCAGCACCTCCACCACCTCCACCACCACCTCCACCTCCACCCAGTCCACGGCAAATCGTCTCACCATTTCCTCATCACTATACGCGTCGCTCAGGTCCTGCTCAGCCGACAGCTCCGCCAATCACTAAGCCTCAGGTATGTTCGGATAATATCACTAATGACGGGTCAGATTCGGTTCATATGCAGGATGACTCCTTCCAGGTGGACACAGATGGTGATCTGAATGTTCTGATTGCTCTTCGGAAACCGAGACGACAGTGTGTATCATATCCACTTGCTTCCCAGGTTTCCTTTCACCGACTCACAGGTGATTTCCAGCAGTTTGCCACAGCTTTGTCTTCTGTGGACATACCACGGACATACCAGGAAGCCCTGAAAACTGCATGCTGGAGACGAGCTATGGAGGAAGAAATGGAGGCCCTGCAGTCCCGTGGCACATGGTCTTTGGTTCCTGCACCACCTGATGCATCAGTTGTCAGCTGCAAATGGGTCTTCACAGCCAAGTATCATGCGGATGGCACATTGGATAGGTACAAAGCACGCTTGGTTGCCCGAGGATTTACACAGACATATGGCGTTGATTACATGGATACATTCTCTCCAGTTGCGAGACACACGACTCTCCGTATCCTTCTGTCTGTTGCAGTGGTTCGAGACTGGAGTATTTATCAGCTAGACGTCAAGAATGCCTTTCTGTACGGGGACTTACAGGAGGAAGTCTACATGCAGCAGCCACCTGGGTTTACTGCTGAGGGGGAGAAGCATATGGTATGTAGACTTCACAAGGCAATATATGGACTTAAACAGAGTCCACGGGCGTGGTTCCAGAAACTATCCAATATAATTGAGCACCAGGGATTTAAGGGGTCCAATGCTGACCATTCGTTATTTGTCCAGAAGTCCTCGGCAGGTACGGTTGTCATAATGGTATATGTGGATGATATTCTTGTTACAGGAGATGATACTCAGGGCATAGCAAGGGCAAAGGCATTCCTAGGTAGTCAGTTTGTTACAAAGGATCTTGGAACCCTAAGATATTTTCTGGGGTTGGAATTTGCAAGGAATGCACATGGTTTGGTGATGACACAATGGAAGTACATTACTGACTTCCTGGTTGAGACTGGTATGGATGGGTGCAAACCATCTAGCATCCCCATGGATCCCAGCATGAAGATATATGATGATGATACTGATGAAGTGGATAAGAGGAGATATAGAGAGATGGTGGGAAAACTCCTCTACATCACCATAACTCGCCCAGACATCCAGTTTGCAGTTAGCAGGGTGAGTCAGTTTATGGAGCAGCCAAGACAGGTTCACATGGATGCTATACACATGATACTGAGGTATCTAAAGACTTCTCCAGGCTCAGGGCTGCTATTTAGAAAGGGCACGGACTTATCTGTATCAGCATATGCAGATGCAGATTACGCAGGTTGTCCTAAGGACCGAAAATCAACCCCAGGGTTTGCAGTGTTTGTTGGTGGCTCCTTGGTTTCTTGGAAAAGCAAGAAACAAACTGTTGTGGCCAGGTCCAGTGCTGAATCTGAGTATAGGGCCATGGCTCAAGTCAGTACGGAAATGATGTGGGTTCGCTCAGTACTAGAAGATCTACATGTGGCCGTATCTCTACCGATGATGCTCCAGTGTGACAATCAGGCAGCGTTGTTCATTGCCAACAATCCAGCCTTCCATGAGAGGACCAAGCATATTGAAGTTGACTGCCATTACACCAGGGACCTAATCCAGAGAGGATTGATATCCACGGCCCATGTTAGCTCAGGGGATCAGACTGCCGATATATTCACCAAGCCATTGCTCAGAGGACCTTTCCAGAGATGTTCATCCAAGCTGAGCATGATCGACATCTATGCTCCACCTTGAGGGGGAGTGTAGAGATAGTTAGTTTCTATTATTATTATATGTTGATGTACCCAGTTTCTATTTCTCTATTCTACTTAGACATCCGTGTAATTTACCCCTACGGCCTCTCCCTATATAAGAGAGCCTAGGGTTTTCTCATCAATATAACGAAGACTCTTTTCTTCTAACAGTTCATGTGTGATGGAGTGGGGACCAACTGTTGTATGTTTGTGATAATCAAAGCATTGGTGGCCCTGAGGTTTTGAAGTTCCTAGTGATTGATGCTATTAGAAAGTAGTGTGCCATTTTAATTAGGTGGAGCGATGACCTTTTTTTTAAAAAAAAAGGGATACTTCAGGGTGCTAGCGGAGGTGTTGAGGAGAGCATATGCTGACTTTCTTTAGAAATCTATTTGGTGTATGGACTTATGGATGCTCATCCTCGGGATGAACTCTAGTTCGAGTTGAGGGAGTTTGACTTAACTTTCATTTTTGGCTTTGGTTGATGGGGGACAAATTTAAACACACCAAACTCTGTTTGGTCAGATCCAGTTACTCTAGAGGGAAGGATCCCTGGTCGGATGAGTTATTGAACATGATTCACTTGGTTGAAATAATTGGGAGACTTGACTAAGGGGGCTATCATGGTGGGAAGGCGATTGTGGAGCGTTTTAGAATCTCCATCAAACAAAGTGGAGAGCTTGGCTGGAAATGACTGGGGGTATTGTTTAGATGGAATGTCTAGTAGTGGAGTTTTTAATCCTCAAAAGGATGTGTTGTCTAGAGGACTACATGCTTATTGCACTTTCGAATGTGGTTAATTTGATTTTGTTACGAAGCTGCTTGCTAACATGCTTAGAGTTGTTGGGTCATTGGTTAGTTTCTTATAGATGGAGTTGTGCTCTGGGAACGATGGCTAGCAGGTTGGTCATTTTTCATAGATCATTATGGCTTGGAAGAGGAGACAAGTGAAATGGATGTTGTTGAAGGTATAATACTTTTTGAGGCATTCACATACATAGTTTGGTGATACTCGTGGAGCTCGTTGCACAATATGTGTTTTCCTGTAATATGGATCACATAGGTGATAAGATTGGTCGTTGCCATCTCTTTATCAAATTTTGATCAATGGACATTTGGATGGTGATTATTTTAGCCGAAGATATGAATGGGACCGGGATACCCCTAGCACTTTTGGCAGTTTATGTTGGTTTATGTTGGTTGCTTCAGGCAGACTTATGTCATGGGCTCTCTATCCCTATAACTCCATATTCATAATATACATTTCTGTGTTCGTGCTGGTGGGAGGGGATTTGAGAGGCCATACACGTATTTTTCTTTGTTGACATTTTATTGTTTTTAGGGTTTTAGATATGTAGGAAGAAATTATCCTTCATTCTACATGGTTTATTGAATAGAGTGGTTGATGCTTATGGTTGGGGTCTCGGTACATCTTAAGTAATTTGCCTACATGTTCTTGGGATTGCATCTTGTAAAAGAACATTTGAAAGTTGTGGATTCAAGACCACTTTTGTAAAACATAGAGTCAATGCTCGTTGTTCTTAAGGCCATATGTCTATCAATATATGTGCTTATTGTATTGTTCAGATAGATATTGTGTACGACACTAGTGTTTTACATGTCAATGTATAAGTTGGTGGTCGGGTTTTGTCAGCGATTGGAGTGTATAATGAAGAGATTTTGGGCTATATTTTGGTAGGAGAGCTGGAGAATGGCCTTAGTACCTTAGATTACTCTTTCCAATCCTATGAAGGATGAATATTATGAACTTGTATGTTTTCTGTGGCTTGAATATTGCTCTCGGTGAAGTGGGCTGTGAGAATTCAGAGGAAAAGGATGATCTGCATTGTTACCCGATGAGGGGTATTTATGGAGCTAGGTTGGATAGAGGTCTGTTGTTGACGATGGTAATTTCCCGTTCAGCTCCAAGAGGGGTATATGTTCTATTTTCTTTGACATTACCCCTCTTCTAGGATGTGGTTGGGATGGTCGATATTTTCCATTTTGGTGGATAAGTGGATAGTGGAAGGTACATTGCACCTCTTGTTTCCATTGTTCTTGCAAGTGTTGCGAAATAGAAGCTCTACTTGCAGACTACTTGTCAGCCCTTGGGATGCGAGTAGGGTGGAGCATTAGGTCGAGCCGAGCTGGACCCGAATTTGGAAGTCTGGTACCGGTTGAGATTTGATACACATGTGGGCAGGGCCCAAGCTTTTATATTGTCGGTATTTCATGTTCGAGTCAGGCTCAACCCAACCCTGTGATGGCTCGGGTAAGCCTGATTCGGCCTGACCTCACCCATGCCACAAGGATTCTGTATGGGTTCAAGCACCTAGTTTTGGTCTCCTCCTAGCCCCGTGGTGTTGTAATGACATACATAGTATCAAAAACGTATTTACACGCATTGCACCTAAATATACTTGCAATAACATAAAATAACTTACGTGCTCAAATACACTCCAATTACGTTCACATCCAGATGAACTGCATGCCAAGCTCAAAATCTTTATAGCTAGACGTTGCAAGTTTGGAGCTGAACTTCCAAAAGAGCTCCACCATTCCACTACATTATCATATGAAGATGTTAACATCAAGAATTAAATCAATTTGAGTTTATCAAATTGTAATGGTACCTGGAGATTTTGAGTTCTTGATCGAATGACCATTGGATTTCCAAAAATTCCCTCGGCATTTTTATATGAGCTTAACTCAATCATAATTTTATCTTGCATATTTACTTCAGGAACCAATCTTTGTATGCATTTGTATAAAACGTCAATGATCTCCGCATCAAATGCAATGGATGGGTTGCCATAGTAGAATTCAGGGTTCAGAAAATGACCTGCAGCATGTAATGGATGATGAAGCTGGCATTCCCATCTTTTATCAATGTTTTGAAATACATCATTGTACTTTTCCTCCTTTCCATTGAAGCTTTTCTCAATTGCTTCCTTTGCACGATCCACTGCTTCATAAATGTATCCCATTGCAGGTTTTCGCTCACTGTCAACAAGCCGAAGAACTTTAACAAGAGGTCCCATGTACTTAAGCGTGTCAAGTACATAATTCCAAAACGAGGGCATCAAAGTGATATCCCTTGCCTTCTTGCCCTTGGCTTTCTTAGCCCATTTGCTAGTAGCCCATTTCTCTGAAGTAAACATGGTCCTTAAACTGTGCTTATTCTTATAAAGATATTGCAAAGAAAGAAATGTTGTTGCAAATCGAGTCACACCATGACGAACCAATTCCTTGCCATTCGTAAATTCCCTCATCATGTTCAGTAGCCCAATGTGATTGTAAATGTAACCCGCAATCGCAATGGCTCTTTCAAGATTCTTCTTAATCGTTGGGATCTTACCAATATCCTCTAACATGAGATCGATGCAATGTGCCGCACATGGAGTCCAATACAAGTGTGGCCTCTTCTCTTGTAAAAACTTGCCTATATAAAAATAGTAGGATGGTGTAACATTAATTTCAAATAATTCAATAGTTATAGTCATTAAAAATAAATATATACTTGCTAAGACATAGTTGCTTCCATTGTCAGTCATGACTTGTACGACATTTCTCTCTTCAATTTGCTCCACAAACATATCAAGAAGCTCATAAATCTTCTCTCCTGTCTTCGCATATGATGATGCATCAATGGATTCCACAAACATCGTGTCCTTGGAACAATTCACCATAAAATTGAGTATGCATCTATTTCTCTTATCTGTCCAAGCATCAAACATGATAGAACATCCATACTTTCCCCAAGTTTCTTTGTGCCCAGCCAACAATTCAGATGTGTAATCCTTCTCAATGCGAAGTAATGAGACTCTAAGCTCATGGTATGAAGGTGGTTTCAAGTTAGGACCATATACTCCAATAGCTTGAATCATATCCTTGAAACATTGCAGCTTTGCAACATTAAATGGTATACCAGCACGATAGAAGAAGCGAGCTATATGTTGAATGGTTCTGGGTCACATCTCTTTGCCATAAGCCTCCACCATGGAAGTTTGTCTCATTGGAGCTTTTCCTCTCTCTTTTGCCACTTTCATAGTCACAAATGAGTCCATTGGTCCTTTACCCTTTTTTGTAGGTTGCAAAATAGAATTACTATTGCTGCTTGGACAAGCCCTCTTCCCAATCCCAATTGCATTTTGTTCCTCACATTCATCATCATCAAAATTCATGTCATCCACATCAATGTTCCCACCTTCAAAAGAATCCTTTTGAGACTTCCTCTCATTCATATATGCATGTAATTCTTCCTTTACCTCCGGAGGGCATTTCTTACAAGCGGTAGCATTCTTGAAAGATCCTACTTGATGTTGTTTGGCTCTATAGATTCCACCTTTAGTGGTCTTCTCACAAAACATGCATGTTACTAAATGAACTAGAGGCGGTGGCGGAAGCAGCGGGGGTGGTGCCTTCATGGGTCTTCAACAAGGTTACTAAATGAAGATCCTTTCCTGGAATGTCAGGGGCATGGGGGATGCGGCTAAGAGAAATATTCTGGGCACCAGATTCAGGGAATGGGGGTGTGACGTCGTTCTTCTGCAAGAAACCAAGCTGGCCTCTTTGGATGATGATGTTTGGAGCTCTCTCGCGACGGGGGATCTTGATGAGTTTTCCGCTTTATCTGCATCTGGGAGTGCTGGCGGTTTGCTTATTGCTTGGAAATCATCTGGATTCTCCCTTGTCTCTACTGTGAAGGGCAACCACTCTGTCTCTGTTCTGCTCACCAGGAAGGAGGACTCTCAATCGCTTGTTTTCTCTTGCGCTTACGACCCTTGTGATGCGGCTGGCAGGAGGGGGCTATGGGACGAGCTTCGCAAGATCTCGCTGGACAACGTGGGTTTGCCTTGGCTGATTGGGGGTGATTTCAATGTCACGCTACGTCCCTCTGATAGGCCCCGGTCCAGGGGAGGCTCCGACTCGGGCTCGGCGGAATTCGCGGACTTCGTCAACGGCCTGGATCTGCAAGATCTAACGGCATCGGACGTGAAGTTCACTTGGAGGAACTCTTCCTCGAAATCTTGCATTGACAGGTTTCTCGCGTCGACGGTTTTCATGGAGCTTTTCCCTCTGGCAGTGGTCCTCTCTAGACCTCGTGCTTTCTCAGACCATACTCCGATCATCTGGGACTCCAAGGTGTCCTCTCCGGCGGCAGAGTTCTTCAGATATGAGAGGTGCTGGCTGCTTGAGGATGATTTCCGTATGCTGGTGTCTTCTTCTTGGGCGGAGGCTTGCGAGGGCCGGTCGGCGGTGGTGAGGTTTCGGAAGAAGCTCGCGCGTCTCAGGGGCGTCCTTTCTCAGTTCAAGAAGAGATCGCGGGAGGCTAGGATGCCTGCAAGGAAGGATGCGGAGGCCGTCGTTGCCGAGCTGGATACCTTGGAGGGGCTGAGGGAGCTCTGCGCTGAGGAGCTTCTCTCCAGGACTGCGGCTGTGGCTGCAGTCGAGAGGGAGGAAAGAATGAGGGTGGCGGAATGGCGTCAGAGAGCCAAGCTGAAATGGATCAAAGGAGACGCAAATTCTTCCTTCTTTCACAGGGTCGCCTCTAACAGGAGGCGATCAAACTTGATTCGATCGATTTCGTTCGGGGGACGCGAGGTGGTGGGCGAGGTGGTGGGCGAGGAGGCGGTTGGGAATGCGGTGGCCGACTACTTCAGGGACTTCTCTTCGGTTCGTATGCGTCGTCGCTGGTGCTGGGTGGGGGAGGATGACTCGAAACTCTCGTCCGCGCGTTGTGCGGAGCTGATTAAGGAGATCTCCTTCGACGAGGTCAAGGCTGCTGTCTGGGATCTCAATGTCGATGCCTCGCCTGGTCCCGATGGCTTCCCTATTGCCTTTTACAAAGATTTCTGGGAGGTGGTGGGGTTGGAGGTCTGGGAGGTGGTTGCGGAATTTTGTGCGGGAAACTTGGGCTTTGATGGGATCAATAGGGCTCTTATTGTTCTTATTCCTAAATCTCAATCTCCACTTGCTATTGAAGACTTTCGGCCGATCGCTATCTCAAATGCTTTATACTTGATTGTTGCGAAAGTGCTGGCAAGGAGGCTTGCGGTGGTGCTGGACGATTTAACTCATCCCTCGCAGGTGGCTTTCATTCCTGGCCGCCTCATCTCCGATGTGACGGCCCTTGCCTCTGAGATGGTTGACAGCTGGGTGCGGAGGGGGAAGCAGGGGCTTCTTTGGAAGGTGGACTTCGCGAAGGCCTATGACTCCTTGGACTGGAACTTTCTCTGGTCGGTGTTGAAGGCTCGTGGTTTTCCAATTGTATGGATCTCCTGGATGCGCCGATGCGTCACTACAGCATCTTTCTCTATCATGCTAAATGGCCGTATCGTTGGTAGCCCCTTTCAGCCTAGGAGGGGTGTTCGGCAGGGGTGCCCTCTGGCACCCATGCTTTTCGTTATTGCGGCGGATGTGCTTCCAAGGATGGCGGATAGGGTGGTCGCGCGAGGCTTCTCCGCGGGCTTCTCTTGCGGCTACAGGAACACTCCTACTCTCCAGTATGCGGATGACACCATCGCCTTCATCGAGGGGGGCTTGGAGGAGGTCAGAGGGATGGCGGTCACTTTGAACATTTTTAGTGAGCTCTCGGGGCTCCGCATCAACCAATCCAAGTCCAAAGTGATTCCTTTCGTTTGGGATGAGCGGTCCGCGGCTGCCTGTGGCGTGCTTTTGGGAAGCCCCCCATCTTCTCTTCCGATCGATTATCTGGGTTTGCCACTGGGCGCGAGAAGGCCAAGATTGATTCACTGGAACAGGGTGATGGACAAGGCGGAAAGAAGGCTTGCTGGGTGGAGTGCGGCATTGCTCTCTCGGGGTGGCCGACTCGTGCTTATTAGGTCGGTCCTTGCCTCTATTCCCGTTTATTTCCTGTCGAATTGGGCTATCCCGGTGGGGATTAGGAGGCGTCTTGAGGGTCTTATGCGGAGCTTTCTGTGGGGAAGAAGGGGTCCCGCGGTGCGGGGCATCCATCTGGTGGCATGGAAGGAGGTGGCAAAAAGGAAGTGCGATGGTGGACTCGGCATTCGTAGGCTGGATCTGGTTAACGACGCGTTGATGCTAAAGTGGGTCAACAGACTTTGGGGTAGCGCCACCGGGTTCTTTCCTTCTATGTTGCGGGATGTTCTTTCGATCGGGGTGGACATGATGCGGGACGTCGACTCTATGCGCTCTGGAACCCCTTTATGGAGGGGGTCGCTTCGGCGGTTAGGCGTTTCTCTCATTTGTTCAAGCCGGCACTGGGGGATGGCAGCTCTTTTCTTTTCTGGCGCGACGCTTGGGCGAGGGACACCTCTCTCGGTAACTCTTTCCCTCGTCTTTGTGCTCTGGCTTCTGACTCTAGCGTGTCGGTGGCGTCATCTTGGAGCGGGGGCGAGTGGTTCCCTACCTTTGCTAGCAACCTTTCCGACGAGCGATTTGATGACTACTTAAGGCTCCTGCAACAGCTTAGGGCTGCGCCTAAGCCCTCGACTACCAGGGATCATTGGGTTTGGCGTGACGGCGTCTTCTCTTCGAGGCGGGCGTTCAAGGTCATCTCGCAGCAGCAGTCCTCTAACCGGAACCACCTCTGCAAGGATCTTCGTTGGCTGTGGCGCATAAAGCTTCCAGAGAGGGTGATTTTCTTTCTATGGCTCTTGAGACGTGGGAGGGTCTTGACCCGAGATAGACGTGCAAAGTTTGTCTCGGGGACTGACTCCCTGGACTGTGTGCTGTGTGGCGACAATGTTGAGACTTTGCAGCACCTTTTTTTCCTATGTCCGAGCTCTGGCGCAATCTGGGAGGACCTCAATGTTTCTTGGGTCAACGCATCTTCGGCTGGCTCGTTTTGGGACTCTATGCGCTCAAGTGCTGATCGGCCAAGGAGGGAGTTGCTCCGCCCCTTCGCCTGCATTTGGGCGCTATGGCTCGCTAGGAACGCAAAGATTTTCAGGGGTCAAAGATTTTACAAGGAGAATGTTTTTTTGAATGACTGGCTGCTACTGTAATGCATTAGGCGTGTGTTCTTTCTCTTTTGGGCTGGGGCCTCAGGCGGGATCCACTCGATCCTTAGTGTCTGTATTTCTTCTCTTCCGCCTTCTCCTCTACTTCTTTTCTTAATAATATTTGGGGGCGAACACCACGACGTGTCTCCCCCGAAGTGCTTTCGTTTCAAAAAAAAAACATGCATGTTACACTGTTTGGTTCTTTTTGGTCTTTCAGATAATTGTACCTACACGCAATATCTTTCTTGGTAGTCCTTTCTTCAACAATGTCACGTCCACTTCCCGTAGCCATTTCTAACACATATGAACATATTTGCACAATCAACATTCTAAGTTTCTAACATAAACATTTGCATAGATACTATAATAAATATATGTAAGCATGCCATATATTTGTTATAACTGAGATCTCTACATGTTATTTGGTGGGTGAACCCAACCGTACAACCCAACCCGTGCCACCATACCCTACCAGTACGGGAGATGTAGGGGGCAGCGCCCCTGTCTAGAAACGAATTTTCTATATAGATTTTCAAATCCATTTGTATTCGGGATTGCTACATAAACAATATTCGTGCAGAAATCAGATAAAAGGAAGTGGCGGAAACCTAACCCGAAATGATTAGGATGATGGTGTTGAATCTGATGATGCCTCTGCGCGATAGAAGGAGGCGAAACACAAAAACTGTGGCGGAGGAGCAACCACAAGACAGAGGAGCTAATGGTGATGATTAGGGCGATGGAAATCACAAGAGGTTGTAGGCGTGAGAGTATTACGAAACAGGCTGCAAGTTAGGGTTTGTAAGGCGAATAGTTTGAGGGTCTTTGTAAAATCTAATCGGATCTCCAACAGGGATCCGATTAGACCCTAACGAGATCAATATTTTATCAGGCGCTCGCTCAAGTGCCTCGCGCTTTCCATCAAGGCGCTCGCTTCTGTCGCGCCTGCACCAAATCACTTCGCCTGACTCTAAACGAGGCGCCATGGTCTCGCCTCGCCTTGCCTTAGCGCCTAGGCGAGCGCGTGGCTCGCTTTTAACAACACTGATACAAAGGAGGTGGATAGTAGAAGGTACAGAGAACGGGTGGGTAAACTTCTTTATATTACGATTACTAGGCGCGATATAGCCTTTGTTGTGAGTCGCGTGAGCCAGTTCATGGAGCAACCACGTCAGGTACACATAAATGCCATACATATGATACTCAAGTACCTCAAGTCGTCTCCAGGTGCGGGTTTGTTGTTCAAGAAGTGCAAAGAGACTACTATCTCAGCCTGTGCAGATGCAGACTACGCAGGGTGTCCCAAGGACAGGAAGTCCACCTCTTGGTTTGCTGTATATGTTGGAGATTCTCTATATCACGGAGGAGCAAGAAACAGACTTTGGTGGCACGGTCTAGTGTTGAATCTGAGTATAGGGCTATGACCCAGATGAGCACAGAAATGATGTGGGTAAAGGATGTGCTTACATATTTACATATAGAATCCTCTTCCTATGGCTTTGGAATGTGACAATCAGGCGGCCCTGTTCATTGCAAATAATCCAGCATTCCATGAACGAACCAAGCACATTGAAGTTAACTGTCACTTTATACGTGACATGATTCAGAAGGGATTCATTGCTACATCCCATGTTAGTTCAGAGAATCAAACAGCAGATATTTTTACTAAGGCACTACTGCGAGGCCCATTTCAGAAGTGTGCATCCAAGCTGAGCATGATTGATATCTATGCTCCATCTTGAGGGGGAGTGTAAACATATATTATTCTCTTATGTACCTCTGCGTTATTTTTCTTTTCTGTTGAACCTCCCCTGTAATTTACCCATAGGCTACTCTCCTATATAAGAGAGCCCATGGACTGAGATCTCGCGAAATTTCGCCGAAATTTCGACGAAATTTCGGTTTCGATGGGTATCGGGTATCGAAACCATACTGTATATCGATATCTCCTATTTCGGTCGAAATATCGTGAGATATCGTCGATATCTCGGCCCATCTCGATATCTCGCCCGACATTAGGAATCTTTGAATAGAAAAATCAGGCCACTGTCGAAATATAGCGAAATATTGGTCGAAAGGTCCCCATTTCGACCGACTTCGGGCAGTGGCTGTTCTCTTCATCTTCCAAGACCTTCATCCTTTGAGGTAAGCCAAATTATGATAAACCTTCTTTAAATTCAATAATTTTTTTAGGGTTTTCACTGTTAGGTTGTTGATATAGCTAGGCATGGTGTTTAATTTGAGAGATTTCCCCCAAAATGGGTATAAATTTAGAGTAGAAATGTGGGGCTTTTGTGTTTTTTTTTGCATAATAGTGCTCGCAATGATCATTGTATCACAGATCTGAAGTTAACATGAACTAAAACATTGTTGGAGATTATTTTCTTGGATCTATGGTAGAAGAAATTGGGGCTTTTGAAGTTTAATGTGGAACGATAATGAGTTGTGGTGTTATATATTCGGATCTTGTGTTTTGGAAGTATAAATCATAGTCTAGAAATTGTTTTGGATTAATAAAAATTAAAAATATAGAAAATCCGAAAATAATTTTTAAATATTTACGTTTTTGTTCATATTTTGTGTCAATAATGTAGTCTTTCATGAAATTGGTCCCCTAATTTGTAGATCTAAGATCCTAATGTATAGATCCAAGGTTTTTTTCTGTAAATAAGAAAAGTAGGTGTTGGAAAAATTAAATATATAATAATTCCGAAATTAAAAAAATAAAATAATTTGCATATTCATAAGCAGTTGCATTGTAATGCCAACTTAATGTTTGTTCTTGATTTTCCTCGCAGATTTCGACGTTCATACATGGCACATTCTGCAACATTCTGGTTTCGGTTCCGGTTCTTCATTTGGATATTCACCATGGCACATTCTGCTTCCGGTTCTGGATCTGACAGTTCTGATGATCAGATGGAAGAATTCAGTGGGGACATTGGCTGGAGGTATGCGTCCGCACCTGATGGAAATAAGGCGAAGCCGCAATGCAATTTCTGTGGGAAGAAGTTGGGAGGAGGCGGGATCACAAGGATGAAGCAACATCTTGTTGGCAACAACAAGAATGTTGCCAAGTGCACGTGTTGTCCCAAAGATGTGAGGGACAAGGTCAAGGCGAGCTTGGACGGAAAGAAGGAAAAGGAGACGGAGAGAGTAAGAAGGGAAGAACAAATGAAGGAGTTCATGTTCGAGAAAGAATTCAACGTCATTTCTGATTCAGATGACGATGATTTTGTGTACCCCGCCGACATTCAGATTGCATCAGAGAGGAGGGCATACAGAAGGGCTACACAAGAATCATTGAGGAGCGAGTTCAAGAGGAGAGAACTCGGTGGTGCACGAGGCAGCTTCTATGGTGCAGGTGGGAGTGGGAGTGGTTCTGGAGGCGCAACAGTACCACCACCCTCTAAGAAACACAAGGGGAAGGGGATTGAGCCCTTCTTGACGAGGAGCGGATCCATGCAATACAAGGCAAGCAAGGATCCGAGGCAGAAAACAGTGAAGGGAATGTTCACCAATGCACGAGAAAGGGTAGGAAAAGCCATCAGCAAGCTCTTCTTTGGGGAGAGCATTCCTGCCAACATTGCAAGCGGACCATTCTTGCAGCATGCCGTTGATGAGATCGTTGCAGCGGGAACGGGAGTGAAGGCTCCTACATCCTACGAGATCATGAAAAAATATCTTGGGATGGAGAAAGAGGAGATGAATGAGTACATCTCCGAGTTGAGGAGGAGATGGCCAGAGTATGGGGTGACATTGATGTGCGATGGGTGGACGAGCTACACAAGGAAGCAGATCATCAACTTCCTTGTTTACTGCGATGGGAAGACAATTTTCTTGAAATCTGTTGATGCATCTGAGCATGTGAAGGACCACAAGTACCTTCTGAAGTTGATGAAGGACGTTATAAAGGAGGTTGGGAAAGAGCACATTGTGCAAATTGTGACAGATAACGGCAGCAACTTCAAGAAGGCTGGTGAAACAATTATGAAGTCCAGCAGCTACGGAATTTTCTGGACACCGTGTGCTGCACATTGCATTGACTTGATCCTTAAAGATTTCAGCAAGAGGAAGCTCGTCTCAAGGGTGGTGGAGAAAGCACGAATGATCACCACATTCATCTACAACCACAGCAAAGTGTTGGCACTAATGAGGCGGATGTGCAATGGGGAGTTGGTGAGGCCTGGCATCACACGCTTTGCAACCAATTTTATAGCGTTGCAAAGCCTCAAGCAACATAAGACGGGTTTGAAAACCATGTGTTGCCAGGGTGAGTGGTTCGAGATACCTGAAGCTCGGACTGACGGAGGACGGAAGGTGGAGATATTGATCAATGATATGGATAAAATATGGGTCATTTCGACCCCATATCGATCGAGACATGTTGCTTGGGTTCCAACAATATGTCTGTCGATATGACCGATATGACCGATATGTCTATATATAGGGTATAGATGACCAATATGTGCGAAATAAATGTGTATTTGTATGTTATTTACTGTTCTAATAACTTGGAATATCGAATTTTTCAATAAAATTGGAAAAAAATCGGGTTTTTTTAGCCTTTTCCGACGTTTCCACCGAAATCGTCGAAATTTCCCGAAATTTCGGCGAAATTTCGGTATTGGACCTTACCGAAACGAGATCGAAATCGAAATTTCGAACCTTGAGAGAGCCTAGGGTTGATGGAATAAACAAGTTCTTCTATTTTACCAACAAATCTTGATTCCAGTTTTCGTGAATATAAAAAGGAATCACATGAAAGCTACAACAGTGGAAGTTTTGATGAATTATTAGACACTTCTATAGTCTAAAGAATGATGAAAGAAAATAAAGTGCAAAAAGAATTTCATAACAAAGAAAGTAGTTGTTTGAAAGATCACCTTAATATGCTAGAATTCAACGATAAAAAAATAAAAGATGATCTTTGTTAAATTTACTATTGGTAAAGAAAACTTAGGTAAATTATTAAACATTCCCACATAAAATTTCTCTAACTTTAGAATATGATATCAAGGTTTGAAAGAACGAAAGGCGGAACGAGGCAGTTCCACCAGAATCGAGGCGAGGCGTAGCCTCGAGGCGGTCGAGTCGTAAGCCTCAGTTTTCCCCAAAAAAATTTACTAATCTAACATCTTTTATTGTATAAATATTAAGAAAGCAATACAATAACACATATCTTGAAGTATATAAAGCAAGTAGAGGAATTCAAATGCAATCCATCGTTGTCTTAGACTCGTAAACTTGTAGTGTACCAAATGTTAGAATTAAATGCAAGACAAAATAGAGAGTACAAAACATAATAAATTCCAACTTCTAGATTTCAAATCCTATTTCTAATTCAAAAAGTAGAATGTCGATTCATGCTCGTCTTCTAGACTCCTAGAGATCTTCTAATCATTGTCGTGAACTCTAACAGCGACAGCAAGACTATCATCATCTGATTCACTAGTGCTCATTGGATCATCCAATGAATCATCCATGTAGTTTAGATTTTCTTCATCATCATCTCCATCACTAGCATCATCTCCAGTATGAACCTCGTCCTCATCAATATCAACCACAGCTTTACCTGTATTATACAATACCATTGTTATTTGTTACTTTGTTAGTATATTGTATTTTTATTCTAATGAAATAAATTTAACATCACATTTACCTTTCTTTCTCTTCTTCCTACGAGAATCATCTTGTTCTTCCTCAGCTTCCGCAGCATCCACCTCCAGAGGAGTATTTGCATCAAGCTCATGATATGCATCTTGTTCACATGTTTGAAGCTCTGAAATCCACTCATCACCAGAATCCACATCTTCCAAGCACAGGGGATCCTCCACAGTCTTTTTCTTGACCTCCCTCTGCTTCAACTTCAAGTTGAACATCACATAAACCAAATCATTGAGTTTTGCTTGTGTGAGACGATTTCTCCTCTTCGTATGTACCTACCCAATATACATGGACAAGCTTCAAATATATATAATTAGAGAATAGGTTTATGATTTACTCAAGTCAAAATACTACCTGATTAAATGAACTCCAATTGCGTTCACAACCAGATGCACTACATGTCAAACTCAAAACTTTTTTGGCAAACTTGGTCAGCTCAGGAGTATCATCTCCAAATGCCCTCCACCAATCAGCTGATGATGGTCGTAAATTCATAAGATATGGTTAGATTTAATAATGAAAAGCAAAGAATAATATATTGAGACTCTAGAGGAATACATTACCAGGACTCCTCTTCTTGCGTGTATTTATAGCATTAGAATATCCAAACAAACCTTGTGCACTCCTGAACGAATCTATCTGTAGAACCACTTTTTCCCTCTCCAAGGGATCGCTTATCAACCTCTCCATGCATGCATACAATCCAATCTTTATCTCAGTGTGTGTGGAAAATGAGGAATCATATTGATATTGGGGATTGAGAAAGTAGGCTGCAGCATGCAAATGAGTATGAAGTTGGCGATCCCATCTGGCATCCACAATGTCCCAAAATGGCTTGTATTTTTCTTCTTCATTGCTCAATGCAAGTGCAATTTGTTCCTTGGCCCTATCCATGGCTTCATAAATGAATCCCATTGGGGGATATTTTTCTGAATCAACCATTCGTAAGACCATGACCAATGGATTAGTTGTGTTAATCACAAAGGCAACACCCGACCAAAAGGATTTCCGTCTCAAAATTGTGTTGCATGCACTTTGCCCTTGGGGCTTGGTGGAATATGGACTCCTCTTCCATGCATAGGAAGTAAAAAAAGACTCGAGAGCGTCCCTTACAACAATTAATCTCTGCAATGTAAGGAAAGCCGTAGCAAAACGTGTAATAGCAGGACGGACCAAATCTCCCCCAATCTTTAATCTGATCATGGCCAAAACCCAACCATGAGCATAAATGTAGTTGATAACTTTTTTTGCTCTTTTGAAAGCAGAGGCATGCAAAGGCATTTTCAAAATATCTTCTAACATCAAATCAATGCAGTGAGCAGCACAAGGGGTCCAATATAAATGTTTTCTTTTCTCCATCAACAATTTTCCAGCTGCCTTGTAGTTTGAGGCATTGTCAGTAATAACTTGCACGACATTGCTCTCACCGACCTCCTCAACTACATCATCGAGCAGGGAAAAAAGTAAATGTGCACTCTTTGTTTTGTCAGATGCATCTATGGACTTCAAGAACCAAGTCCCACTTGGATTGTTCACCAAAAAATGGATAAGTGAACGACCTTTCGTGTCTGTCCAACCATCAGACATGATGCTACAACCCGTTTCCGCCCAAGAAGCTTTTGCCGCTTTCATCAAATTGCCAATGTTATTCACTTCCTCCCTCAGTATCCAAGATCTCAACTCGTGTGCGGTTTGATGCTTCAATCCCCTCCCAAATGCTCCCACAGAATGGAGCATTGTTTGAAATGATGGGCTATTTGCACAATTGAATGCCAATCCATTTTCAAAGAAAAATCTTCCAATATCACGACAAACACGAGTTCTCTCTTCTTTCTTCCATGATGAATTCAATGTTGTCTGAAGTTGCTTCTCATTTATGTTGCTAGTTCCAATCGTGGGACTTCCCAAACCGGATGCACCAACAAATAAGTCCATAGGACCTCTCACTTGCTTCACACTGTTGGATCCTCCTGTCATTGTTTGATGTTCATTTCTCCCATGAGGTGTTTCCATTTCATAAGCGCCCACTTTGCAAAGTTCTTCTATCTCTTCCACTGCTCTTCTATTTCTCTCTTCAAGCCTTGCCAGTAAACACTTCATTTCATTTGAGACTTCAACTGGGACTTTTGGACACGCTTTAACATTCTTCCCAGTTTTTGCAAGGTGGTGCTTGAGTCTCGCAATGCCACATGTAATCCGCTTAGCACAGAAATTGCATTGTACGTAAAGATAACCTTTTTCCTTCTGAGACTCCTCCATTTCGACTGGAACACAATATTTCCAGCAGGGGTCACTTCGACCTCCTTCAGAATCTTTCATGCCTCTCTTGTTAGCTCTCGGCATTTCTGAAATTTATAGCACATTGCATCATAAATAAAACATGTTAATCACATATTAACTTCATCATGCTTGCTCAAAAAAAATTAAGTTCATCATGCTCTGACTACAAGCTCACGGTCTTCGAGCATATTATCATCAAACTACATACAATCCTCCCTCCACTTCCCACAATTAGGTTTGGCTTTCAGTGCATGACATAAAGTGTTGAGCGAACTGAGATTCTCTTGACAAAAGCATAGTTATAAATAATGAACTTGATTTATTCTCAAAGGGATATTCACAAGGCACATTCAGCTACGATTATAAATTTTAGGCCTTATAATAATCTAAAGTACACTTGGGTGGAATACTTCTTCTACTATTATAATCACCACTTGGAATAACAGAGGTCTCTCAAATACTCAAGCTTAAAATATACATGCTTATTCAAGCAGGTCTTTATTTTTCAAGCAGATCTTTACTTACAGGAACTGACACATTCTGAAACAAATTTAAATCATGCTCAGGTGGATCTTAACAATATCAGTTTATTCCTACAGCAAACATCCATTGCCTTTTCTAAACCACAAGCACAGCCATTGGTTGCCCCACCCATGAATTAGAGATAACTGAGAACAAGAAAATAAGTAACAAAAAAAAAGAAAAAAAATGAAAATGGCGATGGGCGGTGAACCTGATGGGGTAAAAGGAAGAGGCGGTGGCGAAGGGAGGAGCTCGCGAGCTTGGAGAAGAGATCTCTAACGCCTTGCGGGCTTGCGGCAGCTCCAGATGTGGTCGCCGGCGTCGGGAGGAGGAGATCGTTAGGGCTTTTCGCTCGAAGTCGCCAGGGGGAGGTCGATATCGAATTTGGGAATCGGGGGAGAGGAGGGTTAGTAAAGTGGGTCACGTGCACTGCACGTGACCCACTTAAAACGGGCTCGCCTCAGCCAACGCCTCGAAGCGCCTTGAGGCGGTCGCGTCTCGCGACGTTTTGCATGAGTGAGGCGACCGCCTCACTGGAAACAGCCAAGGCGCACGCCCCAGGGCGGAAATGGGCCGCCTCGCTTCGAGGCGTACGCCTCGAGCGCCCTGGGGCACGATTTTTAATTCCATGTAATGATATAATCCAACCACACATCATTATGCATCTAGTTGTTCTTGTCTAAAAGAAAGAAAGGTGTGGTTCCTAAAAGAGAAGTTGGGAACTAGAAAGCCAATCATATTGGATCCAAGAAACAATTGATACCGGAAGATATGTAGCTGAAGGGAGAAGAATACAAAAAGCATCATCGAGAAAAATCTATGAGAAGAATCAAAATCACGTGTGGTAGTATAGAAGAAGACTATGTAGATCAGGATCGTCAGAAAGAGTGTGCGTTCTCGATGGAAAAGATCTTCATGGATCATGGCATAACTCCACTAGATTGATGTCGTCGCCATACCATTGCTATCCTTCTTGATCGCACATTACAATATTTTCACCATACAACTTTATTATTGTTTGACATTGTAAAAAAGGGGGAGAATGTTAGAAAATTGAATGCATGCTAATTGTGTTATTGTTTTGATGATAACAAACTTTGTGAGTACATATAGTACTGCATATTTCATGAGAATTTCTCTTCAAGTATGAAGCTTAAAAGAGTTGATTTATGCGGAATAAAGGATACGCATACATATATTTAGCTGCTCAAGCTAATGTTTTTACAATGATTGCAAAGTCAAATTCAATTGAGAAGTTGGAAGTGTGGACACTACAAAAACGAAGAAATAAGACTTTTGTAATAGGCATAAGTAAATTGCCTTAATATTTATGCATGTGTAACAAATATGCATTTTAGAAGCTTGCTCTAACACTATCTTATTTTAGGTCCATGCCACTTTGATCGATCTGTCGTGTTGATCTGATTGATCAACAACTCCTGATCGATCACTTTTTTTTCATGGCTATTTTCCGATCAATTACCCCCCCCCCCCCCATCCTGATCGATTTCTTATGCGTGCTACTTTTGATCGATCACATTGAATTTGCCCTATAATGGTTAATTGACCAATCGATCGACTCCTCTTGGCTGATCGATCACCTTGTAAATGTGATCAATTAATATGATATAGCTGATTGATCAACCAACAAGCAAATTTATTAAGTCAGAATTTTCTACTTGTTGGAATACTTGATAAATATGCTTTTCTTGAAAAACATATGCTTTTTATTTTTTTATTGAGTGGATTTTGTTTTATTTTATAGCTGTTGTGATTTCCTAAAGATGTAACATCTTGTAGCTCATCTATGAACACGAGGATATCACGTGAGCATAAGGCACGACTCATATACATTCTATACACGAAAAAAATTCTCCACACCTCTCTCAAAGCTCTGTTTGAGGTTGTCCCTCTCGTTCTCTACTAAACGATTCAATCATGGGAGATCATTCGTTCTACCTTTAGGGTTCACAATTTCATTATTCAATTGTATTGTGCATTTGCAAGCCTCATATTCATTGCGTATTTTATTCGATGCTTTATAGTTTGTTTGTAGCCTTTACTCACATTGTTGTTGTAACAGTTGGTATCTGATCCAAGATGTAATGGAATTTGGTGTTGATCCAAGTTGTGTAAAGATTTTGTTTTATGATCCTAAGAACTTTAATCAGTTGAGTTATCCGTGAGGAAATAACTCGGATTGTGGATTAGTTGATTAAGACAATCAATCGGAAATCCTAAGTCAAGGGACCCGAGTCATTTTTACACGATGGTGTTTCCACATTAGAATCACTGAATCTTTTGGTTGTTTTTGTTTTATTGGATTTTATTATCTGTGGTGATTGTTTTCCACATATCTGTTTATTAATCATAGTAATTTGTTTAGCGATCTGGAAAAGTTGTAGTTTGCATAGTTTGTGAGGGGGATGAAGAAGATATTAAACATTTGATGTAAGATGTGAGTACAGGAAGGAGGTTTAGAGAAACACAACGATTGATTAGGTATCATCTTCCGATCTGACTTCTAAAAGTGCTTGGGAAGCATGCTATATTGCTCCAGGATGAGAGGGCCTAACCTTTTGTCTTCATCTGTCCCACTTGGCATGTCAGGAATGCTGGGGTTCTTCCTGGAAGAGCATTTTGACAATGTCCGCATAAATGGTGATTCTAAAAAATGAATCTATGGTCCATGAACTCGATTTTTGCTTTTATGGTATTTAACTGACTTCCTGATGATCACGTACTTTGGAATCTTGGATCACACCCTTACACATCAGGAATACTTTTCATATTTAAAATAAGACTAAATAATTGGATATTTCCCATTAACCATGGAATATCTTTTATCCTTTTATTCAATGACCTTTTTAATATAAATCAAGCTTTGCAACTTTCCATGGTTTCTCAACCTTAAATATAACTCGATTTTGAATCTATTTTTCTGAAATTGGTTTCTCTCTCGTGGTTGCTACACATGTCTCTTTACCTGGGAGGTGCGTCAATGACATGGACGGGTATAGAATTGAATTTGTTAACATTATTATTTGACACAAACCATTGATCCTTTATCATGTTTGAACTTGAATTGAGCCATTAAGTTAGCAATACACTTGTATTTTTATTATTCTGTCCTAACACATATCTTGGTTGCAATTATTATCCCTAATTTAATATTTGATCTTATATTGAGTCTTTATACATGATTTTATACTATCTCCCTATCAATATCTTCTAGTATCTGCATTTATTGCACAAGTCATAGGACGTCCAATGTAATTGGAGTAGCCTTATCCGTGAATACTACATCGGATTTCAATATCCAAGTTATGAGTTGGGATATCCACTTATCATTGAATCATGATCAGATCATGAGAAATTTTAGCATTTGACCTGTCCCATCGTCTCCCTGCAATCAAATTCCATTCTCTCCTACAATTAATACCCATCTGATACTGCCTCTCTCTGTATTTTCTTTAGTTTCAACTTTTTGTCTATTATCTAGAACATCATTGATGTGGTCTATAGAGCTATCAAATTGATGGCCATGCAAAGAACATGTGGAGATGGTACTGAAAAGAGGATGTAACATCTCAACCATTTTAGGGAATCAATTTGATTTGATACATGGTAGGCCTACGACTGATGATGCATTTATTGGAAGTTCAAATCCTTCAAAGATACCTGTGACCCTTAGTCCTTTGCGTAGTTATATGCCTTTGTAATTTGAACTCTGCTTTGCTCTTGCCCCTGTAGTCAGTAGTCACAAACTCTATACGCCTTTGTAACTTTGAATTCACTTTCACCCTATTCAGTGGTCAAAAACTTTTTATGTTTTTTTAAAACTTTGAACTCCCAGTTGCCCCTGGCCCAGTAGTCTATTTGTGCAAGGGAGGCGACTCCCCAGTGTGAAGCTTCTCTCAGAGCCTCACATAATCTTGAAACCTCTGCTCTGAGAATGTGAGGAGAAAGTAGGAAATTAAACTCTCATCCCTTACCTTCTCGGATTCTGACCAGCGTGTAGTCACCATACTGCAGCTAGAGAACAACCTTAGCGAGCGATCACAAAAATACACCCTCCATCCAGTCGTCCTTCCAAAACTTGAAAGCCGTGCAATCACCAAGTACTAGGTGCAGCATAGGGATAGGGAGCTGAGCCTAGAAGAATTGAGTAAATACCTATCTAGAATGTGGAAGACGATAAACTCATTGTCTACATCTCCATCAACTTCTCCCATTCGGTGACGTGATCCTATCCAGTGCCCTCAGTGAAAGCATACCGAAAGCTCTATGTGCTACCGGTTTGTGCAACCCCTCCAGTGTTACATAGTGTAAGCCCGATTCTTCAGTTTAGCCCCCTTCCAGAAAAAAAAAGCCTACTGGTTGTCAAACTTTTCTTCCTTCCCATTCCCCGTATATAAAAAGTGCCACAGATTTTGTATAGATGGGATGGTCTAGGAGATGCAATGGCTTGTTGTGGTGAAACACATGGACTGCAGGTGTGCAATGAAATATAAAAAGGTGACTTTTGGGTGAGGCTTTAACGTGCTGCTTCTTTACAACCATTTCGCGAAATGCTTTCTGATATGTTAATGTCATCATGCAAACCTTGGGGAGGACATTTACAATGCCCATTTTTTTAAAGACGAAGGAATTTATGTTAAGCGTGTTGGAAAAAGGTTATTTTAGGCATGTCGTCGAACTTTATGGCACAATAATTTGAGGATTTTCAATCAGGTGATCTCAAATACAACTTACCGGGTTTCTGTCTAGGCTGTGAAGAATAGCCAAGTAAGGTGCTTTCGAAGTTGTCATATATTCGTCCTTTGTTGGTAAAAATCTGTGCTAGCTTTGTTGGTAAATTGGGAGATTGTGGCATCTTTGGAGGAGGGTGCAGCGTAGAGTTTTTCCTTGAAAGGCAAACTCGTGCGAGGTTTGTGATTCCATGTTATTCTCGTAATTTGGTCATTTTTCGGAGGAAGAATTTTTCTAGAGATTTATGTTTGAGTAAATGAAATATTACCTGACCATGTCTTCTCCGTGCTAGACAGTGGGAAACCTATCGGTTGATAGTCATGTTAAAAAAAAAGGAAACATGGCTATTATAATATGTAGTAGCACTTTTCTCCTTATTGAGGTGGACAATTTTGGCAATCTATTTGGTCCAAGTTCACGAGACAGGATTTTCTTTCCGGATTTTGATCTTCAATATGGCAAAAGTAATAAACTTATTTTTTCCATCTGCTGATGATGTGGTAGTGGCGATGCAATCATATACTAATATATTAGTATCTGTCCGCAATCATATCCATTTTTATATCCATTTTTATACGGTATGGATGTGTATTTTTTTTATTATGATGGATATGGATATTGATAATGATAAAAGGTTTTGCTTTTGAATTGATCATATACAAATATATTAGTATCTGTCCGCAATCATATCTATTTTTATATCCATTTTTATACGGTATGGATGTGTATTTTTTTATTATGACGAATATGGATATTGATAATGATAAAAGGTTTTGCTTTTGAATTGTTTTATTGTTGTGCCCCTCTTAGATGTTGCAATATCAATTATGTCCCTCTCTTTTTTTGCAATATCAGTTGTGTCCCTACCTTCTTGGGTAATTAATAGTTGGGCCCCTTGGGTTAGTTTCCATCCATTTCCTTTCTAAGTGAATGTTATATAGGGGGTACATGTGTATTTGGGATGAAAAAATGAGGGGTACAAGTGTACTTTTTTGAAAAGGATTTTACCACTTGTGCTCCTCTTAGATGTTGCAATATCGGTTATGCCCCTTCATTTTTTGGCATATCAATTGTGCCCCTACCTTCCAGTTGCCACTCAGGTTTCCCATCACTTACATCCCAAACGGATGTTAACTTTTGGAAACAAGTACACTTTCGAACTAATAATTAGGGTTGATAATTCATTTATCATAAAATCATTCTCTTTATCTTCTCCCTTTCCTCCCTCCTCCTCCTACAATCACCACTTCCTCCCCAACCCTCCTTTGTCGCTCCTCCTCTACCCCATCTCTTTCATCCCCCTTCTCCATCAACCACACCTCCCCTGCCCCTTCCTTTACCGTCCTCACCTCCTTCTCCCCACCTCCTCCATGCCCCTCCTTCGTTGCATCCACCTCGCTCCATTGTTGACCTTATCCTTAGCCCCCACCTCCTCTAGCCTAATGCAGAAGACTTGCAAAGCCTTGCATAGAGGAATAATAAAAAAAGGAGTGAAATTAGGGAGCTTTGGTCTCAACCACTTAAAGGAACCCTGTCTGAGAGCTTTGGGCTCCGCCAAAGACACTACCATCACGGGTCATCGAAGTGGCGAACTTCTCCGTTGCTCCTTGTTCTCTCTCCCTGTTGATCCATTGAGGGAACACCTCTTATATGCGATGTCGTGAGCTTAGTGCTCGTCACCGCCTCTGAAATAGGATATTGGCCCCTAACATCAGCTTGAGCTCCTAAGAATCGTCGCCCTTCGTCTGATTGCTATTGCATTTCCTTTGCATTGTTGTGTTGTCAGACCTCGTCATACATGACAAATCAACCGCTACCACCTCTTGTCGTGATGATGTCCGCCTACCACCGCTTTCCAACTTCTAGCCTTGATGGGCATTTGCAGACATTTTATTTCTTATATTTTTTTTTAGAAATTTGGACCAATATGTAGTAGTCATTTTTAAATCATATTGCACCTTGAATCCCCCATTAAGAGCACAGTCAGGAACCCACACCAAAGTTTGAATCATCGTTCTCAATCGGCAATAACCTGGGGTTATATGTACCTTATCTACAACATCCTGGAGCTATTGATGTTCGTGTTTCTGATCTACAAAGAAGACGAAGAAAAGGGTGGTGGCGCAAGAGGTTGGTGTTGGGTTGGGTGGAGAACTGGGGGATAATTGATTTTGATGCTTATACCCTTGTTAATTAAACCACGATATGAATAAAGCATATTTTAGTTCAACTTATTGATGGTGAAACTTACTGAAGGGCATAAGTGATAACGATGCAAGAAGTCAAGGGCACAACTGATATTCCAAAAAATGGAGGGGCATAATTGATATTGCAACATCTAAGTGAGCTATAAGTGATAAAAAAACTTTTTTTTAAAATAGTAGTGGCAGAACTGCAAGAAAATTTTACTAAATCAGGCTTTGCTGTGAACTCAGTCATGGCCGATCCCAAGTTCGGGTAAATTGAGGAGGGTTGCGTTAGGTAGCTGACAACTAGCGTAAACAGTCAGAGACAAGTTCCTAAATAGTGTTTTTAGGAAGTTGCCTCAAGACCGTCGGATCTTTTCATTTAAGCAAATATTTAGATTTTGTTGGGGCGTTCCCTACTCGCGACGCATTGCATCACCCGAATGTAATGAAAAATTGGCAAGGGCCGCTACATCGCTGTCCGGATGTAGTTAAAAATTTGCAAGGGTTCTCGCATGAGGAAAACATGTGAGTAAATAAGGTAGTTCTATGGTATCACCGCCTCGTTGTAGTCCAAAATTTGCAAGGGGTTTCACATGGTAGGTGCATGCGAGTAAAGAAGTTAGTCAAAAGAGGTTGCAAAGGAAGTTGTAGATAGGTAGTTGGAATATTGGCACTTTGACTGGTAAATTGATGGATATAGTAAATACGATGGAAAGAGTGAAGATTCAGATACTTTGTCTCCAAGAGACAAAATGGGTTGGAGAGATGTTAGGGAGATCGAGAAGACATGCTTTAAACTTTGATATTCATTTTAAGATAATGGTAGAAACGGTGTTGGAGTAGTTGTTCATAAGAATTTGAAGGATTGTGTGGTTGAGGTGCAAAGATTCGGGGATCGGATTATCTTGCTAAAATTGATGCTTGAAGAAGAAATTTTGAATATCATCTCAGTTTATGCACTGCAAATTGGTTTAGATGAAAGGATTAAGCAAGCTTTTTGAGAGGATTTGGATAATATTTTGTAAGGAATCCTCCAAAGAGAGATGATTTGCCTGGATGGAGATCTTAATGAACATGTGGGAAAGGATGCTTTAGGGTATGCTGGTGTTCATGAAGGCCATGGTTTCATGGACAATAATAAAGAGGGAAATGTCATTCTAGATTTTATAACGGCTTGTGATCTTTTCATTGCAAACACCCTCTTCAAGAAGGAGGATGAGCGTTTAATTACTTATAAGAGTGACCCGACTAGAACACAGATAGATTACTTTGCGTTGAGGAGAAGAGATCGGTTTTGTTACAAAGACTGTAAAGTAATCCCAGGAGAGAGTTTGACAACCCAGCTTTGCTTTTTAATCTTAGATGTGCCAGTAAAAGGGTTGGCAAACAAAAGGAGGTTTTCCAAGGTCACTAGAACTAGATGGTGGAATCTTCAACTGAAGCAATCGAGTTTTAAGGAGAAGGTTTTAGAAGACTTGTCTTGGGATTGGAATGGAAGTACAAACGGGAGGTGGGAGGCGGTAGCATCTTGTATCCGAAGAGTAGCCAAAAAGATGCTAGGCGAGTCAAGGGGAAGGAGCTTCAGGCCAAAATGAGGCTTGTTAGTGGAGTGGATGGGTGCAAGAGAATCTTAAAATTAAAATAGCACGCTTTAAAGCTATGTCTAAGGATGTAATAGAGTAAACTGTCAAAAACTACAAAATAGTGAATAAGGAAGCATAGAAGGCTGTAAGCGAGGCTAAGTCAAAAGCTTATGAAGTTTTATATAAAAATCTCGACTCTAAGGAGGGTTAGAAGGATATATTTATATTTTCCAAAACAAGAGAAAGAAAGACCAAAGACCTTTCTCAAGTGAGATGCATTAAGAATGAGGAAGGTCACGTGCTTGTTACTCAGAAGGATATAGAGACTAGATGGAAGCAGTATTTCCATAAGCTTTTCATTGGGGAAGGAAATAGAGAGATCACTTTAGGTGCTCTAGCTAGTAAAGAAAGTTACTTAAATTGTGCAAGCTATAAATGAATACAAAAAAAGGGAGTAGAGGTCCAGAGGAGGCTTTGAAGGTTATGAGACATGGGAAATGTGTAGAACCATATGACATTCCTAAGGATGTTTGGAGTGTTTTAGGTGAGCGTGGTTTGACTTGACTTACATATTTAGTTATATGGCGAAGCATGAAAATGCTTTAAGATTGGAGAAGTGTCGTGATGCCTCTTTATAAGAACAAAGGGGACATTCAAAATTGTTCAAATTACAGAGTTATCAAGCTGACGAGTCACACTATGAAAATTTGGGAATGTGTGATCGAAAGAAAGTTGAAGCAAGTTTCCAAAGTAAAATCAATTCGGATTCATGCCATATCGCTCAACCATTGAAGCCATCCATTTGCTGAGGAGAACAATGGAAATTTATAGAGTCAAAAGGAAAAACCTCTATATAATTTTTATAATTTAGAGAAGGCTTATGAGTCTTTCCCGCGTGAGATATTGTGTAGAGTTTTGGAGAAGAGACAAGTACATATCCTATACATTAACCATTGTTGTAAAAGTTGACTGACTAGACCGATTAGTCGGCCCGACTAGTCGAGTAGGTGGGGTAGCCGACTCGACTAGGCCAAGTCGGCCATCAGTCGGTTAACCCGACTAATCGGATCGACTAGTCGACCGACTACAAGGACGACTTTTATATAGAGATTTTTAAATTTTTTAGTTTTTCTATTTTTTTAAAAGCAACCTAATTCTAATATGCTTAATATTATATTTAAAGATAATCACTTCTTTTATTTCATTATGATATTATAGAAAATGTACAATCAATGTGAATATATAAGAATATGTGTATAAAAATTGATTTATATATTTAAAATAATTAGAAAATTCTAAACCGACTAATGGCCGACTAAATCCGATTAGTCATCCAACTGCCGATTAATCCTTAGTCAGTGGCCCTGCCGTCCGAGTACCGACTAGTACTTTCTGCAACCTTGACATTAACCTCATAAAGGATATGTATGATAGAGCTTTATCTTTTGTAAGGATCCATTATGAGTAGATTGACTATTTTGACATCAACATTTGTTTACATTAAGGTTCAACTTTGAATCCATTTCTTTTTACTTTGATTATGGATGAATTGACAAGTCACATTCAGGACAAGATACCTTGGTATATGTTATTTGATGATGATGTTCTGTTGATTGATGAGACTAGAAATGGAGTAAATGAGAAGGTTGAGGTCTGGCGACATGCATTGAAGACTAAAGGATTTCGTATTAGTAGGGCTAAGATTGAATATATGGAGTGCACTTTTGATGGATGCAATGATGAATGAATCGAGGTGAAGATTGGTGACGATAACATTCAGAAGAGAGATTCTTTTAGATCCCTAGGATCTATTTTGCAACATGATGCAGGTTAGCTAAAGTGGAGAGGAGTCTCTGGTGTTCTCTGTGATAAGAAAATTCCTTTGAAAATCAAAGGAAAGTTCTACAAAGCAGCCATAAGACCTGTTATGCTTTATGGATATGAATGTTAGCTTGTAAACCATAGACATGTGCAAAGAATGGTAGTAGCATAAATGAAAATGCTAAGGTGGATGTGTGGACACACACACACACACACACGTAAGGATCGGATTCGGAATGATGCAATCAGAATGAAAGTTGGTGTAGCTCCGATCAAGGGTAAGATGCGAGAATATCACTTAAGGTGGTTTGACCATTTGCAAAGGAGGTCAGTTGATGCACCAGTTAGGAGATGCGAGTTTTGGGATGTTGAGTCGGCTAAAAGAGGGCGAGGAAGGCCAAAGAAGTATTGGAATGAGACTATACGAAGGGATCTTAGTTTTTTGGATCTAAGTTCGAGAACGACCCATGATAGATCTGAATGGAGGCAAAGAATCCATGTAGACGACCCTACTTAATGTGAGAAAAGACTTTATTGTTATTGTAGGCTTTGCTATGTATAAATCATGGTTTGGTATATCTCACTAATGGTAAAACTTACTCGAAGGGCACACTTGTTAATTATCCAAGAAGGTTGGCACATAACTGATATTGCAAAAATGAGGGCCATAACTAATAATGTGCAATCTAAGAGGGGCACAACTGTAAAAATACCTTCATTTTTTATGGACAACAATAGACATAGATACCATTTTCATTTTTTGAGGATGTGGATAATATATGGTTATATTTTTTTAACGGATATTGATATATGGTTATCTATATTACTAAATGGGTTTTTATCCTTACTGAATTTATGTGTATATTTCAAGTTCATGCACAAGTGGGGAGATTATTAGTGCATGCATATTTTAATGATATAAAACCGGTGTGTGGAGCATGTAGCTAGGTCAAGAGCAAGAAAGCTATTGGACCTGGAAGAAGCTCAAGCTGTAGAGCTCAAGCTTAAGTGAAGAATATGCTAAGAAGCTTAAAGGAGTTCAAACTAATGACCTCCAGCTCAAGCTCAAGAAAAGATCTCAACAAGGTTGTAAAAAGCGCTAGTCGGTATTCAGTCAGTATGATCATGGATTATTGATTAAATGGTATGCGGGAATTTAAATAAAAATTAAATGGGGGATACTGTTTTACATTTTTAATTAATAAAAAATATTACATATATATAATTAATAAAAAGTATAAATAAATAAAAAAATACAATCAGATATTCACAATATATATCAAATATTGTCAAACTCAATTAATGTTTCATCCAAATGTCAAAATCAATAGCATAAACAACTAGAATCCATTGTCAAATGTCAAAATAGACAACATAAACAATTACAATTGGGATATTTACACACATAACGTTGAGTAATTTCGTAACTACAATCATAACCCCTCGTAATTGTGAATTACACACAAGACCATGAATTGTACTTAACTCTTACGCCCGTAACCCCATGTTAATTTCCATCTGTTTTCCCGTTAACTATGACGGTATCCGTCAAATATTTTACATTTATACCCTTTAAGTTCCTATTATTTATGGAGACCGCTCCCTCCCTCCAGCCGCCCCCTACCAACCTCCTCCCCTTCCTCCTCTACTGCGTCGTCCCCCTGCCGAGCTCCTCCTCCTCCCCTGCATCGACCAACACCCACCTCCCCCCTCCTCCCCTTCTTCCCCCCTCCGAGCTCGTCCTCATCTCCTGGAAGCTCCCCCTGTGAAGGCTCCCTACATCACCCCAACCCACCCCCTCTCGTCGAGCTTTCTCCTCCCGTCACTAGAAGGCCCCCTCCACCGTCGACCTGCTCCTCCCCTGGAAACCCCCTGAAGATCCCCTCCTCCCCTTCTTCCCCACCCGAGATCCTCTTCCTTGCATTGACCAACGCCCACCTATCTCCTCCTCCCCTTCTTCCCCCCCACCGAGCTTGTGCTCCTACCTTGGAAGCCCCCCTCCCTCAAACGGGGGGTTCAAATAAACAGCCTTAAGCAACCTTAAATGGTCGTTTAAACGGCCTCTCAAACAGGATTATATTAGTCGATGCAGTCAAGCACCACATACGTTTAAACGAACATTTAAATCGTTTTTTGCATCCCTGGATCTCAAGCTCAAGAAGAAGACGGAGTTTTTTTCTTTTTATCAAGTCATGCATTCTATCATTGTCTTAGAATGTAAAAGACCTCAAGTATCATGCATCGTGCATTTCAGTTTTTGACTGACTTTCTTGTCAAAGAGTCAAATTGATCGATCAACCATTCTACACTGACCAACATCTGACCAACATCTGATCGGTTAACCTTGCTTCTTGATCTATCATCGTTTGATTCTGATCAATCATCTAAATGCACATGATCGATCATTTGATTCTGATCGATAACACTTTGTATCCCGATCGTTCACATTCAACATGAAGTTTTTTGAAGGCAATTTCATTCCTGATTTGTCCTCAACGGCTAATTTTTCAAAGCAAGAGACTACGAAGGTTCTAGCCCTATAAATTGGATCACATACCTCATTCTACAACACAACAAGAGCAGCAAGTTCTCTTGTCTGTGCTTTCCATTCTATACTTTGAGAGAAAGATTCAAAAACAATTTTCTGCTTCGTTCTTTATGTCTACAGCTCCGGTGTTTTGCGATCAATTCTTACGAGTACGCTCCTCATTCTATAAGATCGTTTTTAGTTTTGCGTCATATTTTTTTGTGTGTTTAATTTAATATTGTGGTTATCATGTTCGTTACTTAACTGTAATACAATTATAAGTTGTCCGGAACAACTTGTTGTAATACAGTTGGGTTGCTCGTGTAAGCAACTTAGGTTAGTGAAAGACCCGTGTCGGTCAGGTTGAAAGCCTGAGTCGGGAGACTCTGATCATGTTTTTGCCCAAGAGGGTTTCCACACTAAATGCATGTGCACTAGTTGATTGCTAGGTCTTAAGATGAACAAGGATTTGTTGACAATATCCATCCGTTTTCATTTATATGCAGTAGTTGTGTAAGGTGTGGTGGACATTGTGGCAATTATGGTCATCACTTTTTGGATCATTCTCCCAGTATGAAATAAATATGATTAAATTTCTTGTTACACACCTTTTTAACTGCTGCTTCAGCAGGACTCAGGAGAGTTAGTTGGTCCTAATCACATATTCGGGTCTGTCGTTCATGATATACATGCGAAGGGATGGAAGCCACTTGAGGGGCTGGAATGGTTGGATAGCACCAATAATTCCTCTTTCCAAGTCAATACTGCCCCCTTGGATTTTCTTACATCGCTATTGCAGATGGTCACGTTGGTTGTGGGGAACAAGTCATCTTCATATCAAGGTACAAAGATAGTTGCTCTGCCATTGATTTAGGTTGAAGGGAGATTTGTGAAGTTCTTTAGTGTGGAGTAATGGGATTCTTTCTCCATGTGCTCTGGATTATTAGAAGGGATGAAGAGTTGATGAAAGTTGTCTTTGTAAATGCATGCATCCTCTTTCCTCTTGGAAAGGAACAACTATTTGTGCAAGTGCATACCACGTAATTGAGTTGGTTAGAACATGGCGTGGGCATGGTTTGAGTTTAAGCAGAGGGAAATCCATTTAATGTCTCAAGGCAATCCTGATAATCTATGCTGGCAAAAGCTACCACGTGCAATCATTGTTTATTTTTTGTGTGGCTCTCTTGGCAGATTGCTTTGTCCCCACCTTATCAATAGCTTTGGATCTCATTGTATATCAATGCTTTTCATGATCATATGAATTCTTTCAGCTGATGAAAATTTACTTTGATGTTTGCGCATGCAGGCTGCAATTGTTAATTCACAAACACTTGAAGAAGTTGCAAGGCTCGAGCAGGTGAAGTTCTTTAAAGCCACGGAAATGCATATACCCGTGGATTGTCTGTACTGAAACGGTTGCTTTGTTGGCAGGCTTTGAGATCTGGACAGCTTCCCGCAGATTTAATCATTCCAGAGGATAACAAAAGAATGGAAAAAGGCGCTGCCAATGGCGAAAAAATGGATGTCGATCAGGAGGGAAATGCCGGTGATAACGTGGAGGCTGAAAATCCTCTAACCGAGGTTGACGCCGAACCAATTGATCAGGTACTGTTTAGTATGTGATGTGGCATTTTATGTGGTTCCTTCCAGATTAAAAATTCCAGCCAAGTGAATTTTAGAGATTCTTCTATATTAGAGAATTAGGGCAGTTCACATATATTCCTATAAAAGCCAATTTATGCTGCTTGCTAATTTTAGATGAAATTACAAAGTTTTTGAGAATACTGTTTACCGACTACCTATTGGAAGTTAAAAAAAATGTACTAAGCCTTCTCCCACTATGAGTAGGGTCGGCTACATGGATTCTTGCTCAAATCCACGTTGAAAGATTCGACTATTTTTTACGCTGGTCGTCGACTACCTAACGCAACCCCTGCAAGAGTGGGAAGTTACCTTTAGTTAAATACTTTAAATTCTGAGAACATGACCTGGCTTCAGCACAACAACTTTACATAGTACAGATGAGGAGCATTACTCTATTCATCTCCCGGTAATACATGTGCCTTGCTGTTGGAACATTGCATTTTAGAAGATTAACTGGTAGAATTTCGAGGAAAAGATGGCTTGTCATCAACACATTTGTACCAAGCTTCAAGGCTCTTATTTAGTTCAACAACTGTATCCAATCTAGAAATTACTTTCCATTTCCTGATATCCTTGTGTCATTTCTTCTGTTATCAGGACTGAGCATGCAGAATCACTTAAATGTGCAAGTGAATCACATGAACTTCCCAATGGTTTTCCAATGTGGTTGGGTTGACAGATTCACTGAAGAAGCAACATGTAGCACTTTGATTATCTTTGCCAGAGTGAATTATCAACTACTGGAGTACGGGCACGACTTACCCGAGCTTTGATGACAAACTTTCACATTATCCTTAATTCTTGCCCTGCAAATGGTAATTTAGAGGCTGAGGCTGGTAACTTTTAGAAATGGCACTGTAACTTTGTATGGGAGAGAAAGTTGGGGTGTTTTGTTTTCTGTTTAATTGCATCATGGTTAATGTAGTTTGCGAGTACAAGCAGTTATCTGATTTATTTGATGTATTTTTGAGGCGTAAAATGCCAAAGTACCAATCTAGATAAAAAAAACATCAATTCTTTGTGAATCTTACGTGCAGATTTTGATCTTGAATATCAAAACCCATGCCTCGTGAATCTTATGTGATGAAATTACATGCTTGTTTTGGAAAACAAAAAGGCTGCTTATGGAAGGCAAATGATATGGAACTAGATTTCGTAAGGTTGACTATGTAGCATCAAAATGAGGAGGTAGGAAGCATTTTTAATACCATATGCTTGCAAGGATGGGATGATTGCATGCAAATATTGAAATAATTAGGGTAAATTACTGTAAGGGACCCCAAATATGCCTCGATCCCCAATAAATCGGTCGTTTTTTTTAATGTATTCCATTTTATTTTTATCTCAAATACATACTTTGGTAAGCTTCCATGACATATCGTTACATTTTAAAAATGAGGTCCTTGATTGAGAATTGATGCATTATTGGGTCCTTTTTTGTAGTTTACCATCATACACTGTGTCCCTGCAATTGGACCTGGATTTTGAGATGTGAAATCTCTCTCGTCGTGCTTTTGTGATTTCAAGAAAATCCTTCTTTTGGACGAAAGAAAATGCTTTGCGCTCTCCATGATCTGTGATCGCCACCATGCTCCAAGTTAATCTAGCTTTTTGGTGAGGGCATGTCCTTTTTGTTCAATGTTATGTGATATGTAACTCTTTTTTATCCTTGATTCCCCATGTTGCACCTTCCTATTTGACATGTCCGTGTATCTAACGTGATGGGTGGGTTGCCATGTGCGCCCATTGGATTATGGAACATGTCTTACCCGCACCCTCACACATTCTGTCAGACTTAAGATCTTTCTCCTAAGCGATTGTAGACTTCTCTAGTCCCTCTCCCATGATGTGATTTTGATAGTCCTTACCCACCTTAGTCTTTCTTTCACTAGTTTATCTCTTTAAGAAGATGGAGGTAAAGGCCATGTTCGTTAAATGAATAAGGGGAATGGAATAAGGAGAATAAGGTCCCATTTTCCTCCCAACACGGTTTCCCGTGGTATGGCGATTCTCATTATTTCATCTTATTTCACTCTTATTCCTATCTTTATCCCACCTTACCTACCTTTATTTCACCTTATTCTCCTTATTCCTATCCTCCAACCGAACAAAAAATAGACCCTTATTCTCCTTATTCCCAATCCTTATTCCTGCTTATTCCCGAACCGAACGTGCCCTAAGAAAATGAAGGGAGAAACTAGGGAGAGAATGATCAGAAAGGGGCTTTCTATGAGAAGATAATAGCTACTCCTTTCGGTTTGGGAAGGACGGTCAGAGGTTGAATTCAAAATCTTCCTCTATTTGAGCACGTCTAGCATATTTTTTCACAGAAGCATGATCACTATAAGTGACTCTATTAAGTTCGCCACCGTAGAAATCAACAGTTACACCCACTTGTTCGACACTATATTTTGATTTCGCTCTTCTAAAGGGAACATCATTTTTTATTTTTTTTTCCACTAGAATGATAAGGTAGAAAGGATTCATTTCTATCTATAGACCCGCTAAAGAAGCAAACCATATAGTACTTAGCGCGGGTGCTACAGAGAGGGATGTTTTCATATCTCGCATTGGAAACCCTCCTTGAGTGGAACTTTCTATAGAGCATGAATGATGATCTTTTAATCTTAACACCGTCCTTGTGGATCCCCTAGCGTATATTGAAAAGCCTTGGTGTTTGATAAATGACAAGATGCATTGATTTCTCGATTCATTAGCACTCTTAATTAATAATGTTATATTTAGAGTACAATTAACTTGATATCATGACATGCAAGTAGTCATTGGGGAGTGGTAGAGTATTCATGGGTAGTTGTAGGAATGCTCATCCTTCTTCCCTATCATATCCTTGCAATATGTATGGCTTCTTTGCACTATATAACTTCACTTCTTCAAGATTTTCAAAACTAGCTATTTGTATATGTAGCTTGCTATGTTGAGCTTATATCAAGACATATTAAATTGTGATTTTTACTCGGCATACTCTATAATCTTTTCAAAGTATCTTTACGACCTTTGAAACAACCTAATCCCCCTCGACCCCGTAAACTTGTTACGAACACTCGCAGTGTCAACGCTCGCACTGAGACGATGTTAAACGTTAGTTGTTCTAAGTTTGCTTACGGAAATGGCAAAATTTTGTAAGTAAATTGTCTAATGATGCATAATGCATGCTTAAATGAAATCTTGTATGAGTAAGAAAACTATCAATAATGAGTGTCGGCATGAACGTGCAAGAAAAAATAGTATATAGTCTCCAGTGGTAAACTAATAGCTCCTAAATAAAATATTTGGATAAAGATGAATGAGTGATACAAAGTCCAGTTTTGTGTTTATAAGATCGTATTATTTTTTCAAACGAGTGGTATAATATGGTCCGACAAATATTGAGAAATATAAGCATATTCATGTTAATAAAATCTTCAAATGACGTTAGGATTATACAAAACATGTAATAGATCGTTGGACAGCTGAAATCAGGGCCGGCCATGGGGGTTGTTTGGAAGTGCAACTGCCCAGGGCCCATGAGCTTTAAGGGGTCCATTTTCCTGTATGTTGAAAAATCTAAAAAATAAGCCCTTTAGAGCTTCATCTACCTTAATATTTCTATTGTCATATTCCCAATTATGGAAAAGATGTTTGCTCTTTCTATGAAATCCTCTACTCAACGGCTACATTTTACCTTTTTAAGCAATTCTTAATTTAATTCATCACCACCTCTCTGTTTCTCAATATCTTTGTTGTTATGTTCTCTCGATTTTTCTCTCCCGAAAAATTCGAATGGGAACAACACTGGTAATTCTTTTGTTGTTATTTTGTTATCGTATTTTTTAAATCTTCTATTCTTTAATTGTTTCACAGTTTGGAATTCTTTTAAGTTTCTGGGACTGTGGCTTTGTTTAGGGATTTATTGTTAACCAATAGCAGGACACGCGTGCATTGTACATCGAGGGATAAATTTCATAGCATCGTACGGATTGTTAATTGGGATTCAATGTGACTAATTGCATGCGAATTAGTATAATTGTGTTATTATCAACAATGGATGGAAGATGTGTGATTTTCTTTTTAATCTGTCTCTTATATTTTTCTGGATGCTGCTAAAGTTGAGATAGATTGTAATAAGTTTAGCTAATATATAACATATATTGCATTGGGAAACAAACAGATTTAGCTCTTGCTTTCATCGTGAAATACTTATAGATACAAGATAACAAGGCATATGCTATATTGAACTATGTATATCCTCTCTGTATTCATAAAATAGGAGTGAGTTCAAATACCCACGTAGTTGTTGTATTTCCTTGTAGCATAATGACTTTATGCCATTATTTTCCTTCTTCCAAAGAGATAATGAAAACAATAGCAGGGACTGTTGTGAGTGTTGAAATTGTACATTGAAGATTAATTGAAGGGAGGAATTTATTTGGATAGTAAACCATTCGCTTAAGAATGATTTTGTCTAGTAAGGTATTTATCCGGTAGTAATAACGTGAATCTCATGATAATATCAAGGTCGTCCATGAGGGTAGTTTACGAGTGCAATAGTCCAGGGCTCCATCAATTTGAGTGGTCGATTTTTACATGTATTCAGCCTTTAATTTAGAAAAAATATTGTATATCCTAATGAGGCCTTGTAAATCATTTTTTTAGTAAAACAACTCACCGAAAAATGAGCAACCGAATTTTTCGATGAAATAATTTGTTAAAAAATGAGCTCTTATGGAATCGATTTTTTGGTGAAACTACTCGTAAAAAAATGAGCCCTTATAGAATCGAAATTTCAGTGAACAACTCAATGCTAAAGTCATGGAATTATATAAGGGCGCATTGCTCATCGAAATTTATAAGGGTCAATTTTTTTCTTTTGCCCAGGGCCTACGAAATGTCAGGGACGGCACTGGCTGAAATGGATCAAGAGATTATTTTATCATGTATGAATGTCCCCTCATCGATTTGATTGGTTATTTAACGATCGATAGAAGACTATTGCTTCCACTAAATTATATTCCTAATCGTTTTCTGACATATGCCTCGTGTTCGGAGTTGCTGGCCATCACTATGTCAATTACACTAGTCATTCAATTTTTTATTTGAAGATATCATTTTTTTTCTTTTTTTAAAGAAACTTTATTATAGTATAATTAATATTTTATTTAAATTCAATCACTTATTTTATTTTATTATGATAGTATAAAAAATATACAAATCTATGTAAATATATGAGAATATATATATAGAGGAAAGGGAGCCTACTTTGTGAAGTAGGTAACCTTACCTACTTCACATCTATTTTTTGCAAATTTTTTTATTTTTTTTGAAAAATTCCACCGTGGATTTTCATAATTATATCCCTCTAATATGTCACTCAAATTTCGTCAGAAACAAAGACTCCTGCGGCCTCCATCCAGAACATGTAAAATACAGCAAATCTGCGACAGTTAAAATTGACTGTCTGGATGGAGGTCGTAGGAGTCTATGTTTCTGACGAAATTTGAATAAAATATTAGAGAGATATAATTATGAAAATCCACGGTGGCATTTTAAAAAAATAAAAAAATTTTGCGAAAAATAGTGAAGTAGGTAAGGTTAACTACTTTACAAAGTAAGCTCCCTAACCTCATATATATATATATAAGTATTTTATAAAAAAATATACAAATCTATGTAAAAAATAGAAACATATACGTATAAAAATAAATTAAATATTTAAATACTCTATGCTGATTAAAAATCAATCAAATCCGATTAATTTTGTCAGACTTTTGCTATCTTGCGCCCACTGACCACCGACTTTTGCTATCTTGTTATCTTTCTTCCATATCCGAGTCCTGGTATCCATACTGCGCACGCAAATAAATACGACACCGGATCCAACGCAGAGGGTGCGTGTGAGTGAGAGAGAAAGAGCATGGTCCTTCGTGAGCTCTCCGAAGATGGCGGTGGCTCTCGGGCTCCGCCGCCGCGCTACATCCAAGCAGAGCCAGACCGACCAGAGCTGCACCCACCACCCACCTGCCCGCTCCCCATCGTCGACCTCAGCCTCCCCGACAAGATCGAGCTCCACTCCGCACTCCGCACGCGGGGCCTCTTCCAAGCCGTGGGTCACGGCATACCCCCGGACCTCCTCCACCGCCTACTGCAAGTCACAAGGGAGTTCTTCCAAAGCCCCCACGCCAAGGAGCCCGGCAACGGCGGCGAAGGGTACGGCGTCGACAGCGTGGTCGACGATGAGCAGGTGATGGACTGGTCGGAGAGGCTGTACCTTCTCGTGCACCCGGAGGAGGAGAGGAACACGGCGCTGTGGCCGGACGAGCCCGCGTGCTTCCGAGAGACGCTTCTGGAGTACAGCGACAAGTGCTTGTCAGTGGCCAAGAAGATCATGCAGACGATGGGGGAGGCGCTGGGGCTGGGGGAGTCCTACCTGGTGGATCGATTTGGGGAGAAGGGAATGGTGTACGAGAGATTCAACCACTTCCCACCTTCCTCCAGGCCCGATCTGGTGATGGGTTTGAAGGCTCACACCGACGCGTCCGCCCTCACGGTGGTGCTGCAGGACCCGGAGGTGGAGGGGCTCCATGTTCTCGACGAGGAGAGTGGTCGGTGGGTGGGGGTCCCTTCTGTACCGGGAGCTCTCCTAGTGAACGTTGGAGATCAGATGCAGATAATAAGCAACGGGATATACAAGAGCCCGTTCCACAGGGTGGTGGCGAATGCCGAGAAGGAGAGGGTGTCGGTGGTCTCCTTCTATTCCATGCCGAGGGACGAGGAGATCGGGCCCGCGGCTGCTCTCGTGGGCGAAGAGAGGCCGAGGATGTACAGGAACGTCCTGGTGAAGGATTACCTCCAGAGCTTCTATCAGAATTTCCCTCGAGGGAAGAGGGCCATCGACTCCGTGAAGGCTTAGCTTTCTTCTCAGGTGAAGTGTTTCTTGCTTGCCACTTTTCCCTCATTGTTCTAGAAGAGAATGATCCATATCTTAGTTAAGTTCTATGAAGACCAGTATCAGATATCGTTTTATGAATAAGATTTATGTTGTTATGCTCCATAGGCTCCAAAGAAGAAGTGTTATCAGTAATAGTAGAAGTATTGAGAGAGATAGAGAGAGTTGAAGGCACATATATACCTCAGTAGAGTTATTCGGTGCTGTATCAAGGTCCAATTTAAGCTAATAGCAGCTCTGGTTTAAATGGTATTTTTGTTCTTTGGCAAGAAAAAGGGTGGTAGAAGAGTAACAGGAGCCATCTCAAGTTCCCCTGGTTTTCAGTTGCTGATGGAGATGAAAATATGTTTGTATAATCTTGGGCATTCCGATGATTTAAAAAAAACAAAAGTTAGCTTTTTTGTGGGTTAAGGTTTGAGAGGCTGATCTGGAAGAACATTTGGGTGATATAATTCATGGGTTTTCACAAAATAAGACGAAATGCAGATTAAAAGCATAAGCATGATGTGTTCTTTATCTGGAAGATGATAAAATTAACGTATGCCCCCACTAATGCATAGATCAATCAGTCCTATCACCTGGCTTTGGCATGAAAGATCCAGATCCGAGTCTAGAATTATTCTTATGCATTCCACCATGTTTTCTGAAAGGGATCATGGTTATAAAAAAAATTAGCGCATGACAATGGAGGAATCAGCACATGGAGGTGTTAGTCAAAATGGGCAAGTCTTCTTATTTTATGCTTTTTTTCTTTGCTCCTCATTGCAGATTATCTAACTTGGTTTTCAAAGGAACCATTTTTTATACTTTGTTTCGTTCAATATTTGGAGTATAACTGAGTTTAAGATTAAGCAAATGTTGAACCAAACGACCTCCATTCGCTTTACCTAATAAGGCAGGATTATCTCTATATCGTATTTCTAAAATAAGTTTACGGAAATAGTTGTTATGGGGAAAAAGTGACAAATTATTTTGTCAAGGGTGCCAAGTTGAACACAACCCATGTGGTTAACTTCTATCTATTTAACAATCAAACGGATTCCACAAAAAATACCCCTCCCCTCCCTCAACTCACCCCCACTTCCTCCTACTAGAACTACTATTACGATGTCCCTCTTCCTCCACTGCTTCATCATCCTTCTCCTCTCCGCCAAGATGCAATTCTTTCTTGTCCTTTCTTCCTCTTATGCCTCCCCCTCCTCTCATGTTCCCTCCTCCTCCCCTCCCTCGAACCACCCTTGCCTCCCCTCGCTGCAATCAACCGAACGAGGTTGAGTCTGTCATTGCTGCTTCTCATGTGTGCACCCCTCAACTGGGGAGTCGCTTCCTTTGGTGTGGCAATTCCATTGTATCTACCTTCTTTGTAGTAGAACCATCATCATCGTAGGTTATGGAACTAGCTTTGCCATCGTCTTTAAGGAGCCATGAGGCTCCAATCTTCATTTGCCACCTTACCTCCCATCACCCTCAAGGCTCTTGCCCATGCGTATCCATCTCCATCCAAACCCTTGGCCCATGTGTCCTATCATCGGATTTCTCATCATCACAGCCTCCACCTCTGTTCTGAGGAGTTGAAGAACCACCACCTCCACCAAAAAGTGGAAATCCTTCTTCTGCACTCCTTTTGTTCCTCTAGGTGAATTTTGAGCGCGAGCAGCGACCTCTAGTTAGAGGTCGTAATGGAAACCTTAAAGGGGAGTGACTAACAGGTAATTCACAAAGTTTACAGGGGTTGTGGTGTAAAAATCTTTTTTCTTTCTAATTTTGTTGGGCAATTTGAATAAACTCCTCTCCATTACAAGCTCTTATGAAATACTTTTGAGGATGATACATGTTATAGTGTATTGACGCCGATCGTGACACCATCTTATGCTGGGAGTGAATCGTCAGACCCAATATGGTGATATTGTGGGGCAATATCTTCTTTGAGTAAAGTCCTTTATAGGCGATTCAATGAATTTTACTCTTGATTTATGTGTGTTTTGTTTATTATTGTTGGTTTGTTCTTTTGATCATTCTAGGTCTTGTCATAATTTGCATCACGTGATAAAATTGCAGCTCTTGTTTTATTCAACTATTTGTGATCGGATATGGATTTTTATTTGGTTGATTGTCATAAGTGGTTAGATACGATTAAATCAAGGGTTGATATAGCATATATACCTGAAAATTTAATGTTCAAAATTACAAGCATTGGCAATATGAACATTTGCTTAACCACCATCGAGTAATTTCTATGCTTTAAGTATATTGTCCCATTGTGGAAAAAGAAAATCTCACTCTTGAAAGACGAAGTCACAATTTGTGTGGGAGGAAAATGATTGTATAGGCCATATTGTTGGCTCTTTCAACATGTTATTTGATGTATACTATTCGTTCACGATGATGGTGAAGGGATTTTGGAAAACTCAATAACGAGTATAATACCGAAGGCGTCTACATTAAAAAAACTCTATCACAAAGCTTCTAAAATTTTTGATGGCCGAGACAAAATTTGTTTCTGAACACATGAATTCCTACTCATGCTCCATGATTTGGCATAGACCAAAATGAAACTGCTGGGAAGTTTCATGTTGTCAATTATAGATAAATTCTCTAAGTTTTGGGAAGATATCGGGATGAACTTTCAACATAGTTAGAGAAAATAAAAACTGGATGACTTAATGTTGGCAATTTCAATTGAGAAATAACATCGGAAATAAAACATGCGGTTCTTGTAGATTTTCCGGCTAAGGTAAATTTCAAGACCTTAAAGGGTGAAGAGAAAATATGGAAAGGGTAATAAGAAAAAAATTAGTACATGGTATAGATTTAAACATTGTTGTTGAACATTGTGATGCTATTATTTGGATGTTTTTACTATGAAGACTTAAATTCTTCAAAATCCAAGTAATGATGTAGCTTCCACCTCAGGTTCTATCCTAGAACAAGTGCAAATAAGGTCTAGTATGCAGGTTGAAACTCAATTTGAATCTAATAAACCTTTAGAAGAGGTTTTGTGTAGGAGTAGATGATCACATATTTCCAAAGACCCTAACAATAACTATGTTGCCTATTAGGCCAAACGTGATCTAGCAAGTTATACGAAAGCCATGGCGTTAAACAATGGAAGGAATCTTTTAAATCATAAATGAATTCTATTATGGCCAATGTAACTTGGTAGTTTGTTGATTTATCCAAAATGTGCTCTACCATTTGGTGCTAGTGATGTCTAAGATAAAGTCGAGGATTGATAGAAAAATATTAACGTATAAAAGGCAAGATTAGATCAAGGGCTTTAGACAAAAGCAATGTATCGAATATATTGATATATATTCCTTTGTGACAAGGAGACCACAATTCGGATGTTTATATCATTGCCATCTGTATTCGATCTCTCTATCCATCATATGGATATTAAGACCACCTTCCTTCATGGCAATCTTGTGGAGGAGATCTATATGGATCATATGTTAGGCTTGTGATGCATAGAAGTGAGGAAAAAGTTTGCAAGTTGTTTAAATCCTTTTATAATTTAAAAAATACCAAAACAATGTCATGAAAATGTTTACGCGGTCATTTTATCGTGTGGCTTTAAGGTTTATGAATCCAACAAGTATGTCCATTCCAAGGTGAAGATGACGAGTTTATTAACTTATGCATGCCCGCTGATGACACATTATCATTTGGGTCACATGAGATATAACATTGAAATCAAGTTGTTCTTAAGCAACAAGTTTGAGATCAAGGACATGGGTGTTGCTGGTGTAGTCGTGCGTCTTGAACTGATGAGGTCGATTGATGGGATTTAATTTTTCAAGATCACTATGTTGAGAAGGTATTTGATAAATTTGAATATCAAGATAACGAGGATGTACAAACTCATTTTTATTCACCAAAATAATTTACAAGAACAAGAAGGAAGTTTATGTGTCATAACTTATGTGTGCATGGATTTTATGAAGCTTAATGTATCTTGTAAATTGCACAAGGTTATACATTTCATTCTCGATTATGAAGATATACAAGTTGTCCTGATCGTCCTCACCGGAAGGCTCTAGATCGAGTACAACAATACTTGAAGGAAACTATTTCCCTTAGTATACATTACGGTATACATACTTCTATGTTAAAAGGATATAGTGATGCAAACTGGATAGGGAAAATAGACTCGTTTGGAGCAACAATGTTACAAGTATGTATTTATCCTTGGAGGTGGTGCACTCCAATGTAAGTCTCTGAAGTAGACTATTTTAGTTCTATTTATTTTTCAAGTTGAGTCGTGTACTTTGAATACGACTAGAATTAAGGCTAAATGTCTAATGAATCTTCTTTATGAAATTCTCAGGGTAGGCAAGCCAATTCCTGCATTTTTTGTTCATTGTGATAATATGACTAAAATTACCAAAATTAAAAGTTTAAAGTTCAATCAGAGAACAAGGCGACACATTCAATTCCGACTTAAAACTTTAAGGTATTTAATATCTTGAGTGTGGTGGTTATGGATTTCAATGTATCTATAGATAACATAGGGGATCCATTTATTTAAAGATTTGATAGATCTTTAGTCCTAAAGTAAAGGTTTGAAATAGGATTGAGATCCATTGGGAGCTCATCCATAGTCGCAACCCAACCTATATGAATGGAGATCCCATAAAGTAGGTTTTTATAGTAATAACAAGGTATTGGAGAACTGGTTTGCATTGTTATTTTCATGCTTATGCATGTGTTTTTAATCAGTGGAAGTATTCAGTGCCTTTAGATGCATGCAATGGAAGCATTGAGTGCCTTTACATGCATGCTATTGGACAACTAGTTTGCACTATTGTTTTCGTGCTTATGGATAAGTGTTTAATCCGTAGAAGCATTGAGGGCATGTTTGGTAACTAGCTTGTGTTGGGTTGGAGTAACCTCCCCAGAATAGTAGATGTTCGGATGTATAGGAGGGTTGGAATGATAAATGTGACATGATGTGATATTGATTATGTGCTATAGTAACTTTTTAATGATTATAATATATTTTTTATGTTAATTTTTTATTTGAAAGTGGTTAAAAATATTATAACAAAGAAATTATATGGTGCATACAATTAATTCCAACCTAGGAATGCATGGATAGAGCAGGGGCTATGCCAAGTTACCCCTGGGCAACTTGACAACCAAACGAGCTATGAGTGCCTTTAGTTGCATGCAATGGAAAAGCTTATGCTCTGAATGTTTGAGCCTTATGGTGGGATATTGAAAGTGTGTCCTTGGACAACGCTACTTATGTGAGTGTTAAAGTGGATCGCAGTTAAATGAAGTTGGTCTTTATTGAATGTACTTATGAAACCTGATAAGGGTGGATTACCTTTAAGAACACCAACTCTGAATATTGCACATGAATCTCGTAGTCATCTACTTAGCAACCTATTTTTGACATGAATCCTCAGTAAACACTTGTCAAAACAAGCTAAATCTTACTTTTTATTTGTATCACTATATAAATAAACCTCTTTTTTATAATAAGAAATCCATAAAACTATCAAACTAGAAAATCAATCAGAAACCATAGGTCTTTATACAAATTTGACCAAGAAATAAGGAAGAAATACCATGAAATTCTATTTATTGCCTAACCTCAAAAACCTAGGAAGATTGACCAATTTGATAAAATAAAGAAAGAAAATCTAAAAGAAAATACCAAAAATATTGCATTACTTGTACATATGAATATATATATATAACATGTATAATTTCACTAATTTTTAATAATTTCATATCGATTTTCTGTGCCATCCTGTTGATAATAATTATTTAAAAACTCTAATAGATTTAAAACCTAAATTTGAGAATTCATGTATTAAAAGTTGAATATCACAAGCATACAAGCTCTTATAAACTTCTAGTCACCTTTGTACTAATACAATAACGTTGATTGTGTGGATTGAGATTATAAATCTTCTTATTTTCGTCCATTAAATAATACTGAAGTAAAGTCTGTTTAGACTTGCCAAGAAGTAAATATTTATTTACCAAAATCTTATTATGAGTTATCAAGATATTTTTACATCAGGAACCCTAAGAACTATGTAAATTACTTTCTCGACCAAGTATTATTTGTAATTATCACCTAAATCCCACAAGCTTCCTAACTCTTACAGTACAACCCATGTAGTTAACTCCTGTTCATATAGACATTAAAGTGGATAAAATCAGTCAAAATAGATAATATTAACCCTTATTGTTTATAAAATTTACAACACCATACCCTTCTTCTCCCTTCAACCATCCCCCTCCTCTTCTAGCCCTTGCCCAGTCCAATTCACATCCTTCTAGAGAGATAGAACTATTGCGAATGGCTTCATATAGAATAGCCATTTCCTTTTCCAATGAGTGTAATCAGTGCCATTGCAAAAGGGTGGTATGTTCGTTGATTTTCCTTCGTCATGATTGTTGACATATGTTGAGCTCATTGTTGTCAATAAACGGTAGTAATTCCTTAATCATCTAACCTGGAATGCGCAAATAACAAATGAAGAAATACGAGAAGGGGAAGAATAGTATTTATGTAAAATTATGATAAATTTAAAACAAATAACTCTGATGATAAAAACCACAATAAACAGAAAAGTAAGCAATCATAATGCACAAATATTTATACAATTTCACATACTTTTGGGCCATCTCCTGCGCATGTGCTTGACCTACATGGGCTTACAAATACTCCACTAATATGAGGTACTTTTGATACCATAATTTATCTTCTAAAATATTTTAAGGTATGTAAAGAAAGATCTCTACTTAGAATGCCTTTTAACCAAGAATGACATACAATTAGTGTAATAAACTCTTGAAAACATGCAGAATATAAATGGAAACCGAGAGTGACTTCAAAGCATAAGGCTTTTTGGCGATTGAGTAAGAAGTGAAGAACAGAAAGCACTTGCTTAGCAATTGCTCTTTTCGAGTATAGAAAGGTTCTTACAAGAGTATAGAGAGTAGTAATGAGTGGAGAACTTGTGATACTGGTTTGTGTTTCAAAATAGAGAATAGGTCCTTTTATAGGCTTAAGGGAGCCCTAAGAATAAAAAATCAAAATTATCTCGAGCAAAATGATTCAGAAAATATAAATTATATTGGTGTACCGGTGCACAAGAGAATTGTATTAGTGCAATAACAAGAAACCATACTATAAAAGTGTTAAAACAATGTTTTTGAACCCAAACTGAAGAATGAATCGGAAACATAGCTGAAAAGTTCAGATCGGGTTGAAACATGGAATTGAACTGATCTAATCGGATGATGATGTCATCATTCTTAAAAATCATATTGAACCGAACTAGTTGGAAAGATGTGGTTGAATTGGCTAACCAAACCAGAATGGGTTAGACATATATAAAATACACATTCAAATATAGATGAATTAAATATGTATAAATTGCATAGCTAATAGCTAATGTATATATCTTACTGTGTACATAAAATGTATTTTAATATGCAACATTAACTTTTATGCATATTGATATACACAATATTTAAATAATATACTCAATAGAAGAACACTAATTTAAATTATATTTAAATTCCATTTAATACAATAACTTGTGGTGGAGGAGTTAGTTGGAGGTTTCTTTTTTTCAAACTCATGGAGGCTATGAGTTCTACTCCCAATAGTATCGTTTATTTTGAATAAATTCAAAATTATCTATGGTTCAATTTCGATTAAACTAGGTGAAAACATGTTCAAAAAAGCTAATTAAATAGGTGATTAGACTGAAAATTGGACATTCTGTCCTAACCGGCACAAATCGATTAACCGGGTCGATCCAAGCCCGGTACACTGGTCCAACTGGTCGAACCGGATGGTCTGATCCGGGTTTCAAAACACTGGTTCAAAGGCTCGATGCATCTATGCATAAGAAGCTTGTACCGGTGAACAATCAGTTACAAAGATAAGTACGTTGAAATAATTAAGTTTTATAGACCAAAGCTCAATTATGTATTGATGCACACAAAAGATCAACCCGTGCAACGGTAAGAGAAAAATTGAAATATGAATGCTAACAAAAGTATATAGCACCTGTGTAATAAGGTTTACCGATGCCTGCCACTGTAGTGTATCTACTATATTTTACATCTGATATCCATATTCGATTAATATTCAACTACTTATATATATAATAATTTTTTTTGATATGATATATGTGAATATTCATGTTTATGTCGGGATATTTGAGATAATTTGATGGTCAATATCAAGTTGTATTAGTGTATCTCAATTCGTGGAATTCAATGTTTCAACCCTGTGGGGTGTTGTTTAGTCCCACATTGTGGAGAGTCAAAACTGGCACTCGATTTTTATATGGAAAGTCCTGAGACTAGTCTGAAAACAAGCTAGAGAGGATGTTGGACCACCACACGCGCGCGCGCCCGCCCGCGTTGCGTCGGGTCGGGCGCGGCTGCGGTTGCGGCGTGGCCTGGCGTGAAGACCAGGTCAGTTTTGCGTAACCGCTCGTTTAAATTCCAAGTGACATCTCCCTTATCCTCATATGAAACGTAACAGTCCGGACGTCTTTAAGTATCTCTTAAAGTCGTGGGCGTAGGTTACGGAACATACACAGCTTTCTTTCTCACCGCCTCTTCTCTCCCTCTCTCGATCTCGGGCTTCGTCTACGGATGTGACTTTCGAGGACACTCAAGCACGGTGCGTACCGTCGACGAGCGTAGACCGTCGGACCCTGTGAGTGGCACGTCAAGGCCTTGTGCGCCGGTAAAGTGGGGGTGTTGTCTCTCTAAGGGAAGTCCCACAACAGGATACTTCAGTTGTGATCTCTAAGTCTCCTTTTTTCTTTGTCGCATTGTTTGTCATGATGTTGGATTCCGGATTTTTCCCTTGCTTTAATATGCATATTGTTAAAATGGATATTTTTCTTATCAATGTTAATATGGATGCATACATACATCGATCTGTTCTGGAAACCTGTTGAAAATCGGAATTATGTATGTATGTTGATTTCGGCTTTCTCAACAATCTTAGAGAGACAATTTTATAACGTGATAAGAAAAATATCGGATTTGAGGTTTCGGTCTCGTGTGGATCTCACTGGTATACCAGAGAAATTTGGTGGTCAAAATTTTAAGCGTTGGGAACAACGCATGAAAATCTGGCTTACCACGATTGGCCTGATTTTGGTTCTGGAAACCAAGTGCCTTAAATTATCTGAACAGAATCCGGATCCATATGCGGTTAAGATGACGGATGCGTGGAAAGAACATGACTGTCTGTGTCATGGGTGCATTCTTACTGCACTATCGAACGTTCTATTCGATGTCTATGGCGCATCCACCAAGACTGCTAAGGATCTGTGGGAGGAACTGGATAAGAAATACAACGCGGAGGATCTGGGTATTGAAAAATACTCAGTATCCAAGTTCCTGAAATTTCATATGATTGAGGGAAAATCGGTTTCGGAACAGGCTCATGAGTTTTTGTTATTGCTCCATGGGTTAGCCGAGGCAGAAATGAAACTTCCTAGAAGGTTTCAGATTATGTCAATCATTGAGAAATTTCCAAGTCCTGGGAAGATTTTGGGATGTCCCTGAAGCATAGGAAAGGGAAAATTTCTCTGGGTGATTTAATGGTCTCGATAGCTATTGAAGAGGAGTATAGGAAACAAAAACATGTGAAGCCTGTAGACGTGAACCTAAGGTCAATGTGATAACATCAAAGGGAACAATGCTAAAGGGAAAAATAAGAACTGAAAGTCAAGGGAAAAATCCAGAAAAAACCAAAGAACAAACCTTGCTGACAGTGTGGACAGGTTGGACACTGGAAGAATGATTGCCCTTTTCTAAAAACCCAACAGAAGTCTACGGATGTCGTTCCTCAGGCTCTTGTGCTAACTGAGGGAGGCGGGCTCAGTGAGGGGTATGTCTCAGTGAACCATGAACTCTATTTAGTAAACGAGCCTAATGAGTGGCTTGTTGATATAGGTGCAAATGTACACATTTGTACTGACAGGACATTCTTTGTGTCTTATCAGGCTTCAGTCGGTGGAACAGTAATGATGGGGAATAGATCTGCAGCCAAAGTGCTTGGGTCTGGACGAGTCGAGCTGAGATTCTCAACTGGACGAGTTTGGACTTTGCGCAGGGTGCTGCATGTTCCTGATATTAAGAAGAATGTCTTGTCTGGTTCTTTATTAGTTAGAGAGGGTTTTCAATTAGACTTTAAATCTAACAAAGTAGTTTTTCTGAGACATGGTGTTTTCTTGGGCAAATGATATTTGGTTGATCATGATCTTTTATTTAGAATAAGATGCGACATTGATAGTTCAGTTAATAATATTTTTGGTTTTGATTCTTCTACTTATGTTGTTTCAAATATTGAATCTACTGATTTATGTCATGCTAGGTTAGGACATGTGAATTTCAATTCTATGAAAAGAATGATGAAACTTCGCATGATTCCTGATCATACTACAGACAAACTCACCAAATGAGAAATGTATGCTCAAGCTAAGTTGCCTAGAAAGCCTTTTCATTCTGTGAATAGGGAAATTGAAATTCTAAACTTACTGCATTCTGATATTTGTGAGTTTGGTGGTGTGATGACTAGAGATAACAAAAGATATTTTATCACATTCATAGATGATAGTAATAGATGCTGTTATGTTTATCCGCTTAAAACTAAGGATGAAGCCTTAGAAAAATTTCTTATTTTTAAGAATGAAACAGAAACACAAGTCGGAAAAGTAATTAAACGTCTAAGGACAGATATGGGTGGTGAATACACATCTAAGATATTTGATGAACAATGCAAATTATTTGGCATAGTTCATGAGGTCACTGCACCATATTCACTACAGTCCAATGGAACAGTAGAACGAAAGAATAGGACCCTAACTGATATGGTCAATGTACTTTTACAAAGTTCTGGGCTACCATCTTACATGTGGGGGGAAGCTTTGATTACGGCCTGCCATATTCTGAATAGAGTTCCCCTAAGGCATAAAGATAAGAGTCCATTTGAACTTTAGAGAAATAGGAAGCCAAGCCTAAAGTATCTCAAGGTGTGGGGATGCTTGGCTAAGGTCTTAGCACCAGAACACAAGAGAAAGAAGCTTGGACCTAAAACAGTTGACGCGGTCTTCTTAGGGTATCTGAAAAATAGTTATACCTATCGATTCTTAGTAATTCGATCTGAGATCACAGGCATAGATACTAATACTATTATTGAACTTCGTGATGCTACATTTTTCGAGGATATTTTTCCAATGAAAAAAGGAATTCCTGAAAATCTGACTAGTGATGTAGCCTCCACATCTGGTTTTATTCCAGTACAAATAGAAAAGATGTCAAATGAGGGGGCTACCTCTTCTGAACCTAATGAATTTTTGGAGGATGTTGAACCTAGACGAAGTAAGAGACCAAGGATTGCCAAGGACTTAGGTAGCGACTTTGTCTCCTACCAAATCGAGGGTGATCCTCCCACATACAAGGACGTCATGGCTTCTACTAAAGTAAGGCATTGGAAGGATGCCATTAAATCTGAAATGTATTCGATCATTGCAAATGGCACGTGGGAATTGATCGATCTACCTCCTGGGTGTTCCACCATAGGAAGCAAATGGGTTCAGAAGAAAACTTAGATCGGACGGATCCATAGAAAAATATAAGGCGAGACTTGTAGCAAAAGGTTTCAAATAGAAAGAGGGTATTGATTATTTTGATACATATTCTCCTGTTACTAAAATGACTACAATTCGGATGCTCATTGTGTTGGCCTCCATACATTATCTCACAATTCATCAAATGGATGTGAAGACTGCCTTTTTATATGACGATCTTGAGGAGGAGATCTATATGGACCAACCTGAGGGATTCGTAGCATCTGGTAATAAAAGAAATGTCTGTAAGCTTGTAAAATCTCTTTATGATTTAAAACAAGCTCCGAAACAGTGGCATGATAAGTTTGATAAGACTATCCAGTCTTACGGCTTTATTGTTCATGAATCCGATAAATGTGTGTACTCTATGATTAAAGGTGATATGTTTGTTGTCTTATGTCTATATGTAGATGATATTTTGATATTTGGATCAAACATAAGGATAGTGGAAGAAAGCAAGAGGTTCTTGAGCAGTAAGTTTGAGATGAAGGACTTAGGAGTTGCAAATGTGATTTTGGGACTCAAAATGATTAGATCTACTAATGGGATAGCTGTGTCTCAGTCACATTATACTGCTAAAGTTCTTCAAAAATTTGGCTATCAGAGCTGTAAATCTGTATGCACTCCTTATGATTCATCTAAACCCCTCTGTAAGAACAAGAGTGGAGTACTTGTAGCACAGCTATGATATTCCCAGATTATAGGAAGCTTGATGTATCTTGCAAATTGTACTCGACCTGATATTTCATTCATGGTCGCAAATTTGAGTAGGTATACGAGCTGTCTTGACCGTACTCATTGGGAGGCCTTGGATCAAGTGTTGAAGTACCTTAAGGGTACTACACTTCTTGGACTGCATTATGGTAAATATCATCTTGTCTTAGAAGGATATAGTGATGCGAGTCGGTTAAGTCAAATGGAGGACTTCGGGAGTAACGGTGTGACTGGGTATGTATTTACCCTTGAAGGCGGTGCAGTCTCCTGGAGGTCTATAAAACAGACCATCTTGGCTCGGTCTACCTTTGAGGCAGAGCTGTGTGCTTTGGACACAACAGGTATAGAGGCTGAATAGCTTAGGGAGCATCTCTCTGAGATGCCCATAGTGGGTAAGCCGATATTGGGTATTTCTTTACATTGTGATAGCATGACTACTATTGCAAAGGTAAAGAGTTCAAAGTACAATCAGAAAACTAGAAGATATATCCAAGTTAGACTTAAGTCTATTAGGGATTTGTTGTCTTCTGGAGTGATTGCTGTGGAATTTGTTGGTACCAAAGATAACACGACAGATCCACTTACAAAGGGACTTGATAGATCTTTAGTCCAAGAATCCAGACTTGGGATGGGGCTGAAATTCACTGAGAGTTTACCCGCGATAGCAACCCAACCTAAATGAGTAAAGATCCCATAAAATAAGTTCAATGGGAAAACAAGCTCTAAGGGGAACTGGTTGGCACTCAATATGCAATACTTTGAATGTGAGTCCTATCCCTGAAAAGTCGAGTGCCTGAAAACTGCAGGAAAAGGTTGAGTATTATGCTCTTAATGGATTCAAGCTTTTATAAGCAGGATGTGAGCAGTGCATCCTTAGAGAATGCCACCTATATAAGTATTTATGTGGGCTGCAGATAAAGGATGAGGGTTTATCCTTAATATACTCATGAAATAGGGTAGGGTGCATGGCCATTAATAGCATCAAAATCAGAAGATTGTCACCATAGACTTCACTTTGTTGTTACCACTCGATACCATTACATCAAAGGATTAAAGTTCAAGCCTTTGTTCACTTTATTCCTGTGATGGTGAAAGGGGATAACTCAGGTAAAGGTTCAAACTAGAAGGTACCTTTACTGAAAGCAGAGTGTGAAAATTCGAGATTTTTGGTTTTTCGTGTTTCAACAGTGAATTCCCGGGGGATTGTTGGAGTTAACATTGTCGGGATATTTGATATAATTTGATGGTCAATATCAAATTGTATTAATGTAAATTCCTGAAATTCAATGTTTCAACCCTGTAGGGTGCTGTTTAGTCCTACGTCATGGAGAGTCAAAACTGGCACTTGGTTTTTATATGAGAAGTCATGAGACTAGTCTGGAAACAGACTAGAGAGGACTTTGGACCACCACACACACGCGCGCGCCAGGCCGGGTGCGGGCGTAGGCGCGGTGCGACTGCGGTGTGACGTGAAGACCGGGTCAGTTTTGCGTAACCACCAATTAAATTCCAAGTGATGTCTCCCTTATCCTCACACGAAGCGTAACCGCCCGGACGTCTTTAAGTATCTCTTAAAGTCGTGGGCATAGGTTACGAAACATACACGGCTTTCTTTCTCACCGCCTCTTCTCTCCCTCTCTCTCGATCTCGGGCTTCGTCTATGGAGGTGACTTTCAAGGACGCTCAAGCACGGTGCGCACCGTCAACAAGCGTGGACCGTCGGACCCTGGGAGGGGCATGTCAAGGCCTTGTGCGCCGGTAAAGTGGGGGGCGATGTCTCTCTAAGGGGAATCCTACAACGGGACGCTTCGGTTGTGATCTCTAACTCTCCTTTTTTCTTTGTCGCATTGTTTGTCATGATGTTGGATTCCGGATTTTCCCTTGCTTTAATATGCATATGTTGTTAAAACGGATATTCTTATCAATGTTAATATGGATACATACATACATACATACATCGATCCGTTCTGGAAACCAATTGAAAATCGGATTTATATATGTATGTTGATTTCGATTTTCTCAACAATTCAAACATATCCATTTCCATCATACAATAATAGTGGGTTCATAGAGCTCGTAGACATCTATATTCCATTGATAGCAGAGGTACAAAAGTAAACGAATCCATGATCAGAAAGGTTTGTTCGTAAAAGTTGAATAGGGTAGAAGGATATCAAAGAGGATCGTCCGTTGTAGCCTTTACTGCAACAAATCTGCAGTAGAGGTTACAACCGTCCGATTACCTATCCCCACCTCAAGATGCGAGCCCACTATCCCCAACCCTCTAGGAAGGTCGTCGGATCCTCATCCGACGTTCCTCGTGCATTACAGTCACTGCTGTTAGGGCTGGCTATCAAGCTCAACGAGCTGAGCCAGTCCTTGGCTCGGGCTCGAGCTCGATAAACCCAGCTGGGCTCGGGCTCGAGCTCGTTCGAGCCCAGCTGAGCTTGCTCGATATCGAGTTGGCTCGAGCTCGATAAGGCTCGAGTCGAGCCCCTTATCGAGCACGAGCTCCTTATCGAGCCCAGGGCAAGCTCGTCAAGGAAAATTGGTACTTTTTAGTAGAAAGGTATTTTGCACGAGTTCAAACTCAAGACTTGCTCTATCTTAACTATGTTCCTTATAAATATACCACTATCCAAGTTGTGAACAAAATCTTAATTATAATATATATTGTAACATTCTATTTGCATATAAAAAAGAAAAAATACGAATTTTCTAATGTGTGGGCAGGGGGTAAATGTGTGGACGGGAATGGGATTTTGAGAATTGTGGGAGGGACAAAGTTAGTGGAGGAAAATTTGCAAATGACTACTTTTATTTTCTTTGTATTATATATACGTATTATATGTATATATATATTCTTTATCGAGCTTCTTATTGAGTTATCAAATATTAAACTATCGAGCCCAAAATTCTGACTCGAGCTCGACTTAATAACTTAATGAGCCAAGCTCACGAACCCTTATCGAGTCGAACACGAACCTATCTCATCGAGCCGTGATTCAAATAGCCAACCCTACATGGATATCTGTTCAATGTGGATATAGATAACCTCTGCAGGTGATAGTTTTGTCTTTGGTTTGAAATTGAAAGGCGATAAAAATCCCATTTCACGCAGGCACAAAGGTTGCCGAAACGTGTGCAGTGCCGTACGTTTTACTATTGTGGGGTGTCCCTTCCAATTTAGACGCTCCCGTTCTCCACCATTTCCAATTTTTTTCTCTCTCTAATCTCCCTCTCTACCTCTTCGTCTCTCGCTCTTCTGCGTTCCTCCCGCCCTTCCTTTCTATCTCTACAGCGAGAGAAGGAGATAGAGAGCAGGGGAACAGCCATGAGATATGTAGCCATGTCGCCGACTTGATCCTGGTAAGATCGATTCCCGCACCATTTCCTCTTTGTTTCCTATCTGTGATGAGAAAAAAATGTAGAAAAACGAAACAGATTTTGAAACAAACATATCAATAGCAAATAACGGAAGAAGAAGTAGAAGAAAAATCCCCTTTTTTTTCTTTTCCGTTTTTTCCCGTTGATTTTTAACACGAATCTGCTTCCGATAAGTCGATTTTACGTCTAGGTGTATAAAGACTTTATTATTTGGAAGTAATTATAAAGATATTGAATTTAAATGGGATTCGGATTATTCACGTTCGGATTCGAGAACAAATCGTTTTTAATAGCACTTTGTTTATTTCTTCGAAAATGCCGGATTAGGGTTTATGATGCGGCTCTGTTTTTTTTCTAAAAGTTGGATTAGGGTTTAATGCGTCGATACTTTGATGTATATCAGAATTTACCGACATATACTGAGCACTAAATGCAACTATTTTGTACAAATATGTTAAGCTGGATAATGAAAAATGATGATTTTTCCTATTAGTTTAAAAAGATGGAAAAGGACATATATATATACATATAGGAGTGATACTATGAGAGCCAAAAGTTGTGAGAGGATGAGAGGAGTGATTCTGGACCACATGATTCACACAGGAGAGAGAAGACCAGGAGAGAGAAAACAGAATCATGTGGTCCAGAATCATCCCTCTCATGCTCTCACAATTTTTTGCTCTCATAGGATCACTCCTATATATATATATAGTTGTAGATTTATTTATAATTATACAGCTAATCATATTTAATATAATTGTTAAAGTAAATACATTAATGCATTTTCATCATATATTTAAATTATAAATTTATGCATATTTATGGGTAATTAATATAGTATTTCTTCTAATAATATGTATATGTTTACCATCTGTATTCATTCTGAGGAAAGAATAGCATATTTTCCATATCCATTGATGATATTTGTTTTTATTTAACATAAACAAAAATATGATATTAGCATCTACAACATGTGGTTACGATAAATATTTGATAATCGAATCTTTAGGGTTTTAAAAATAGCAGTTATAGGTTTGCTATTATGCAAAAGTAGAACCACATGTAATGAGAAATAGTTTTAAAAAATAAATATGGAGAAAAATTTAGTTAATAAATTGTATATTTAGAGGGATTTTCAACGAGAACAAATCGAAAATGGAGGTATTCTAGTTGCTCGAATTGAATGAAGATGTACAGAATATTGACGCGTAATATTTTATTGGATTCGTGTATTATAAAGTAAGATATGATAATAACTGTAAAGCATAATTGTAAGATCGTGATTATTTTTGTAAGAATATAGTATGATAATATTAAAATAATTGCACGAAATGATCGTAACACGTGAAATTGAACGTGTGCAAACTTTCCATACAGATGACGGTGACTACGAATATTATTCATTTCACAATTACCTTTTTTATTAAATTTTACAATTAACCACAAAATATCATCAAATTTTTAGCATCAATTTATATGGAGGCAATTATCTATATAAGATTGTTATGAATCATGACTATTTTAATAATGATTACAAAATATAAAAATAAGAAATTAAATTAAAATTGTACGAAACTATCTATTAATACTATAATTTAATTAGCTTCAAAATTTATTATGTATACACGTGTAATAAAATTCAAATATTAAATCGAACTAAAGTATGTCAAGTTCATGTTAGATTCATTAAATAATAAATGAAATTATTTTTTAAACTACCAGCCGCCTATGACGTCGATTCTTGCCCACTCTCATATATAAGAAAGAGAGAATTTGAAGAAATTGAACAAAAGGATAGTGCTTGCCGGTAAGACCCTCGTGTGACTACTTTTCAGCCCTATAATTCAACCTGCTCCCTGCTCCTTTGTCACAACCGAGCTTCTCGCTCCTCTGTCCTTTTGAACATGAGCTCTAACCTCTGATTAGGCCCTGTTTGGTAGGAAAATAAGCCCTGGAATAAGGGGTCAATTCTCCTTCCGACACGGTTTCCAGTGATACGACTATTCTCCATTATTCCATCTTATTTCACTATTATTCTTATCTTTATCACACTTTACCTACCTTTATTTCACCTTATTCTCCTTATTCCTATCCTCTGGCCGAACGGAGAATAGACCATTATTCTCCTTATTCCCCATCCTTATTCCTGTTTATTCCCGAACCGAACGGACCCTTTAGGGAAAGAGCAGATTCCGTTCCAATAAACTAAACTGAGAATAACTTTAATCGAATATTAGAGCTTAATTTATAACCTTAACAACATATTCTTCTTTTGATATCGGAGGATGAGTAACAATAGCTTTCCTATTTTGTTTTAATATGTCACATATAGGTAATGTATTTGACTCACCGTTCAGTTCCATATCTTCCAGCAATGACACATACTGTACATTGCTTATGGATGGTTCAGCCGGAGAAGGCAGCCACGGAAATGGCGTGATCGACCACTCTCGCCGGCAGCCGTCGGACCGGCTTGAAAGGACAAACTCTGCAAACTCAGCCTCCTCTGCCTCCGACGATGAAGATGGATTCATCCTCCTAGACTCGAGCAATCTAAGAACATCACCGGGGGCACCTTCTCTGCTACTAAATTACAGCCGAGATGCCTCATGTGATAACCGGCAAGCTGCGTCAACCGCCCCGAAATCAGGCGGCGGCGCCCATATGCATCCGTATGCTGTGGAAGGTGCTTACCCAGGTAAGTGGTGTCTTGTAATATAGCGAGATCGTTCTGCAGTAAATTCTCGAGCTGCCTGCTTGATCTTGGTCGAACGGTTCCAACGGATTTCTAGGATTGGGATTAAAAAATGCGAATTCGTATGAATCGTTCGATCAAGATCGAGCGGCTCTGCATGTAGTTACAAACCGCTCAAAACGTTCTATTACCACTTTGTCGGTGTGCGTGATCTTAACACTTGTATACTATCCTCCGACATTGCAGATGACCTCGATCCACTGAAGCAGCCCCCAGCGTCGCAAGCCATGGCGAGGGCAGCGGAAGCGAATGAGATCCCAGACCCGTACCGCATACCTTCTTCAGTCTTCGCTCGGGCAAAGTCCAATGCACCCTGTGAGTGGAGCGTGGCCTCCAACGAGTCACTCTTCAGCATCCATATGGGGGGCAACAGCTTCTCGAGGGATCATGTGTTCCTCCTCGGCAAGTCCGGGGAGCTGCCGAGCTATCTCAACAGCCCCATCGACGCACACGGCAATCTCATCATGCCGATGGACCCCTTCCCCCCACCGCCACAGCAGCAGGGTCCAGGCGGCATGAAGGGCGGTGATCAATATGGTCTGAGGATGGACAAGGAACAGGACAAGACTGGGAGAACTGCAAGCACGCCCAGACAATCAGATGGAAGTGTTTCCAGCATCCAATCTTTCGCCTTCCCAATGTACGTATTTCTAGACATCCCTATGGACGTACGTATTTACATACATACAAAGACACGATGCAAACACATCCCATCTTTTGCTTCTGTGGATTGCCGACTGGTATTAATACTTGTGTGCATGATTTGATGCGTGCCAGATTAACCGGAGAAGCGAGGGGAGGATCCATGAAGGGAGAGCCACCGCCGCAATACCAGCTACATTCGCCGCAGGGAGGAGTGAAGGCACAGCAGGACGAGAAGACAGCAGCCAACACAACAGAAACAGCAGCGAATCCCGCAATGTCTTGGTGGCCTGCCTTCTTAAGATGCAACTTTTGTTGCCGTCAAGCCCCTGGAGGCGACTGAGATCATCCGAATTGTTGCCAGAACATGCAGTGCTGCATCCATACCGGTCAGGGTTCCAGATCTCTAGTCGTGCCGAGGCTCTTCGTGTCGAATGATTTTCAAAAGTGCATCCGAGGGATCAAAATCCTGAAAAAAATATGTAAAACTGCATGGTGCCTTCACGCAAAAGATCGGTGTTTATGGTAGTGTAATCTCTTGATTAGATTATCCAGATCTGTTCTGTGTGGCATTCTGACCGGTCCGATGAATTCTTCCACGACGACAAAGGGTAGTCTAATCTTAATCCCATGTCGGGCCATGAAGAGAGCAGCTGTAGTCACCTCACCCCAGTGCATGTGCATCATTATTCCCCTCTGAGATATCGCAATATCAGTTATGCTCCTATCTTTTTGGTAATATCAGTCGTGCCCCTCACTTCTTTCTCCGTTACCACTTGTGCCCTTACGTCAGATTGACCGTCAATGAGTTGACTTAATCATGGTTTTTCAAACCTTGGTGCATTTAAGAGGGGTATTATTGTCCAGATTTTTTCTTCATCTTCTTCCTCCTCCATTTGTTCTTTTTCCTACTCTTCATAATTTCTCTCTCTTAACTACACCTTCATCCATCCATCAATTCATCAAAATTTTTGCATTTTCATGGATATATCATGCATTGCGGATCAAATGGTGAATTTTATTGAATTTTTCAATGATTTTTTTATTAATCAATTAATCAAAAATTTATCTCAACTAAACAAATGATGTGCCCCCAGCAACCTCCTCCTCCTCCGCTCCCCTTCCTCCTCCGCCCACTGCTTCCTCCTCCCCTTCCCCTTCCTCCTCTCCCGGTCCTCTCCATCCTCCTCCTCCTTCAACAACGGCCTCCTCTCCACCTTGCCCCTATCCCTCCACTTCCGTCCCTTCTCCCCAACCCACGTCCCCTCCTCCATGCGACCTTCCTCCGCCCCTTCTCCCCAACCCACGCCCCTTCCGCCCTCCTTCCCAACCCTCTCCCTCTGCCCATTCTCCCAACTCGTGCCTCTTGTGCCCCTCCTCCTCGTCCGACCCTCCACATCCCAACGCCTCTGCCTCTTCTCCCCAACCCGCACCCCCTCCGCTCTCTTCCCAGCCCACTCCCTCCGCCCCTTCTCTCCAGCCCGCACCCCCTCCGCCCTCCCCCCCATCCCTCCCCTTTAGCCCCTTCTCCCCAGCCCGAACCTCCTCTTCCCCTCCTCGCCCAACCCTCATCCGCCCCTCCTCCCTAGCCCAACCGCTTCGCCCCTTCTCCCAAGCCCGCGGCCCCTCCTCGCTCGGCCCTCCTTAGCACCAACCCGACCCTCCACCCCAGCCCTCCCCCTCTGACCCTTCTCCCAGCTGCTACCCCACCTCTGCCCAGCCCTCCTCCGCCCCTCCCCAGCATATCCCTCTTCTTGCTCGACGAGGGAACATGATTACGACTTGCAGACGTGCCTGAGTTCCGTGCTGACCAACCTCGACACGTCTCAACACGTGCATGGAGGATCTCGACGAGGTGGCAGGGGAGCCGTCAAGGAGTAGAGAATAGGAGGAAGAAGTTTTTGACTGAAATGGAGGAAGGAGAAGAAATAAGAAAAAATAAATATTTCTACCCTTCATTTTTAAATTAATTATCATTGTATCCCTAAAGTTGACGTCCGTTTGGGATGAGAATGGACGACAACTAACCCGAGGGGCAACAAGTGATCATTATGGAAGAAGTGAGGCGCACGATTGATATTACTAAAAAGATAGGGGACATAACTGATATTGCAATATCTCATAGAGGCACAAGTGATAAAAAACCTTACTTAATAAGAGCCCTCGAAAGTTACATGCAATGCATTAGGAAAACATATATGGACTTAACTATGCAAAATGTCTGCCATGCGATGTACCTAGATATCTCATTAAAGAAACCTGTGATGAACACAAATCAAGGATAAACAATGAGGCAAAGAAAGTGCACATCACCAAGTCCAAAATTACGGCAATCCTCAGCCTAGTACAATCATCTATGCCACTTCTGGAAGGTTCACTCCAAGTACCTCTAAACAGAAACCCGATCAGTTTACGACACTCTTACCTGAGAAAAACTGATTACCCATAGCAATGTAGTAGAGATCTTACATTTCAACTTAGGGAGGAGCCATCTACCCAGCAAACAAGCTCGTATAACCACCGGGATACATCATCTACAAACACGAACATCAAACAATATTGGCATGTCGTTCAGCAAGATGTATTGATCGACATCCTAGTAGTCAATCTCCTTCTGACCAAAAGCAAATTCTGAATGCGGACGGGTAATGAAAACATGCCCATATATCAACCATTTGCATCATAGAATGTCTTCCTCGTAAAAAATATAATTCTGCTTGAAAATAATGCGCAGCAGTATCGCGTCCCAAAGAAGGCTAATATGCTAGCAGCCTCAAAGACTCGATACAAGTTTGCTATCATACGCGTGAAAGTATATCATCCACAAAGTACTCACTTTAGCCAAAATTTAAATCCGAGTGCAATAGAATCCAATTTATGCAGCCCATTGGTTCTTATTTATCTGACATTTAAGATAATGTGAGGATCTCAATTCTGATTTATATGATTGCCCCACATGTTACTGTCCAGCAGAAAGAATAAACAGCCTAACATCCAGGTGTATATGATGTAACAAAGAATACAAGAGCATTGGAATATTGCCAATAAATAAGAACACAAAAATGTGAACAAAATTTTGTCAACGACCACGTAGATGGAACATTATGTCATGCGTACTTGCCCATCTCCTGTACTAATCATGGGAAATGATGTTTAGGTGTTACTGCCTAGATCAGAGCCTGGACGCCAATCTGCTGCATCTCTCGTAACCTCCACATTGGGTAGAACACCCCCTCTCCTAACTCTTCGGGTTCCTGCAGCTGCATCGCCCACGCATAGTATACAGTTTGGATGGAGTCCTGCAGATATCATAGATTGATGATGAATAACAAAGTAAAGCATGTCAGTATGAGAATGGATAATCTAGGATCGAAAACCAAATCCCCATTCAGAGTTGACTTCACAAAGCTTCTTCTCCAGACTGAGTGTCGTCAATCACCATCTGATCAAGGCAATTTTACTGGATATATTTATGAATGCTGCTAGCCCTAAATTACCCTTAAAATTCCTTCCCAAAATTCTTCAGAGAATCTAGATATTCTATGTTTTCTGTTTTGCAAAGAACAGTGGTAAATGATACAACAGTACTTGAACTGGGGACTCACCTTGCCTCCATCGGTTATTGAACCCTCTCTATCACGCACACAGTAAATCTGTTGCGTCTGGAACTGCAAATGAGCGAACTGCACAATCAATAGTTTGATCAAATTTGCAACAATTAAAAATCTGAATATAAGTACTTACTGCTACAATTATTATAGGAGTAGATCCCATCATTTTGGTTTCTCTAACATCAACTTCGGATATATGTAGAATCTGCACAATGAAAGAAAATAGAGACGCGTGAAGATGTGAGGGGGTCACCATATTAGCTAACGGTACATATTAAATAACACCAGATAGCACGCAATGATAAAAAAAACTTCTAATGCAATAGCATGTAAGCTGGGAGATTTTTCTGGAAGCATGGATACAAACATCTAGAATATGGCCCACTAACGCAGTGCACATGGCTACTCAGAAAAGATCACCAGAATTAACTAATTGGTTTAGATGACATTCTTGCTCTACCTGCTCAGGCACATTAAGAAACTGGTAGTTTATCCAACACTAGCTGGTGAGGAAAAGGCACCAAGGCAATGAAATGAACCCCTCGGCACTTGAAAGAGAAACTCCAAAAACTAACAAGCCAGAGGAATGCAATAAATCATGGCGAATAGTAGATGTAATTATACACGCTTTGCAGCAAGCTATACGCGTTTGAAAGGTAGGATCACGGACTCCCAGTATATCCTTCATATAAGACCTTTTGCTTTGCTAAAGGAAAATCATGCACGAATGATATGATTAGAGGTCCAATTTGAAGAAAAGGAAGGTAATTCATTAAGGATAGCTCAGAGCTTTCTCGCCAGGCACAACCAATACAGATCTGCTCTGAAAAAAATATTTCCTTTCAGATTTGGATGATCTATTTTACACTTCATATTTTATAAAAAAACGTTTGAAATTAAAATATATACAAATAAAAATCATACAAAAGAAATAACAATGCATTTTTGAAGTGAGAACTGACAGCAGAAGTCATCCTATTCAATGGGAAAAGCAGCATTAATATCTATGAATTGATGTTCTTAAGAAAAATCAGTTCCAACAGGTTCTTCAGATAGATTTCTACTAAATGAGTCTATGCTTATTAAGGAACTTTACACGATGGTCAAAATAACATTTATAATTGACCAAAAAGGCATATGGATACATATAACAGCACAGTCCAAGAAACTTGTTCAAAGGTATACCACAGGGAGACCATCTTTGACTTCTAACTCCATTGTACCTTGGGCTGATATTTTATTTGGGAGATGGTCAAAGAATAGAAATTGGACACAACTTGCTCGAACACATCGGAACAATGCATCAGCATATAAGTAGGGACACATCACTGCCCTGAACGAACTCGACATGGATACAACACTGCTTAAAGGTTAGATGACACAAACAGGAGCATGGCATCAAGAACTCAACAAGGATGCGATGTTGCTTGAAGGTTAGATGATAGGAACAGGAGCATGGCATCACATGTATGCAAGAACTTGGAATATGTTATGATCACTAAACATTATTTACACCAAAATCATGAACCTTCACCTGGCATTTCAAGTGCAAGCTCTCAGATGACCATATTATTACATCCATATCCACACTAAAAAGGCAGAGGGAAACAAGTATTAAGCAGAGGGGCCTATATCTGCTTATATATCTTGAAAGCAATCCTCTATCTACTTGTTAGCTTTAAAGTATTTGGACCCTGGAAGGAACCATGATCTTTCATATGCATCTACACCCCTGAAGAAACTCCATATCGCTAATAGTAGTTCCTGCGACATGGTGGATATCTCGAGTATAAAACATTGAGACACACAGTGTGACATTAGCTATGGGTACGCTATTATAGAGATGAGCACTGGGCCGGGCAGGCCCAACCCGCGTAGCCTGACCAGGCCTAAGCCCAATCATAACTTGGGCCAGGCTCGGGCCTCATTTGTGACCCATTTGTATTTTGGGCCTGGCTCAGGCTTAGGTCAGCCTATGCCGGCCCGGCCCGAACAAATGCTCAAATATAGGCCCAATGTCTTGACCCGCTGGCCTAGCCTAAAGACCCATGTTATTCACGAGTTCAGCTCGGTCCATTGGTACTCACTTGATCATATTCCAATTTCCACATGACATAAGCAAATATCCCCCCACCTGTCTCCCGATTCCCTACCGGATACCATGTACCACTCGAATCTTGGCCTCTCCCCGCATTCTAGGGCCCAAAGGCGAGAGGAGAAGCTCCCTGCAGACCTGTGGCAGCTTAATCACCCAGCTCCCCCTCCCACAACATCTGGCGTGCCCTGAAGCCTTCATCCTCCTGCGGTGGCGACCACACCCAGTTTCCCCTCTCCCGACAACCCGTGCGGATGCATCTGCTTTGTTGCGACCTGCATGGTGACGCTCAACCCCACCGGCGGTGTATTTGGGATGCAGATAAATGCTTAAGATAGGACATATCGATAACTAAAGGTAACAAGTTTGATAAGATTCAGCAAGTCAGAAGAGTTCAATAATTGCAACTTGTGACGTTGGGAGCAACTAAATGATAAGACAATTCATTAAACTATTAAGGTTTCTGGGATTGTTGCTGATATCTGTGCCTTTAATAGGATCCACAGTGCTTCTTGTGTCACTGTGTGTGGGTTTTTCCGCTTGTTGGCATTTGAAAACGTGGAAAGTTTGGGTGAGAGATTTGTTTTTCCATGTGCTTCTGCGGTTGGTGGCATTATATGGAAAATTAGAGAGAGGTCTGGAGTTAGAATGTCCATATGGCACGTCACTGAACTAGATGGACAGATGGTTGCTGTTTGCCTTGGAACAGAACTATACAGTTGAAGTGAAAGAGGGGTCGGAGCAAGACTGTTCATATGGCTCGCCGAAATAAGATGGATGGATAGTTTACCGTTTTCTTTGGGATGGAGCTGCCTATTTGAAGATTAATAGTAAAATTGGAAATATACAAATGTATGAGAATAGCATGAATTCTCTCATTCCTTAGATCTTAGGAAATACCTGTCTGAGAGTAACTTGAGAATAATATGATTTTCTGATGAATGGGAACTTTTTGTTTTCAGAGGCTAGACCTCCATAGTCACTGATTATTGGATGAATTTTTGCTTGTATCAAGGCAAAATAGCATCCCGCTCACATTTATAAGGGTCTATTCCATGCTTAAACGTAGGTGATTTATATTCTAGCCATGGTTTTAAAAAAGCGATGCCTCGAAGCGCAAAGGTGTACGCCTCAAGGCGAGGCGCGCCAAAATCGCCCTGAGGCGCAGACCTCGAGTCCTTTGGGTGGGGCGTACGCCTTGCCTTGGAGAGAGGCGTTCGAGGCGTGAGGCGTTCAAGGCGAGGTGGAGGCATAAGCCTCAAACACGAGGTATTTTAACCTTTTTGGTTACGTGCTTTGCACATGACCCTATTTTCCATAAGCATTATATATTTTTTTATGTTTGTAGTTTTGTTTCCAATGTTAAACCTTGCATATTTTTATATATAGCTCCATGCAAAGAGAAGAGATCGCTTGAAACAATCGAAGCTCCAAGATCTTGTATACATCATGTTCAATTTATCATACATCTACGCATACTAGTTCTATTGCACACAGATTTGAGTTCGAAATGTAATAAATTATTTATACTAGTTGCAAGTTTGCAACTTGATTTTGTTTGGTTGTACAAGTCGTGAATCTTAGAATAGTTATCGTACATAAGAAGAAGCAAGGTTGCAAATACGTGAATTAAAATAATTATTACATTTGATTGTGAATAAAAAAATAAAAACAATATCTTTAGTAAAAAAATCGTTGGGAGCACTGCCCCCACACCCCTGCAGGGGGGAACACACCTGCTCCCCCCTAGACCCCCCCACAGGCCCGATGACCCCCGTCTTGTTGAGGTATGATATGGTAGGAGCCTAGGAGGGGATGCATATGATTGTTCTCCAACAATGTTCAACAAGACAAATAGTTGGGATTCAAGGCATGTTAGTATTTTTACTTCAAACACTAAACTTTATGGTTTATATTATACTTAAGTATTAAATATAGAATTTGATTCAATACTCATTGAATTACTGAAGTTGTTGTTTAACTTGATATTCCATATATTAGTGGCTTTTTTTGAACTACAATGCCTTCATCGCTTATGTATTGTATCTTTTACTAGTGTTAAACTATTCTTGAATGTGTTTTTGGGAAAACTTAATATTATCATATTTTTCAATGTATTATGCTTTAATTTTATTTTTTTTCCAAAAAAATTCACGCTTACGCCTCGACCGCCTCAAGGCTTACGCCTCGCCTCAATTTTAGGAAAAACTCCTCGAACCCCTCGCACTTTTTTAAACCTTGCTTCTAGATTCCTACTAAGTATGTCCTCGACCCCCCTTTTCCCCTGCTTTGCAAGGAAAAATGTAAATTGCAGTTAACAATGATATATGTGTGTGTATTCTAATGAAAGTGCTTAAATCATTCCATTTCTGTACAATAACTTGGGATCGCAATGGAAAGCACACAACCATCTTGTTTAAGTATGTCCTTGTCCTCTCTTTTCCCCCGTTTTTGCATGTATTTACCTACCAGCTATAGCTCAACACTTACAAATCTGGTCGAATTAATAACTCCTCCCATATTTAGGGGCAAGGATGACCAACCACCTTGAACTTTGAAAGGTCTCACCTAGCTGTAAATAATGGGTTAACTTTTGTCATCATGTTAGTTCAACCCAATCTTTTCAAAAGCTCTGGATTGTAGGATATGGCCCGGCCCGGCACAAGCCCGACCCATAAGAGTTGGGCCAGACTTGGGCTTGGGCTGACCAAAAACATTTTCACACTAAAAAGGTATATAAGCAGAGAGGCCCACAACCCTTTGTAATTTATGATCATTGATTAGACTAATATTGATGTTTGTTTAATCAAATAACATTTTGAGTAAATACTTGTGTTGCGGATTCACGTTAAAAAGAGAAATAACCTTGAAATCAAGACACTGAATGACTTGACTTTTGTGAAATCTAACTCAAAACTGAAGGAGCGACAATCTCAAAACAGGAAGAAGTCATTCGTTTCCCAGGATAGGACACATATGAGCAAGTAGATCGAACCAAAGGAAGGCGAAGAAAAGTTGTTCCAAGGCTCGAGACTAACTTGGAGTTTCGCAGCTGAGGCAAGTGGCGCAGATGAATTGATGGAGCATAGGAGGAGCCATAGGAACTTGGGAGCATTACCAAGAGTGGAGGAAGAAGAATTAACCACGAATATGACAAGGACAACGATGATGAAGAAGTTCCACATGTTCTTTTTGACGACTTAGATTAGGAGTTTGATTGTTTACGTATGAACCTTTGTTCTTTGTTTGAGCTGACATTCTTAGATATTTTGTTATGGATATTATGATCCAATCTTTTATCTAAATGGATAACTTTTAGAAATGATTTTATTGAAATCACATTGTAAAAAAAATCTTCACTTCATATTTCTTCCATGTTATACTTGTTTGAAACATAAATATCTAATGTTTGAATTTATTATTATATTTTTAATTATTTTTTATTAAAAATAGAAACTGTATAATTCGCATATACTTCCGCCAACCCGCTTATTCGCTTCAAACTGCCTTACTGAACGAACATTGCATACCAACTTTCTGAACATTGGTCTTCTGCATCTCAAAAAGCCCTACCCTGATGGTAGGGCTGCTAATTGAATTGAATCATTCGAATTTGTTTAGGATTCGTTCGATAAAAATTCGAAAAAAGTTCGATTCGAAACCAAATGAACTGAATTTGCATTTAATTTGGGGATTCGATTCCCAAATGAATCGAATCTGAATTTACCTAAATTTGTCCGATAATAATTCGATTCGGTTCGATATTTAATATCCATATATATGTAACAATGAATTTATATATACATAGCACATACATATGCATGCATATAATACATACATATTTACATATATACATGTAACAACCGCTTTGGGTTGATTAGTATCTTTTCTGAATATTCTTGTGCAAGTAATTATAGCATAATTACATCAAAAGGTCGACATGCATCTATTCGAATTCATTTGTAAGTAAATATATGTAGAAAAGTGTATATGAATATGTATTAAAAAGCTACTACATTTCATTTACCTTGAAAGATTTAGCATTTGCATTATATCACTAAGCATAACATGTGCAGGCAACTAAAGATACTCTCAAACCAACTTACTACATTTATTAAGTTGTTAATTTTAAACTTATAATCACATCCAAGCTCCATTGATATGATTTATCATGTTCACCATTCATCGCTATGATTTCCGTACTCATAGTACACGTTATACCGACGTGACTTGTCAATGCGTGACATGTATATGCAACATTAGACCCCTAATGAGATCCAATCTCTTTCCTTCCCTCTTTATAACTAAGTTCAAGTGTTTTGACTGCAAAATATTATGAGTTAGAAATGTGGGTCTTTTATGCGTCGGTTATACAAAACACCTAAGTTCATGTCTTATTATTTTAGCCTAGTGACAGTAGCTGAGGTATGAGTATGACTTACTTTGTATAAGTACACTAATCAATCTTAGCATAATATTCAGAAATTTTGAGGTATTGAGAGTATACAAAGAACTCTAAGCCATACCAAATCTAATACATGTATACATATAGAGAGAGAGAGTGAGGTTGGGGAGCTTGTACCATGGTGCATAACTTTACATGCAACGGAGCCCCAAACACGCAATTTTTAAAAATGAAACCTAAGGGGATTTGCTTAGACTTATTAGTGGAATGTGTTTCAAATTTCGTATAACACAAACATTCCTAACTTGTCGAACCGGAAGGGTAAGATTTCAGTGAAACCGTTAAAATGTCGTAGTCTTGATGAATGGATTAGAAGTCTTGAATTAAGTTGATTTTTAAATGATGTTATGGCGAGTTATAGTGATCTAAATCCCACATGGTTACATTTCAAAAAATATCAAAAGTTAGGCTTTTATGACACCGGTGCATGTAAAGTTACATGCACCATGGTGCAAGCTCCCCAACTCATATATTTATGTATGTATAATCCTATTAGTTAAAGACTAAATATCAATATAAAAAACAGTAAAAAATATTAGTCTTGAAATCTAATAGGAAAGATCAAATGTTGATTGTTATTATAAATCCTCACCCACACATTTATTTTCATGTTCCTACACTATTTACAGTGCCTTTTCCATTCTCCCTTTCATTATCTACCAAAGATCCTAAATACCAACGATAGATTGTGGTGGCCTTTCTCCTAGCATGTGAATGTAATGATTTTGCTACATCGTGTTCCTCCTTAACATTTGTCATGATTCGAAATTTATCAAGATATATCTCCTTTGCTTTTTGTTGTTTTTATTCCTGACCTGGCAATCCATGAGGATTATCATTGCCAAGGCAGCATTTATCATCACATGAGTAATATACAAGTTCATATCACCATAATGTAAGTTATTCCATTGTATAACAAAATTTCATATATTTCATTTCATGGCTTAGTTTTTGATAATGAAGATCCTCACTCATAATGAAGAGGTGTTATATTGCCACATTATTTTTTACTATTCTCATTATTTCAAATAATAATATTAATTTGTATCAACTTTCTATATAAATCTGATCTTGTCTTGCTTTTAACATGCAATGATAATTATAATGTGTTCAGCTTTTTCGTCAATGATATTATATCTCTTTGATAGGCTCATATAATTATATTGTATTTATACATTTCTTCATCATTTAAAAGAGAGTATATTTAGATTGTAAAAGACATAATGTAGTGGTTTGGTATTTTCCTCATTATACATTTCTTCATCATTATAAAAAGTATTCACTTTTATCCACTATGTTGTATTGGTTTGGTATTTTCCTTGATTTTATAGTTTTTCAACTTAACTTAGTAATATACTCTCAAAATTAGATTTAGATAATAAAATATTTATATTATATTATTATTCATATAATATTATTTATATAAGATTTAACGCATCAATTAACATTTCAAATTCGGAATAAAATGAATCGAATTTGAATATTCGAAACTTCAAATGAATTGAATCGGAATTTAAGTTAGTAAATTCGTTTGAAACTCGATTCGAGTTCGAATTTGAAACTTTTATAATGAATTGAATTAGAATCCTTAAGGATTCGAATGTATTCGATTCGATTAGCACCCCTACCTGATGGTAATGATTTAAAAATAGCAAATATTTCCTTAGTTTATCTCAATGATCCTATTTGAGGAAATTTATTACCTTATCTCAATAATCCTATTTGAGGAAGTTTAATGCCAATCAAAACATCAAATATTAAATTATGATATGATGTTAGTACAAACAATTGACAAATTCAAACCTTGTTGTCAAAGAAGAAACCTTGGTTCTCATAAGCCATGCGCTCGCCTTTGCATCTTTCAATTACTTCTGGACTGCAATACTTCTTCAATTTTTCGGTATCACCCTGCAAAATTATTGATCATGCAAATATTCAGAGTGTGCATAAATGGCAATAAAAAACACTAAATAATGATCAGCATTTACATTTGTAAACACGATACAGTAAGAAAAGTACATACAGGAAAAGGGAAGAATTGGGAAAGACTCAAGTTTAGATATTCAGTTGACAAAATCTTTTTTGATGTATTTGGGAAAAAATATAGTTAAGAAAATTCATCATACATACAATGACAATGACAAAAGAGTGCACACTGCCACACACTCCAATGGTCTGGTGGTAATGCAGTGTGCCTACCACTTAAAAAACCAAGGTTCAAATCCGGATTTGAGTTATGTAGCCGACAAGGAAAATTACTCGGATCTTTCAACATGCATTTGAACAAAAATCCATATAGCCGGCACTACTTAAAGTGGGAGAAAGCTATTTTTTAAAGACAATGACAAAAGAAAAGAATAGAAACCAATCCCTCCATTCATTTTCATTTTCTAACTCCCAGTTAGAAAGAAAGGATTTCCATGCCTTTCAGATTTCATACTGCAACTTCCATGAACTGGGATAGATGGTTGCTTTTGGGGAAAGCCAGACCAAGAGAGATCGGGAGTTCATCTCGTGAATTGGGATAGAATCACTCAGTCTATATCCACATGTGGGCTTGGTGTTCATCGACTTGATTCCGTGAATAAGGCCCTTCTCTTGAAATGGGTAAGCAGGATCTGGGGGAGTGAGGAAGGTCATTATTGCAGAATTATCCACCGCATTTACAAGGTTTCAGCTAGCGAGAGCTCGACAGAAAATCCTATTTTTTATCCTTCGGCCTTCTGGAAGGAAATCAATACACTTATGCCAAGATTTTCAGAATTATTCCACCATGTGCTTGGTAGTGGTGACTGTTTTGCTTTCTGGACGGATAGCTAGATGGGTAGTGGTGCCCTATCGGAGCGCTTTCCCAGACTCTTTACTTTAGAAGCGGATCATGATGCACGGGTTTTCGACTATTGGACTGATGGGGGGAGTTGGATCCTTTACATCTGGTTTCTCTGATCAACGCTTGAATGAGTATTTTTCTTTATTGGACACCTTGAGTAGTGTTGAGGGTCATGGAGTAGGGTGCGATCAATGGATATGGAAGGCCAATGCATTCTCAGTGAAGATGGCATATATGGTTGTGGAGCAGGCACATGTTACAAAATGAAAGCATGTACGGGAGTGCACCTTGATTTGGAGTTTGAAGATTCCAACAAGAATCTGCATTTTTATGTGTCTTTTCAATCAAAAAGGATCCTATCTAGAGACTGGTGGGCGAAATTTTTGGAAGGAGTGTCCGACTTTTGTCCTCTGTACGAGGCGGAAATAGAAAGGTTGGATCATCTTTTTTTCCATTGCCAAAACTCTTCAAGGACTTGGTTAGATCTTCATGTTGGGTGTATCAACACTACTTCAGAGGACTTTTGGGAATCTCTTCATATTGCAAAACATAAGCCAACGGAGGAGCTTCTTCTACCTATCGAGGTTGTTTGAGCTTTATGGCTAGGCGGGAATGGTGAACTCTTTGATGCGCAACATTTTTATACTGAAAATGTAATCTCGCATGCTAAAACTCTACTCGAGTCTTGGCTTCTGTAAGTATTTTCCTTTCCATCTTTTAATATATTTGGAGTAGATACCATAGCATGTTTTCCCCTTTTTGGCTAAAAAAATACTGCAACTTCCATTTTTTAGATGAAAATGCATGGCTGAGTGAGAAATCATCATTTTTTTGCAGAAAGAGATATATCTACCAGGGAAGATAAGAATATAAACATTAAAGACCTTGACATCCCAAGAGCATTCCTATGAATACGAAAATTTAGTGTGCACCAACAAAACATAGCACCTGACCAGCCAATGGATAGTAGTAATGCATAGCCTTTAAGTGTGCACATACCTGAAGGTTAAGTCTAAATTGACCTTATTGAGATGTGCACCCCAAAATAGCGATGTGTGCCTCTAGGAAGCAAGATGGAAGCCTTGTTCGGAGTTCTTTTAGTCATCATGTGCATCTCATAAGAAGAATACTTGTTCAAGATAAGCATTTAATCCAAAATAGAAAACTTTACCCAGAGTTGACAACGTGAAAAGCAACAGCAAGGACATAACTTCAAATGTTGCCACAAGCGAGGGATCATGGAATAGGCGATAGATTATAGCGAGAAGACAACTGCATATTGGTTTTAAAAAATTATGTTTATTTACTAATATATGGTTTTAAATATGTATAATATTGCCATCACAAAAAATGGCATCTTCGTTGTGTGGTGTGAGAACGAGAAGACATAAATAAATGCAGGAGAACTCGTTTCCTTTATCACATAGACAACAAAATGGAAGACAAAAGGCTTCAAAGTTAAAAAATAGCATAGAAGTTATATTTATAATGCTTTAAAAATTGGCATGTGAAACATGTAAGATTACCTATATATATAAGAATATATCATTACAATTTACGTACAAGCTGTACATATACGTCATGCCATAAGTTAATATATTTAGAAGAAGAAAGTGGTTATATAAATATACATTAACTATATGTAATAACAACAATATAACTGATACACTTATAAAAATATACACTTACAAGATTTAAGTATAACTAGGTCATTGGCCAAAAAGCGACGAGGCAACAAGATGCAGCACCTGATTGGGCATCCTCACCTTGGACCTATGTGAGAGAACCCTCAAAGATTTTGCATTGTGTGGTCAACCAAGGTGATCACATGGATCATTTTGATTATTTCTTAAAGGGATTTTTACCCGGCAGATCCTATAATCTTTGTCAATTGCCTCTACAACCTTTGAAACATCCTAATTCTTTTCTTGACCCCGTAAACTTGCTCCGTCTTATCCCACAAACCCTGCGGTCAATTTTAACTTTATTGGAGTCAATTTCTTGAGTTAACCTTGAGTTAATCTAACCAAAGGAAAGATACAGTGCATCTTTCATCTCCCTCCCTGCAGGACGGCGAACCACCGCCGTGAAGAGGAGCAACACGGCGTGCGAGGCTGCGTGGGAAGCAGCAGCAGCACACAACAATGCCCACCGTCGTGCCCCCCGGTGACCTCAAAGCAGTTGCCTTCACACAGGAGTTCCCACAGGAGTGCAGCAAAATTCTCACAAGAAGTTGCCACAGGAGCAGTTGCCTTCACTGAAGCAGTGGAATCCGTGAACATCCCTGACCGAGATCCCGCAGTGCGTGATGGCGGAGATAAGCTTCACGGTGTCATGGCAGTCCCCGCAGATCCGTAGGTTCTTCATCACGAGCAAGGGATTCTCATCTGATGTGCTGATCAGCCCAAACACCACTGCAAGCTTCTCGTTGTGGTGCACAGGCCTCACCCATCCATCCAGCTCGTTGTCATGTGTATCCAGCTCGTTCCATCTTTACCGTCTTGCCTTTGAGGAAGGTGTAGATCTCTGAGGAGTTGTCTGCGATAAAGACATGTATCTCTCCTCTGTCTCTCATTGTCTTCCTCGCCATCACAACCTCATCTCGACAAGTTGGTCGGCTGCTTTCACGGCAAGGCCGATGTTCTTGTATGTTCTGCACGCGTTGAGCAGTACAGCCCATCCTACCGGATCATGATCGAACATCATGGTCTCGATCAACTCCTCCGCCCGTTTGAACTACCCTCCCCGTGCATGGAGGATGAGACCGTGTTACGCTCCGGCATCCTTTCGAAAGCCATATTGCATTCCCTAGGCTACCGCACTTGGAGTACATCGAAACAAGTGCATTGTTCACGGAGACTCGGTTCGTCGGGAGCTCTGATTTGATCGTGAGAGCGTGCATCTGCTTTACGTTAGATGGTGAGGAGCAAGAATGGATCACACACGAAGTTGCAATCATCCGGGAAGTGCCCCACACATTGCATCCCACGGAAACAACGAAGACCCTCTTCAATGAACTCACGTTGATGGAGTAACCGGAGATCAACGAATTCCGGAGAACCAGATCCGCACACGCAATACGAATGGATGGCCCTGGAAGCCTCTAACACACAAGCACACACAGTACGAATGGATGACGAGGAGCAAGAATGGATCACGCACACAAAGCGGAGGGAGCACGGCGAGGAGCGGAGGGAGGTCAGGTGGAGGGGAGGTCGGGCGCCGGAGGGGGGATGTCGTGGAGGATGCCTGGAGGTGTGAGGGAGAAGGGGGCATTTTTTGTAATTTTGAGAAACATATTGGATATTATGAAAAAGAAATTCACGAAATCCAGTTACTTTTAACATGAAAATGGATGGGGATTAACCACAGGGTCTGTGGAGTAAGGGTTAGCAAGTTTACGGGGTCGAGAGAGGAATTAGGATGTTTCAAAGGTCGTAGAGGTAATTGATAAAGATTATAGGGTCTGCCGGGTAAATATCCCTTTCTTAAATGCAGTATAATGCATGAGATAACAAAGGGGTATTTAGTCCACGCCTTGAAAACTTTCCCAAATTGTGTATTATACACCAATCAAAAACTGTCAAATCAATCTTCCAAAATTGTGTATATCTCATCGACCATTTTGATTATTTCTTGAATGCGGTATCATGCACGAGTTAATAAAGGTAGTCCATACCTCACAAATCTTCCAAAATTGTGTATACAACAATCAAATACTGTGTCGACTTTCAAAAAAAATACTGTGTCAAATCAAGCTTCATTGTTTTCCACAGATCATCCAGTTGTCGACCTCATGCCACTAACCATGTTAAATTGAGCAGATTTTCAATTAAAAATGGCAATTTTATGTAACCATCCTTTCTCATCCTTCCACTACTCTCATGCATCCTTCCTCCTCCAGCACCCCCCCCCCAACTGCACTCATTCTCATTGATAACTGTTACAGCCTCCTCCTAATATGAGATCCAGAATAGGATCCACAACAAGGGAGGCAGCAAAGGCCAAGCATTGCTCGAGAAAACACCTCTGGAAACGAGTGACCTACTCCAAAATGAGATACAAGATAAATTTATTACTAGTGATGAGGGGGAGACCAATGAACCCATAATCGACAACATCAAAATGGGAAATAGGGGATCCAGGAACGTTGGAGTATATGCATCAATTGTGTAGATGGGTAATTGGATCCCTCCAGGATCTAATTACCACATCCAGTGTTTAGTCCGACATCTACCAGTTGTGGGATGTGAACTCAGTAGGGGCTATATAAGAAATCCCACATCTATTGTAACAGATGAGAGAGTGCAATGAACACATCACATCCCTTTGAGGCATTCTCCCGTGGTGTCATTCCATTCCTTAGGGAGTAGGGTTCCACGTAAAAATTCCAGTGTTCTATGATGTTTATTCTATTATCTTATATTACGCTTCCGCATTTCATATCAGAGCCTATATTAGTTTTCTAACATTATATAAGAGCAAGTTATTCTTGATTGATTTATTCTTGAAGATTATTTTTTCAAGATCAGTCATGTTTGAATTTCAGTTTTTAGGGTTTCTTGAAACCCTAATTTTCAGCTGTCACAAGTTTCTGGGAGATCAGCTTATATAGATTTGTTATTCGATTCAAGTTCATGTTTGTGATCTAGTTCCAAATTCAGTTCTAGGTTTCAATTTCTTGAACCCTAATTTCAGCATCTCCGAGCAGCAGCACCATGGCCATCGTCGAGCACCACCGCATCTCCAGGCGGTGCCCTATGATGCAACCTATGTGTTCAATAACCAAAATGACGATCCAAGCAATGGAACTAATGAAACAAAATGACGAAAATGATAAATGATGCACGACAGGCCAAAATCAGCAACAATAATTGACGTGGTATTCGAAATATAACACCGAATCTTCCACAAACGTCGGCCAATCAAGTAGTTAAATGACTAACGGAAACTAATGACGATGTTGCAGGTTTAGAATCTCAATTAATCACCAAATTAAACAGCGATATAACAGCCCACAATGCTAATTTTGTACGGTGGAAAAAAATATATGGAAAAATACGCTCGTACCACAACCAACAAAAGGCTCGTAGGTGCGCTTCAGATCTGATCGTCACAAAGGTTGACCACCGTTGGACTGCCGGGTGCGGGAGCGGGGAGGCGCGGCAGATGGCGTCGTCACAGCGGTTGGGGAGACTAATCGGCAGCAACGATAGTAGCAGGGGAAGGTAGCAGACGTGGCGTGAAGAGGGGGTGTGTTGGGCGGGAAGGGAGGCGACGCGGAGTTGAGGGGTGGATGCGGCGGCGATCGGCGATGTGTGTGTTGGCGGCGCATTGGTTTTGCGCGAGGGGAGGTGGCCTGAAATGGAGCAGGGCGTCGGGGGAGGGGGTGGCGTGAGAGGGGAGAGCGGGGGTGATAGCGACGAGGCTGCTGTCGCGTGGCTGGAGAAGGCGGAGCGCGGGGAGGCCGTAGGGGAGGGCGATTCGGAGGGAGGCAGAGGCTGGAGTCGCGGGCGGGGAGGAGGGAACGGTGAAGGAGAGGAAGAAAGGGAGGGAAGGGAGTTCGGGGTCGCACGGGAGAAAGAAAGGGGAGGGGAGGGCAGCGCTCGAGTGGAGAGAGAGAGGGAGAGAGAGAGAATTAGGGTTGGGAAAAGTTTTCACTCAAATAAACTTAAATGACCCAATTACAAAGGGGGCCTTTTATAGAGGCCATCCCCCTTCAAAATAAACAACAAATCCCTAAAATTAGGGAAAGAAGAAATCAAAGGAAAGGATAAAAAAAGGCCTTTTATAATGAGCCTTTTACATGGGAATTAAATAAAATCAAATAAACAAAACAAATGCTAAATAAAATAAATAAAATAAATGTTCACGCAAGTTGCTATCGTGATGCATCAACTCCCCCCTGCTGAAAAGAATCTCGCTCCGTCGAGATGGCATCGTGGAAATTCTGAAGTATATCGGGGCGGAGTTGTTGGAGTTCATCCTCGTCAATCCAGGTGCAATCGGTAAAAGGTCGTCCCTTCCATTTGACTAGATATCGTCGAAAGAGACCACGTCTAGTCGTCATATCTCGGACGTCTGCAATATCTTCGATCTGATCAGCATCGGTTGCGGCTGGCGGTTGGCGCATATCATCAGTGGCGGGAACTGCTACTGATGTGGCATCGGCCTGTTCATCTCCATGATATAAGAAGAGATATGATACATTGAAGACCGGTGATGTCTGAACGTCTGGCGGCAGGTCGAGTAAATATGCATTGGGCCCAATCCTCTTGAGGACTCGAAATGGACCAATCTTTCGTTCACTCAATTTTTGGTGGACTCTCAAAGGAAAACTCTCTTTTTTAAGGTGGACCATCACTAATTCTCCAACTCTGAACTCGCTCTCTCTTCGATGTAGGTTGGCTTGGGTTTGGTATTTCTGGGTCATGGATTGGAGTTTGGCTCGGATTTCAGTATGGATGTGGGTTAGATGTTCGACCAGATCCTCAGCAGTTGCACTACTTCTCCCTTGCATGGTTGTGGGTTTTAGGTCAAGGAATTGGGTAAGTGGAAAGCCGTACATACTCTCAAAAGGGGATTTTCCGGTGGACCTATTAGTGGAACTGTTATATGCGAATTCAACTTGGGGAAGAATTAGATCCCATTTGGACGGAGAGTCCCCTGCAAGACATCGCAATAAATTTCCTAATGATATGTTAACTACTTCGGTTTGCCCATCTGTTTGTGGATGATAAGCGGTGCTATACTGCAAACGAGTACCAAGACGGGACCAAAGCGTGCGCCAAAAATGACTCAAAAACCGATTATTACGATCCGAAGTAAAAGAACGAGGGACACCATGCAAACGGACGACATCACGAAAAAACAAATCAGCGACATGAGATGCATCTGAGGTTTTCCTACATGCAATGAAATGTGCCATTTTAGAAAATCTATCCACAACCACAAAAATAGAGTCAACTTTTCGCACAGTGAGGGGTAAGCCTAGCACAAAATCCATGGTGATATCTTCCCAAGGTCGCAGAGGAATGGGCAGGGGTGTGTACAGTCCAGTGTTCTGCCGGTGGCCTTTGAATCTTTGACATGTTTGGCATTTCTGTACGAATTTTGTCACATCCTTTTGCAACTGCGGCCAATAAAAGCGCTCTTGGAGAAGAGTCAAGGTTTTGTCCCTTCCAAAGTGTCCAGCTAAACCTCCATTGTGGAGTTCTGAAATTAAGTTCTCACGAAGGGACGTGGCAGGGATGCATAGTTGGTGGCCTTTGAATAGGAAACCCTCATGAAGAACAAAAGTGGTTGTTGTGTCCTGCCTAGTACCAACACATTCGGCATGAACTTGACCGAAGTCAGGATCAGTGGGGTAGAGGTCCTTGAGAGTTTCAAATCCTGTTGTGCTGACGGTCATTGTGGTCAGAGCATGAGCTCGCCGGCTCAAAGCGTCGGCCACGCAGTTCAGGGTTCCGGTTTTGTGCTTGAGATGGAAGGTGTATTCCTGGAGGAAACTAACCTATTTGGCATGACGTTTGTTAAGGGTCTTCTGAGAGTTCAGATACCGTAGGGCTTCATGATCAGAGTTAAGGACAAATTCTCGTTGGATCAGGTAATGTCTCCAATGCTTGAGAGCTTGGACCACGGCATAAAATTCGACATCGTAAGTGGAGTATCGTGATCTGGCTTCGTTCAATTTCTCGCTGTAGAATGCTACAGGTCGTCCTTCTTGGCTCAGAACGGCACCAATCCCGACATGTGAGGCATCGCAATCGACAACAAAAACTTTGGTGAAGTCAGGGAGTGCCAAAACAGGAGCATGTGTCAAGTGATGTTTCAGATTTTGAAAGCTCGTCTCCGCTTCAAGCGTCCAAGCGGGTGCGCCTTTGCGCGTGCAATCTACCAACGGTGCTGCATAAGTGCTAAAGTTCCGAATGAAACGTCGGTAGAAAGAAGCTAGCCCCAGAAAGTTGCGAATTTCAGTGAGGGTTTTGGGTACGGGCCAGCTCTGAATGGCCTGGATTTTGGAGGGGTCAACCTTAAGTCCATCGGCGGTGACAATGTACCCCAGGAAGAGGACTGTGTCAGACATGAAGGAGCACTTCTTAAGGCGAACATACAGTTTTTGGGCTCTCAGGGTTTCCAGGACTTGTCGAAGGTGAGACAAGTGGTCCTCTTTAATCAAGCTGTAGATCAGGATATCATCGAAATACACAACCACAAACTTGCCAATGAAGGGTCGCAGTACATGATTCATGGTTCGCATGAAGGTGCTTGGGGCATTCGACAAGCCGAAGGGCATGACCGTCTATTCATACAGGTCCTCTTTGGTTTTAAAGGCGGTCTTCCACTCGTCTCCAGGTCGGAGGCGAATTTGATGGTAGCCGCTGCGGAGATCCATTTTGGAGAACAGTTTGGCACCTGATAACATATCAAGCATATCATCTAGGCGTGGAATGGGAAAACGATATTTGATCGTTATCTTGTTTATAGCACGACTGTCCACGCACATTCTCCATGTGCCATTTTTCTTCGGGGTAAGCAGAGCAGGAACCGCCACGGGGCTCATACTCTCTCGAACATACCCACGTCGCAGCAGATCAGTAACCTGCCGGTTCATCTATTCGTGCTCACTTGGGCTCATTCGGTAATGGGGAAAGTGGGGTAGACTGGCTCCAGGGACTAGATCAATATGATGTTGAATGTCTCGCAACGGGGTAGTCCTTCGGGCAACTCTTCAGGCATGATGTCAGCGAACTCTTGAATGATGGGCTTTATCTCAGGCGGGACTTCAGGTGGAGTTGTCTCTTGGTTGTCCACTTCACGTCCCATTAATGGAGTTCTCCTGAATTTCACGTTGGAATGTTTGGGCTTCCATCAACAACACGGAGCCCGTGGTCGCAGTCTTTGCCAGTGGGGTTTTGTTACCAGTTTGGGCGGTCGCAGCTCGAAGTGTAGCCACTTGGCGAGGGCTAAGGGCTTCACGTTGTGGTTTGAGCGTTACACGAACCTCGTCTATGAGAAAGGTGTACGTGTTCAGTTTTCCTCGGTGTTCGGTGTCTCGATCGAATTGCCACGGTCTCCCTAGAAGTATGTGACAGACATCCATAGGGGCTACATGGCACCACACCTCGTCCTTATATGAGGGACCAATGGAGAAGTTAACGAGGCTTTGACGGTGGATCGGGATTTGGGTACCACCTCGAAACCATGCCACATTGTACGGTTTCTCAAGTGGTTGAGTTGGCAGACCCAACTTATCGACCATTTCTTGTGAAACGAAGTTCTCAACGCTTCCTCCATCAATGATCAGCGAACAGCGTCGTCCTCCTGAGGTGCAGGTGGTTCGAAAGATGTTGCGTCGCATCCAGCAATCAGCATCGTGGACAGCGAGGGCGAGCAGAATGTTTGCGGGTGCGCTGTCAGGAGCGATAAAGTTTTCGTGTTCAATTACCAGGAACGGACCGGATTCGTCTCCATCCACTCCTAGAAGTTCATAGTCATCGGATCCCATGGTGTCAGCAGTCAACGCAGTCGGATCCTCTTCAGGGGATTTCTGTTGGTCAGGGTCGGGGTATTCAGGATCGTCGGTGGTGCATAGATGGACGGGTCTAGCCTTAGGGTTTGGGCACTCTGCTGCTCGATGTCCCTTTTGATAGCATCGGAAGCAAGTATCAGGTCCTACAATAGGTCGGCTTCCCAAGATGCCTTGACCGGGGTTTCCAGTGGGTGGTCGGGCGACGGCTGGAGTTGATGGTTTGGCTTGGGTTTTACCCGCAACGATTGATGAGGAACCCATCTGTTTGGAGTATGTCATCGGGGTACTGGTACGAGGAGCGGAGTTCACAGAAAAAGGCACCTTCCTCGTCTAGGCTTTAGCAAGTTTGATCTCAGCCCGTTCAGCCTGCTTGTAGGCTTGGTCGACATCACGGCAGTTGTGGAGGTAGAGTTCATCCTGGATGACTTGGCGGAGGCCTTGCATGTAGCGGGTAACTTCCTGAATAGGAGTCTCCTGCAAGCGGTTGCGATGGACTAGGGATTGGAACCCTTCGGTGTATTCCTTCACGCTCATGGTACCTTGCCTCCATGATTGCAGTCGCGCTTACAGATCGCGTCTGTAATCTTCAGGCACGAATTTGGTCTTCAATTTAGCTTTCATTTTGCTCCAGCTGCGGATTTTACTTTTCCCCTTTCGTTTGCGTTCAGACTGCAAACGGTCCCACCATAGCAGAGCATGTCCCTTTAATTTGATGGTGACAAATTGAACTTTTCGCTCGCTAGGCATGGACTTCCACACAAAGAAGTGTTCGACGGTTTGGAGCCAATCCAAAAAAACGTCGGGATCTCGTCCTCCGTCAAATTCCGGGACGTCGAGACGGATACCTCGATCCCATCCATCGTCGGACTTGGGTCCATTTCGTGGTTGGAATTGATATTCACCATTAGTTTGTGGAGTATAGCCAAAGGTGTATGGATCTGGAGTCTTGGGGATGAAAGGGGTGTAATCTCTGGGTCCTTCTTCTCCACTTTCCTGTGAATGATACTCGCTAACATGTCCGTCAGAAGTAGAAGAGCTAGAGTCACGGGAAGTGCTATTCCGGGAGTGTGATTTCCGGCTAGTGCGTCGACCTTTGTTGGGGGTTTCATCAGTAAGGTCTTTGCCTATCATACGACTATTCAAGGTAGCAATTTGTCCACTCATCTGTTCAAACATCCTTTGCATGTGTTGCATTTGAGCAGCTAGGGATTCTAGCGATAGTTCAGGGTGTGAGGTGTAGGTGGGTTTAGAGCCATTAGGTTTGTCGGCTATGGAAATCCTAGGGTTCTGCGTTCTTTGTTTGGGGATTTTTTGTGGTTTTGTTTGTGGTTTTTTTTATATGCAATGAATAAATGGGATGCAGACGAAATGCAGATTCGTGAGGCTCTGATACCAAATTGATGCAACCTATGTGTTCAATAACCAAAATGACGATCCAAGCAATGGAACTAATGAAACAAAATGACGAAAATGATAAATGATGCACGACAGGCCAAAATCAGCAACAATAATTGACGTGGTATTCGAAATATAACACTGAATCTTCCACAAACGTCGGCCAATCAAGTAGTTAAATGACTAACGGAAACTAATGACGATGTTGCAGGTTTAGAATCTCAATTAATCACCAAATTAAACAGCGATATAACAGCCCACAATGCTAATTTTGTACGGTGGAAAAAATATATGGAAAAATACGCTCGTACCACAACCAACAAGAGGCTCGTAGGTGCGCTTCAGATCTGATCGTCACAAAGGTTGACCACCGTTGGACTGCCGGGTACGGGAGCGGGGAGGCGCGGCAGATGGCGTCGTCACAGCGGTTGGGGAGACTAATCGGCAGCAACGATAGTAGCAGGGGAAGGTAGCAGACGTGGCGTGAAGAGGAGGTGTGTTGGGCGGGAAGGGAGGCGGCGCGGAGTCGAGGGGTGGATGCGGCGGCGATCGGCGATGGGTGTGTTGGCGGCGCACTGGTTTTGCGCGAGGGGAGGTGGCCTGAAATGGAGCAGGGTGTCGGGGGAGGGGCGGCGTAAGAGGGGAGAGCGGGGGTGATGGCGACGAGGCTGCTGTCACGTGGCTGGAGAAGGCGGAGCGCGGGGAGGCCGTAGGGGAGGGCGATTCGAAGGGAGGCGGAGGCTGGGGTCGCAGGCGGGGAGGGGGGAATGGTGAAGGAGAGGAAGAAAGGGAGGGAAGGGAGTTCGGGGTCGCACGGGAGAAAGAAAGGGGAGGGGAGGGCGGCGCTCGAGTGGAGAGAGAGAGGGAGAGAGAGAGAATTAGGGTTGGGAAAAGTTTTCACTCAAATAAACTTAAATGACCCAATTACAAAGGGGGCCTTTTATAAAGGCCATCCCCCTTCAAAATAAACAACAAATCCCTAAAATTAGGGAAAGAAGAAATCAAAGGAAAGGATAAAACAAAGGCCTTTTATAATGAACCTTTTACATGGGAATTAAATAAAATCAAATAAACAAAACAAATGCTAAATAAAATAAATAAAATAAATGTTCACGAAAGTTGCTATCGTGCTGCATCACCCTAACTCCTAGATCTAGGGGAAGTATCGGTGTTAATGGGTTCCCAACAGGGAAACCACTAGAGCAAGTCGAAGAAAGACTCATGCTAAAGCCTTCAAGCATCGCTGCTCTGTCCAAAAGGAGCATCGTATCTCCGGTGACTACTCCGCGCACATCACCTCTACTGCATCTCAAGCGGCGACCTCCTGCATCTTCAGGAGGTGGCGATCAGCCACCGTTACTCTGGTTCCGCCTCCAACGCAAGCCACATGCATCTCTTCACCAGCTTCCCGGCGACAACAGTGATGATACTCCTCCTTCGACGATGCATCGCACACAGCTCCATGGACAACAACATTCACTCCAGAATCTAGGGTTCCATCAGGAACCAAATTTGCATGGTGGCATGGCAACAAACAACTAGGGTTTCAAACGCCATGTACTCATATTAGGATCAAGATCGAGATCTCAATTCCAACTCAATTGGGGTTTCAACGGCCATCTTCGATGCATGTGTGATACATACTCGCCAGCAAAAGATATACCTCCTTGTTGACAACTTCAGCAGCAGTTCTCAGCGAAAAAATGAGAAGAAAAGATAAATGCAGCACGTGGCGATGAAATACTCCCCCTCTCCAAGTCGCCCTCGTCCACCACCTCACGACGACCCTTCCTCCTCTGTTCGAGCAGTGGTGACAACCCCTCTCCAAGCATCGATGGCGCAACCCAGGTGGCATGAAGGCGGCGCCCCTTATTCTCTAAGATCGGGCGGCGATCAGGGTTCTCTTAAGGGGGAACCCAAAAGAAAGGGCGTTGAATCGGTCCAGTCCAAGTGGGTTGTTTTATATTTAAAATAAGAGAGAGAGAGAAGGGGAGGTGTTGGGAGTGGCCTGATTTGAAAAAAATGATAAATACTCGAGAAAAAAAGGAGAGATTTTGAAAAATATAAGTGCAGAAAAATCGTACGCGTTAAAAAAAGAGAGGGAGTTGGCTATAAAAAGGAGGGAAGTAATCGAGAAAAGAAAGAAAGAAAAGTCGTAAAAAGGAACAACTCATAAAAAGTTGAGAAGAAACACAAAAAAATGATATCGGATTATGTAATCGAATTTTTTTGTTTTCCCATTTTCTTGCTTTCTCCCAACTTTGTCGGTGTCATTGTTTTCAGATAAATATGGGAGAAAGGGGAAGTATTGTGTGGAGTTCTACAGGTCTGGCTCCAGATTCTCTGGTTCATATTCCATGCCAGTTTTTAGACTCTACAGATTTTCAAATTCAGACTCGACATTCAATTTCTGAGTCTTTAATTTGATGCGTATATGTTTGCCATCATTTGTGTGGTCCTCATCTTTGTTTTTGGTCTCAGAGTTTTCATGTGATCCACGAGGACTCCAGAGTAGAGATCCAATTCCCTATGCCATGTGGGCTAGGATTTTCATGTGGTTCCATAAAGACTCCAGAGTAGAAACCACATTCTCTGAGCCAGTATGGAAGAGACACAGTTCTCTGACGAGGAGACTTTTAGACTCCATTCTCCAATGATTGTGAACTCCGATAACGATGTCTCCACGGCTTTTTTCAGTTCGATCCTTCAGATATGGAATAGTTGTCAACATTATTCAGTCTTCTACATGTGATGAGCTAGAGTACTCCCAAGAGGAGACTCATTCAGATAATGTAACTCTAATAGGCGCAGTACAGAGCAAATATTCTCCGATGAGGAAATCCAGTTCGACTCACTCCAACACGTTTGTTCCTCCTCACCTGTACGGCATCAGAAACGTCATAGACATAGACAATAACCGACAGTTGTGTTTGTGTTGAGTCAAGGTTGTAGAAAGCGGTAGTCGGTACTCGGTCGGCAGGGTCACTGACTAAGGATTAACCGGCAGTCGGGAGACTAATTGGATTTAGTCGGCCATTAGTCGATTTTGAATTTTTTAATTATTATAAATATATAAATCAATTTTTATACACATATTCTTATATTTACATTGATTTATACATTTTCTATACTATCATAATGAAATAAAAGAAGTAATTATCTTTAAATATAACATTATTAGAATAAGTTTGCTTTAAAAAAATTAAAAGGTTAAAAAATCAAAAATTCTCTATGTAAAAGTCGGCCGACTAGGCCGATTAGTCGGCCCGATTAGTCGGGTTAAGCGATTAAGGGCCTACTAGGCCTAGTCGAGTCGGTTACCCCACCGACTCGATTAGTCGGGCCGACTAATCGCTTAGTCGGTCGACTTTTACAACACTGTGTTGAGTTGATATTGTATGTAGTGTCTTGTAATGTGAGTTTGAGATTTATTTCTGTTTGTCAAAGATGAACATTGTATGCTCCAGTTTGAGGGGCAGTGTTGGAGTATATGTCACTTGTGTAGATGGGTCCAAGATCCAATTACCACATCCAGTTTCTAGTCCCACATCTACCAGTTGTGGATGTGGAGACTCAGTGGATGTAGAGATAATTCTATGTACTCTGAGTATTAGTTTCTTATTTTTATTTCTTCATATTTGTCTTGCGTAATTTACCCATAGGTCTCTGCTTTATATAAGAGAGCCTAGGGTTCCATGGAATAAACATCTTTTCTATTTTTCCCAACATAGTATCAGAGCAACGATCTTAGACCAGTGCTCCATACCCTAACCTTAATCCTACCCCCTCCCGTCATCGCCTCTCTCTCTCTTTCCAAGATCGCTGCCAGCTAAATCCCTCTTCATCATCGGCTCCACCGACTCTAGCCATCGCAGCCGCAACCCAGCAACCCTGCCGCCCGCTGTAGCCCTAGAGGCTCCTCCGCCTACTACCGCCCTAGCGGCCCCACCACCGTACCTCCTCCTGGTCGTCAGCCTTTGCAGTCGTTGGCTACTTCTCTTCCGCCTCAACGCAGGATTTCGACTAGGCTAATGGATTTGGGTGCATAGGTCTACATATTCATCCAAATCCACGCATGTCTGTGTAGACACTCATTCATTGGTCTACATAACACTAGTAATCTTCCACCAGCAATATGTCAGAAAACAAAGTTAATGTGTCCGCCACAGACTCTTTTCAAGGTTCAGCACCTATTGTCAAGATGGATGGGATGAACTATGAGCTCTAGGCTATGCAGTTCATGAGCCTCATCAAGTCGAATGGTAAGAAGCATATTCTTACTGAGGAGGAACTCGTGGAGAAGACTGGGGTGAATGTCTCGTAAGAGGTGGATGATGCATATGCCAAAGTCTGGCTTTCAGGAAAAATGATGATAGAGATCGCCAATGATGTATTACATCAGCCCACTGCTAAGGCTATGTGTGACATCCTCACAACAACTTACTCCAGGCGAGGAACGAAACCAATATCATTCAACTTCAGCACGTCATATTCATTATCAAGCAGAACGAACAACCTCACCATTTGTTGTATACATCCGTGTGTGGGATGTTAGAGAAGCTCCCAAAGCTTCATGCCCCTCACGGCTACCCCGAAGCAGCAGAAGACATATAGGAATGCTACCATGGTTGGTGTAAATATAGCAGTCCTGGATCCAGAATATGATGATGCTCGCTCCCAGATTCTTGCAGATGCTACTATTCCTCCTATGGAGGAAGCTTTCCGCAGGCTCAGCAGAATCATTGCTCCATCCATCGCCATTAGTCAGACCTCTTCAGCGATGGTAGCCTCCAGAGGCAGAGGCTCTTCTTTCTTTCGCGGTCGTGAAGCTCATGGTAGAGAAGGACACATTCGTCAGCCCTGCACGTTTTGTCATCGCCCAGGTCATACCGAGGAGACATGCTACTCCAAACATGGTTTCCCATCATCAGCCTGTGTAACGGAGCAGGTCAAGTCTCACACTTCTTCTACTTCAGATCAGAGATTTGATGACCTCGTGGCCAGACTGCGAGATATCATGCCTCCTTCACCATCTCCAAGAGGCCATTCAGATGTCGCAGCTTCCGTTTCCGCCAGTACTTCTGCTACGACCAGCACCTCGGGTAGTACTTATGCCTTTACATCTTGTTACGGATCTGAGATTACAGAGCGGATTATGGACTCTAGGGCGACACACCATTTATGTGGAGACAAAGGTCAGCTTATAGCAGATAAGTTCCCCAGGAAGAAATGTGGTGTTAGTCGATGGGACTCATTCCCCGATCACAAGATATGGGGAGATTACTTTGACGCCATCAATGCATCTGCAGAACGTGTTACATGCCCCAGATTTTTATATGAATTTGTTATCCACCAATCAGATTACGAAGGATTTGCATTGTCGAGCTATCTTTGACCCATCGCTTCTTGTTTTTCAGGACATTCTTACGAGCAGGGTGTTTGGTTGTGGTCGTGAGCAAGGTGGTCTTTCTCGACTGGTCCTAACGCCCTATGCAGGTGCGTCCTCTATTTCAACAGGATCAGTCTCTCCCTTAACTTGGCATCTACGTTTTGATCATCTACCACTCCATAAGATGTGTCATATCTTGCTGCAGATCTCACCAGGGTCTTTCTTCCAGTACGAGGCTTGTCAGTTGGGGAAGCGTCATTGGCGACTTTCCCTAGTCGTCAGAGTCAGAGCAGTAGCTCCTCGTTTGAGTTACTTCATATTGACATTTGAGTTCGAGTCGTGTTCCTGATCATCATGGACATAGGGTTTATCTTGTTCAGTTGATGATTTCTCTAGTTTGTCATGGATTTTTTATTGAAAAATAAATCTGAAGCAGGGGATATGATCAAAATTTTATCAATGAAGTGCAGAATGTTTTCTCTTCTTCTGTGAAATTTGTGAGAACGGATAATGCTTTGGAATTCTGTACACGTACTCTATCCCATTTCTCTTCATCTTGTGGCATTATTCATCAAACAACATGCACTTATACTTCTCAAAAAAATGAGCTGGTTGTGCTTGAATTTAGAAGTGAATACCACGCTCCCCGAGGAAAGAGTTGCTAGACTAGGGGGATTAGAGTTACCTTGTTGAGGGAGGATATTTCTTTGTCATTTCTGAGGTGGGGAGCTATATATCACTTACACAATACAAGGAAAGATTCATAGTCATTAGAGTTTGCATATGTAGACTTGTTCTGACTTGGTTATTAAGGAGTCCTGACCATAGAACTGTGGAACTTGGTATTTATTGGGTACTCCAAGATCCAGAAGGGATATCAGTGTTATTATACTTTGCGCAGGAAATATTATAGCAATGTTGATGCCATATTTTTTGAGCATGTGATGTTTTTCTCCCCTACAAGAGACAGATTGGCTTCGTCAGATTCTGATGATGAGGTTTACATGCCACCTTCTCCCACATCTTTGTCTTCTCCTCTACCTATGCATGTTGTATCACTTCAGTCACCACCACCACTTCATCCACCATCACCTTCTACTATACAGTCACACATTATTCCCCCATTACCAAAATTCTATATCCGTCGACATGTCGCTGCTCATGGTAATCGTTCGTTATCCAGCATGCCTCAGATTTGTTCTGATAACATGATTTCTAATAATGCGTCTGAAGATATATCTGTGCAGGGATCTTTACAGGAGAGGCTAGCCCACAAATGGTTGATGCTACCAATAACCTGGATGTACCCATTGCATTACAGAAGCAAAAACGTACTTGTGCCACTTATCCTCTTGCGTCTCAGGTGTCCTTTCATCATCTGACAGGGGACTTTCATAGATTTACAGTTGCTTTATCTGTCGTGGATACCCTATGGAATTACCAGGAGGCTCTGGAGGATAGTCGTTGGCAACTAACTATGGAAGAAGAGATGGTAGCCCTGCAATCACGCGGTACCTGAAGTTTGGTGTCTGCTCCTCCTGGAGCCTCCATTGTCAGTTGCAAATGTGTGTTTACTGTTAAACATCATGCGGATGGGATCCCTGATCGTTACAAGGCAAGATTAGTAGCTCGTGGATTTACTCAGGCCTTGCTGAAATCGAATTTTGACCAAAATTTGGTATTCGATGAAATTAAGGCCATGCTCCTAGGGTGGAGCATGGGCCCGGGACAGCCCGACCCAGCCCGCTGCCCAACCCAAGCCCACTGCTTAAATGGGCGGGACTGGGCTGATTTTTTGGCCCATTTATGAAGTCGGGCCGGGCTCGGGCTTGCATGTACCCAGCTCATCGGCCCACGGGTCGGCCTGACTCATGCCCACATCCAGGCCCGACGGGCCCGCCCACCCGCAGGCACGCGGCCCGCCCACTAATTCCCACCGTGGGCCCCCTAGCCCTAATTCCATTTCCCCCCTACGCGGCCCTCTTGCCTAGCCCTAGTAGCCGCTACCCTCCCATCCCACCCGAGTCCCCAACTCCCCGAGTCCCGACCCCTCGTGACTGTAGCCGGCGTCACCTCTCCCTCACCTCTCCACGGCTCCACCTCCCCTCTCGGCCGCTCCACCCTACCGGCTCCACCTCCCCTCTCGGCCGTCCACCTACGGCTCCACCTCCCCGCGAGCCGCTCCACCCTACGGCTCCACCGCCCCGCGAGCGGCATCCACCCTCCAGCCGCCTCTCAAGTATTTTATGTCATGTTCTGATAGTTTATGTAGTTTTGCTCTACATCTAAAAGAGAAAGGAAATTACAAGCATACGCATGTAGACTTCAACAACGGTCTAAAATTCCTCCTTTTTCGGCCCTTTTTTTGGTATTTCGATCAATAAATAGTTCTACCTTGTGTTAGTTTCATCATCTCAAACTTTACATAAGAGAACCAAAAATTGCAATTACAAAATGCTCAGGAAACCCCTCTAATCCATCATTCTGCGTGGCTATTAATAACATTAAATTCTGCGAGATTCATGGGCCGACCCGACCCAAGCCTGACCCATCATAAGTCGGGCTGGGATCGGGCTTGGGCCCAGTCCTTGATAAATTAGCGGGCCTGGGCCCGGCCCGTGGGCCCGATATTGTAAATGGGCTTGGGCTGGGCTTGGGATGGGCCCGGCCCATGCTCCACCCTACATGCTCCCCTTGAGTTTCACCTAAGATGGCCTTGTTTCTTCAAGTGCATGTTCGTTTCCTCTACTATGTGCTTCCTATTGCTCGACATAGTTAAAAAGATTGTTGAACTGCCTCAATTTCTAGGGTTCTAGATCTAGGAATATCATGCAATAAAGTTGCCTCTTCTTATACTGAAGCAACATCAAATGCAACCTCCAATCAATGAGGTATGATTGTCTGATCGATCCACGTGAACTTCGACATATTTTAGCAAACAAAAAACGCAACATGAACTTCGAATGATGAACCCTATTATGGAGATGGGAGCTCCAAAATTTAATTGGCATTCCTCTTCTTATGAACATGAACTTAAACATGCCTTTCCTTCCTTTTCCTTGCCGAGACCAAGCTTGTCATAGTAGCCATCCCACCTACCCGGTTTCCAACTTGCATATAAAAGCTCCACTGAAGAAGCATGCTTTCCGTCCACTTCCACGCATACCGACCATAATAGGTAGGGTCTTCCCATGCTATCATACATCTACTTCATCATAGCTAAATTTGTTGGTTGTCCTACGCTCCCTTAGCTAGTCCCTAGCATTTCCATCTCACAAACCTATAGTTCACTACTCACTAGGCAATCGCAATCAAATGCAGCTTTCCATACTCCAAAACCAAGTTTTGCCTCCCCTAACAATTAACAAAATGAAAATAAAACAGAATCTTGAATATCTAAACGGCTTGTAGCAATACCATATGGAAAGTTAAAATAGTGAAGAATAAATGCGGCCAAACAAAAATCAAAACATGAATGTATGTGGTTCAAGCAATCCCGAAGAACTGACCTACTCTAGAGAAGTAGGGACCTGCACAAATTATATAGAAGTTTACGAATCGGTGTCCCATCGCTGTCATACATTTATCCTAAAAAATAAATAAACTTCTCAAGGAATACTAGAGGTGTGGATCCCTTCACATAACACAACCAGAACACCCAATCTCACCACTCGACAATGTAAGACACATGAGAGCGTGCATTTGGATCTTGGACATCCATTTTACCCAATTGACTCAACCCTTCACTATTCTCAAAGTGAGAATAAGTTAGTCTCATTTGTTTAACATCAAGTGGCAAAAATTGCCAATAACACCTCAAAAGCGTGTGCCTCAATTCTATATGCTAGAAACCCACATCAATCTTACACGGATTAAACATCTGGAACGGCAGATATATGTATCAACGCAACCCTAACTAATAAAATTGCATCTCAAGATAGAAGTAATGGGAATCAATTGCAAGAGAAAATATGTTACCTTTAAATACGCATTAAGGGTGGGTCTAATCATTTCCTGAACTTCAGCTACAAACTCAGGAAGAGAAAAAGACCTGGTGAAGAACAATTAGCCCACTAAAAAGAAATATAGTAGTAAATAATGATTTGCATCATCGTTATAATAATTAGAAAAAATATGACACAATGAATCTTACGGATCTCGGCGACGTATCTCTTTGAATGATAGAGCAGTTGCCGTCTCTCCAAATACTGTCTCATTCAAACTGTAGAAAAACATAGATCAGATGTGTAAACGGAACTGGAACTTTCAATGTATTACTTAATGTGGGAAAGGCTTAGTTGTTCTTTCATGATAATAACAATACATTTTTTTGAAAGAGAATAACAATACAATTATTACAAAAAAGTATTCAGCAAACCCTTTTTAGAATAAAAAACACGTCAGTTGTCCTTTGAAGTAATAAAACCACCTTGACACCTTAGGTTGTTTTCTTCCAAATTTAGCTTTGACCCATTTTTTAATGTGATAAACAGGAATATTGCACCGAAACAATATGAAATTAAAGCCATCTACATACATCTGTAAGAAAAAGCTTGGGCTCATCAAGTAATGCAGAAACAATTAGATAATATATACTAAGGCCCTAAATGTGGGTTTCGGTCACCATTTCGGTATCGACCAAAACAGAATTTCGGTGGAATTTCGACCGTCATTTCGGTCATTTCGGTCATTTCGGCCGAATTTCGATTTCGATTGGATATCGATATTCGACGGAAATTCGACCGAATTTCGCTGAAATTTGAGGCCATGATATATACTATAATTGCTGGATGGTAACAACTCCACTCCTTGTAACGTCTGAACTGCATGTGGTGACACATCTAATGCTCAACTCATAGAAGGCTGTACCGTGATATATCAACGATATATCACCAATATACCGGTATCGACAGGAAGGAGATATCGACAGTGTTGCAAAAGTCAGCCGATTAGGCCGCATAGTAGGCCCGACTATGCGACTCGGGTGGGTACCCAACTCGAATAGGAAAAGTCAGCCTTTAGTCGCTTGAGCTAATCGGGCCTGTAATCGGGGCCTAGGCTGTCGATTTTTGCTTAGGAGATCCGACAATTGGATCCGGAATCCGGATAGAGTTAAGAGGGTTGTTTAACAGTAACCCTCACAACTCGATCGACCCCCCGAACCCCCCCACCCCCACCCCCCAGTTGCGCGATACCCTGCCTCCAACGTGTCGTCTCGTCGCCTCCAGTGCCCCGTCGACGTCGCCTCCAGCGCCTCACCGTCGTCGTTGCCTCCAGCACCTAACCGCATCACCGCCTCCATCCCTGGGCCGTCAGCGCCTCCTTGCCCCGATCTTTGAATCACGGTTTAGGTTAGTTTTTTTTCCTTAAATTCTCTCTTCTAATTTTCTTAGATTGATGATATTAAACTTAGATGTTAATATACTATTATTAGCAAATAGCAATGCTAGGTTAGGTTTTCTTCATTTTTTTATTTTTGCTTAGGTTGAGCTTAGATGTTATTGCTTAGATTTTGTTATGTTGATCTTAGATGTTATTGTTAGGATATATTTTCGCTTCTAATTTGCAGGTTGATCGAAGATGTTATTGCTTAGATTTTCATTACTAGTTTTTCCATTGTTACGTTAGGGTTTCTTCTATTTTGTTTATGTTAGGAATAAAAAATTATTTTTTCATGATGAAGGCATGTTGGGTATCTTATATATAAGATTACTTTATTGTCTTATTACACTCTGAATGTTCGTTACTTTAGATACTTGTTGATTTGCACAATGGTTAGGTAACTTAAGTACTTCAATTTGTGAGCTTAGTTATTTTTGTGTTTATTGATTGGCTAACATGTAAGTTTGATTAGCTAGTAACTTGTAAGTTTGATTAGTCTTATCTTTGTTGATTAATAACTTGTGAGTTTGTGACTATGTAGATGGCTACACCTCCAACGAACGTCGCTTCTGTTAGCGACTCATTGTTTTACGTGCCGTCAGGATCAACTGATCCTGCATGGCTATATGGTTACCTTTCGAACCGTACGGATCCAAATACGATTAATTGCCGATTGTGCAACAAGGTTGTCAAGGGAGGTGTGTACGGGTTCAAGCAACATCTAGCACACTGAAGAGGCAACATGGCTGCATGTCCCAAGGTGGATGAAGAGACGAAGAAGAAGATGCTTGCATACCTTGATGACGTTGCCAGGAAGAGCCAGAAAGTTATCGATGTTCAAGAGATGAGAGACGAAATTGATATCACTGGAAATGCAGATTCGACAAACAGATCACGAGTATCCGACTCCTTGGAGTAGAATGTCACAATGGAAGGGTTATCACGTCAGATGACCATAAAGATGCATTCTCCAAAGATCATCGTGATATGGACACCCTGTATATAGCCAACTGGGCATATACATCAGCGATTCCTTTTAATGTATTGACGACAAAGCACTTCATGCAGATGGTGGAGGCGATTAGGAAGTACGAACATGGACTAAAGACTCCCACGAGGTATGAGCTTAGTGGTCCACTTTTGAAGAAGGCAGTGAAGAAAATGCATGATGACTTGCAATGTCATCGTAATACGTGGAAGTCGACAGGATGCTCTTTGATGACTGATATGTAGACGGACGTGTGTGGGAGGAGCATCATCAATTTTTGTATCAATTACACCTTGGGGACTTCATTTTGAAGTCCATAGATGACTCAGATGAAGCTCACACTCCAGAATACATCTTCAAGCTGATGGAAGAGTGTCTTAATGAAGTCGGTGCGGATAATGTGGTTCAGATTGTGGCAGATAATGCATCCGCCAATGTAGCAGCGGGAAGATTGTTGCTCACCAAATATCCGCAGATTTGGTGGATTCCGTGTGCTGCGCATTCCATTGTTCTTGCTTTGGAGGACATAAGCAAAGAGACAAAGGTGAGGAGCGCAATCACAAAGGCGAAGAGGCTCACGATGTTCATATACTCTCATGCCAAAAGTCTAAGCTTGATGCGCAAGTTCGCCAACCAGAGGGACATTGCAAGGCCCGGTGAAACAAAATTTGCAACCACTTTTCTCACACTTGAGAGCCTGAATGACAAGAAAGACAAGCATAGATTAATGTTTTCCTCATAAGAGTGGAGGAATCGTAAATGGTACAAGACGAAAAAGAGAGAAGCAGCAAGTTCCATCATATTCTGCCCTACACACCGTACATGTCGTCTGAGGTTTCACTCCATTGGTTCGTCTATTGCATATGGTTGATGCAGATCGACGCCCATCCATGAGTTTTGTCTATGGAGGGCTTGAAGAGGCCAAACGAGAGATAATTGCATCATTCAATGACGTTGAGTTGTCTTACAAATTTTTTGTGGATGCCATTACCTCCAAGACCAAAGGGAGTATCGATACTCCATTGCATTAATCCTTAATCAGTGACCCTGTCAATCGAGTATCGACTGCCACTTTCTGCAACCTTAGATATCGATATCAGGGTGTATATCCATTTACCATGATATTGCTGATAAATGACCGATGTATCGACGATATATCACCATATCGGCCCATATCGATCAAAATTGACTGGATTCTGTACAAAAAATCCTGACTGGATTCAGCGAGACCCCCGTCTGATAGGGTATGGTGTGACAGGGGAGGTACCCATGCACCCCCACAAGGGGGGCAACTTGGCCCCCCTAGCCCCCTCAAGCTCGTTGAATAGGCAGCAAGACCCCTGTATGGTAGGGTATGGTGCGACAGAGGGGGTGCACATACTTGTTCTTCAACTTAGGGATGTCCAATCGAATTTTATTCATCTTCTTCCGTTTTGGAAATATTATTATGAATTATGTCTCTTTTTAAAAAATGCTATTATGCTCATTATTTGTTTGGTTCCAAAAATCGCTCGACGTATTGTTTAAAAATAATAAGTGATGCAATGTAAGTCTTGGATGAACTCCATTTCCAATATCTATAAGTCAACAATCAACATTAACAATGATATGCTCAATGTGACAGATATGTGCAATATAAGGGTCATAGATGATCAAGATGTGTGATATAAGTGTATATTTGTAAGTTATTTAGTGTTATAAGAATTTGGATGAAATACATTTCTAATATCCACAAGTTAGCAATCAACAGTAACACCGATATGTTCGATATGACCGATATATACAATATAAGAATCATAGATGATCGATATGTGGGATCTAAGAGTATATTAGTAAGTTATTTAGTGTTTTAAGAACTTGGACGAACTCCATTTCCAATATCTATAGGTCAACAATTAATAGTACCAACAATATGTTCGATATGACTAATATGTGCGATATAAGGGTCATAGATGATCGATATGTGTGATCTAAGAGTATGTGTTAAGTTATTTAGTGTTCTAAGAACTGGACGTCACGAACTCCATTTCCAATATCTATAAGTCAGGAATCAACATTAACATCGATATGTTCGAAATGACCGGTATGTGTGATATATGGGGTATAAATGACTGATATGCGTGATATAAGTGTGCATTTGTAGGTTATGTGTTGTTTTAATATCTTGGATGATCTTAATTTCTAAAAAAACGGCAAAAAATGACATTTTTGAGCCATTTCCGACATTTCCACCGATACCGGCGATATATCCCGATATATCATTTTACGAACAGACTGACATGATATCGATATGACCTTCTATGGCTCAACTAATCCGTACATATTTAACCATTAATGCATGGCATCCTAAGCTCATAAATTTTCTTGCAACATCCATATAATGGCTTGTGGTTTAGTTCATCTCGCATTCCCCACGTAAGTGATAAAATTGTCATCTCTATGAAGAGTTGGCTACAGTTTGATCAAGAATTTCATAGTGGAGTCCATCAAGGACGAAATCATAAAATTCTCATCAACGTTACATTTATAAAATACTACTAAGTTAACCTTGATATCAAGGTTGCAAAAGTCGGTTGTCGATCGTGTCACTGACTAAGAATTAATAAGCAGTCGGGCGATTAATCGGATTTAGTTGGGCTTTAATCGACTTTGAATTTTAAATATATAAATCATTTTTTAACATATATTCTTATATATTTACGTATATTTGTATATTTTTTATATTATCGCAATGAAATAAAAGAAGTAACTGAATTTAAATAAAACATTATGCGTACGAGAACAAGCTTGTTTTAAAAAAAGCAAAAAAGTAAAAAAGATAGGGAATCTCCAAGCGAAAATTGGTCGACTAGTGGTCCTAGTCAAAATTAGTCAATACTCAGTCGACCACCCCACTGACTAGATAAGTCAGACCTACTAGTCGGGCCAGTCGAGCAACTTTGACAACATTGCTTGATATGATAGGGTTCAAGTTAGGTGTGGTCTTTATCAAACTAAGTTTGAGCCAAATTGAGTGTGATTGACTTCAAAACCGAGGTTATGAATTGACTTTAAGCCTGAGATGTAGTCAACTAGCTCATTGAACTCAATAGATACCATAAGCTTGCGCACAGGAATGACATCTGCAACTTCTTCAGGCATTTCCTAATCTAACATTGCCCGCTTACAACTAACAACACACAAGATGGTATTGAAAATTATGAAGCATTAATTAATTACGGCACAAGTTCTTCTAGGTCATCTTTTCGGTTCACATATATGGTTTATGAAAAAAACCAACAGGAAAATATACTAATAAAAAAGTTTACTCTTGAATTTTGTGGACAACAGGATGATCGCTAGTTTCCCAACGCTCTCGCATATCCTCTGCCAGCTGCAAAAATAAGAACCGTTTATATCAAAAAAAGCACTGCAGTTTTGCTGAGTAGATTATATTTGCAAAGAAACTCACCTCTTGGCTCTTTGTAACAACAGGTTCACTAATACCACTGATTCGCTTAAATACAGGATGTGCTCGCATCTGAAAAGGAACAGTTCCAAGTAACAATAATGATATAAGAAAGAAAAATGCTAAAGGCAAACAGAAAGAGAGGGAGAGAAGGAAAATTAGAATTTCTCCTTAATTTGCCACCTTTTCTTTAAATTTTTCCCACTTCTTGCCCAAGCGTGACTGTTTTGAAGGTAAAACAACAATGTCAGTTCTTGAGCTTATTTCTCCATTTGACACTGAAGCAGAAGCTTCTTGCATGCGTCTTTTTTTTGATGGGATACCACTGAGTTCATCTTTTACAACATTGTACCCTTTTTTAGCAAAGTCCACGACCCTGGCATCCTTAATTTTATGAAAAGCTGCTGAAACTGAGTCAGTAGCTGATTTCAACTTGGTAAATACTGTCTCAGAATAGCTAGCCGACTCATTAGATTTGCTAGATTCAGATCCCTGCACATTCTCTGTTCCAGAGGCAGCATCAGCATTGCTTTTAGAACTAGACGGATTTGACTGACCAGTGGCTGAGCTCGAAAATCCCTCCTTTCCAAGTCCTAATGACTCCTTCACCTGCACAAAAAATTAGAAAGATACAATGAGAATGAAAGTTGTTTTAGAAAATAAAAAAAGTTGCAGATTACCTCAGCTTTTGTCGCAGATATCTTATCTTTCACATTAACAGAGACCTAAAAAAACAGCCAAGCAGCCATCAATTATGCATCCTTCTCATTTTATCTTCTATAGGCACTGGTGTACAAAATTATATATCGATACTAGAAAACATATTGCCAAAACTCATACACCCCCACCCTTCTCCAGCATGTAACATGACGATAAACCAGGAAAATGAATCTTCCATGGTTTTGGCAAAGTTGTACGTGCTAACATGCCAGTCACAGGAAAATTAGTCTTCCATAGTGTTGGCAAAGTTGTATGTGCTAACATGCCAGTCATGTTAGGAGCATGCTGCTCATATCACTCATATTGCCATAATGGAGGGATGTGCACCTTCATACCATTCATTTTCCATGTTTAGTCATATACATCATTATTATAAGCACTAATGATAAATCATCAAATAAGCTGAATTGTTACTTTATAATTAATCATACTACGATTACTTAAAGATAAATTTATACCAAGTGTGAATCTGTACATCTTTAGTTGGATTGTTGAAGTGTTTATAAGACTTGGAGATGTACAATGTCAGTATTCTTAAGCTTCACTTCTCTTTTATTATTCACATGATTTAATTAGAAACTGAATAAAGTGCTTTCTTCCAGTGTTTGTATTCTCAAGGGTTGAGGTGTGTAGATTGTGTTCATAATTGGGTTGAGGTTTCGCTTCTAGTTCTAGCTGGATTGCCTTCTCGTATTCCAGATTAAGTTTCATTTCTTCAAAGGTTGAGGTGTATAAATTGGTCTTCAAGCGTTCCAGCTAAATTTATTCGCATCATTTGACATTGGTTATAAATTGGAAAAGCAATTATTTGATCATGATATGACTCATTAGAAGGCATCCCATTTACCCAACAATGTGCGTTGCCATTGGTTGTTTGGGCCTGGGTTTCGGGGATGTGAATGAGAGGTGCTGCTGATCTTCAGCTGTGATGGGGTGATTCAACAGCTCAAGGTCAGGCAGATATGAAATCAGCATGCAGGATGACCCCAGTTCTGGGTGCAGGATATTTTGCCTATGTTGCCGAAGACACCAAGCTGCTGCAGGTTGCTGAAGCTGTGGATGAACTTCTCAGGAAGCTGTGCGATCAGAGAACTTTCCAGAGTTTGATGTTGAAACTGCTTGTGAAGCAGTTTTAATAGGGGTCAGGTATTGTTGCTGTCTTTGCACCCGGCTGCTGGGAGAGCAACCCTTTTGTAATAATTGAGTTGTATGTTATGGTTGGCATTACTTGGCCCTTTGTTTGCAGGGGCGTGTGACCGTAGGGATTTATCATGTGGAAGAGTTACTGCTGAAGGCGCTCTGTAAATGTTTGGCAAAATACCTGTGAGAATGGTGCCCTGAAGGTGTCCCGTAAAACGATTGTGAGAGCTATGGAAATTTGTTCCAGGGGGGAATGAGAGAAAAATAATGGAGAAAGAAGATAACTTCCCTTTGCTTTCACCATCGGTGCCTAGAGAAAAAAGGATATGAAAAAGGATAACGAGAACAGAATGGATAGTAAAGAACAAACAAATCTAATTTTCTTTGTCCAGCGGTGATCCTATTCCAGTTAAGGTACAGGTTGGGGATGGAGTTCATGTTGTGATTTTTATCGAGAAGAATGACAATTTTATGCAAAGACCATCGTACTACGCTCGGTAGATTGGTTTCACATTCCAGGTCTGATTTGATGAAGTCCAGGAACTTCTTAAAGGACAATAGAATATAGACTGACAGAGCACGTGCATTGAGTAACTTCCAAATTCTTTGGAATATTGGATGACAATCATAAAATGGTATCTTTACTTCAGACCCAACCCGACGACATATTCCTGTTTGGAGTGGTCTTCGAAGCATGTGAGTATATAAGCTAGTTATGTTGCATTGCAGTCCGGATGCAGTCTAAATTTTGCAGGGGATATTGCATGCAAGGTCCTAAATGTCGGTTTCGGTCACCATTTCGGTATCGACCAAAACAGAATTTTGGTGGAATTTCAACCGGAATTTCGGTCATTTCGGTCATTTTTTGTACTAAGACCCCCATATTTCGGTCATTTCGGTCGAATTTCGATTTCGACTGGATATCGATATTCGACAGAAATTCGACCGAATTTCGCTGAAATTTGAGGCCATGATTGCATGATGGATATGTGCAAGTGAAGAAGTTGGTCAAAAATAGGTCTCAAAAGAGGTTACGGATAGGTAGTTGGAATATTAACACTATGATTGGCATATGGTTGGAGATAGTAGATACAATGGAAAGAAGGAAATCTCATATAATGTCTCCACGAGATAAATTGGATCGGAGAGAAAGCAAGGGAGATCCAAAAGACATGCTTTAAATTATGCTATCCAGCAAAAGAGAAGGGTAGAAATGGTGTTGGCATGTGCTCATAAAGATTTGAAGGATAGTGTGGTTGAGGTGCAACGATTTGTGGATCGGATTATTTTGCTAAAAATGATGCTTGATGAAGAAATTCTTAATAACATCTCAGTTTATGCACTGCAAATTAGTTTAGAGAAAAGTATTAAACAAATTTTTGGGGTGGATTTGGATAATATTATACGAGGAATCCCACAAAGAGATGATTTGCCTAGATGACGATCTTAATGAACATGTGAGGAAGGATGCTTTAGGGTATGCTAGTGTTCAAGGAGGTCATAGCTTCAGGGATAAAAATGAAGAGGGAAAAGTCATTCTGGATTTTGTAACGGCTTATGACCTTTTCATAGCAATGTTTTTTTGTAGCTGACCCTACTTAATGTGGGAAAATGCTTTAGTTGTTGTGACCTTTTTATAGCAAACATTCTTCAAGAAGAGGGAGGAGCATTCAATTACTTATAAAGTGGCCCAACTAAAACACAAATCGATTATTTTGTGATGAGGAGAAAAAAAATAGTTGTGTTGCAAAGACTGCAAAGTAATCAAGGTGAGAGCTTGACATTTCAACATCGCTTATTAGTCATGGATGTGCAAATAAAAGTATTGTTAAAGAAAATGATTGTTCCAAACATAATTAGAACTAGATGGTGAAATCTTTAATTGAAGCCATCAAGCTTCAAGGATGAGACTTTAGAAGAATTATCTTGGGATGGTAACAGAAGTGGGAACGAGAAGTGGGAGGTGACAAAATCTTGCATCTGAAGGGTGACCAAAGAAATGCTAGGCGAGTCTAAGGGCGGAGTTTCTGGCCAAAAAGAAGCCTTGGTGTTGGAGTGAGTAAGAGAAGCTTAAATTAAAAGAGCTAGCTTTAAATGTATAAGGATAGAACAGAAGAAATTTTCACAAACAACAAAATAGCAAAGAAGGAAGTAAAGAAGGATGTAAGTGAAGTTAAGCCAAAAACTTATGAAGTTTTGTACAAAAATATTGACTCTGTAGAGGGTCAAAAGGATGTATTCAAATTGACCAAAGCAAGAGAAAAATAAAGATCAAATATCTTTCCCAAACGAGATGCATTAAAGATGAGAAAGGATATGTGTGTGTTACTTAGAATGATAAAGAGACTATATGGAAGCACTATTTGCATAAGATTTTCATTGGGAGGGGAATAAAAAGATCACTTTGGAAGATCTAGCTAATAGTGAATGTTACATGAATCGTGCAACCTAGTGATGCAGATAATGGTGAAAAAAATATTTTGACGATGGAAATATTTTGTGGAGAAGAGTTTAGAGGGCGGGAGGAGAAAATACGCCGGTTGCGCGGGATTTCGGAGAAGAATTGTGAAGATTGTGTTAAGAGAGAGAGAGAGAGAGAGATCTCAATTTTAATATATTCTAAATTGTTTGAAACAAATGCCTACCGCCCCCTTTAAATAGGAGGGGTGGTGTTACAAAATTAGAAAGAGAATCAAATTCAAATTAAATAAAAACCTAACCGATTCTAATGACTCTAATTGACTTCCTAATTTGACTCTAACTAAAATTATCTACCAGAAATGTTGAGATTGCAATCCCAATTTATTTAAATATAATAAGAAATTATTTAAAATAACTAATTCCGGACGGGAATCCCTGATTTTGAAAAATCTCAAAATCTGGGAAGGCTTCAATCCGATTCAATCTGAAATTGTGGCTCCAATCTCCTCAATTTGAACAATTATGTCTTCTTTTCAGCATTACGTTTATAATTTCTTTCCACATGGAGGCATGGTTGCAATTTTTCTATCTCTTTACTTAAAGAAAACCATTTATTTAAATTTTGAGAAAAATATTTACCCTTCCAGAACTTGCAGAACTCCAGAAAATATAATTGCAACAGCTTAATCTTTCCAGAGGCTGATCTGGAATTTATTTTTTGAGGGGCCCTTTGGTAAGTTCTACAAATATCAATGATCTTATGCATTTTATTTGGAATATGTGTGCACCATAGAATTTGAACAGGGGCATTTCCAGTAGCTTCTTTCCATAAGATTCCAATGACGTGTGAACCACTATAACATTTGCAACTATTTAATAAGTTGATAGCTGGATTTTCATAACATTGGTTCCAGTTGTAAAGCCCTTTTATCATCTGCTTTCTCGATATCTCCCCTCTGGTAATTACATCCAATTTCTGGAAGACCCCTGGGCGATTTCAACAGAAAAGCATCATCCGTATTTTCTCCCAACATCCCCTATGTATGGGATTCGAATCCCCTTAGAATGAGACTGTCAATCTCGACTAGGGCTTCTTTCCCTCTCAGGTCCAGCAGCGACGGTATCAACCAAGATGGTCCTTGCAGTAGCACCAACAGAGGGTATAGCGGGCAGCTTTGATCTTTCCAACGATGGAACCTCAACCATCAATGGTGCAGGAGCCTAAGAGAAAGGTGATGGCGTCAATATCGGTACCCAACGATGGGGTATCAGTTCCAGCAATGGGACGATGTCGCGGATGGAGAAGGCAACGGTGGAAAGGTCGAGCGCCCTTCTTGTTGCTGCGATGATGGGGTGTTCGAATTGTAGGGCCTCGATTGGTGGGAATGGGGTCTCCCACAAGGGTAGACATTGCAGCGTGTGAGCCGGTGGTTGCCGCATGTTGGAAAAGGTTCCAGAAGTGTTGGATGCATGTCTGAAATTTCCTGGGCAACAGGATGAAACATGGCCAAAGTGTCGTTGTCGACATCCTTTTTATTTCTTCTTCTTTGTTTCCTATGTAGAACAAATCTACAACTTTGTATTCTTCATCTGTAGGTTGGCACGCGGTTGTGCTTGGTATAAGTTGCCACGACATCGGTAACAAACTAACACCCTCTTGGATAACGACCTTGGATGGTGATGATGCGGGAACGGACTTTGGTGGTGGCGGTGATGCTGCCTCCTGTACAGCAACTTCGCTCGTGAATAAATCGGCAATTTCATATTCTTCAGCCGTACTTTCATCAAAGATTGGTCATGTATCCTCATTGTTTTGTTGTACCACAGTTGTATCAATAAAATCTTCTTCGGAACCGAAATATCTTTGTTCTCTTGGTTGAAATCGGGTTGCACAGAAGATGCAACGATCTGATTTTTGTTGTTGACGATTGATTCTTCTTCGATTAGCGTGTCTAGTCACAGTAGTAACTTGAAACTTGCTAGAAGATGATTCTTGGACTTATGTTGACGTGAATGCGTGCCATGAGAGAGGCAGCTTAGATCGAACTTCAAGCGCCAATATGCAATAGGATCGTTGAATCGTAAGAACGATTCGATTGCCATGCTTTGATACCAAATGATGCAGATAAAAAACAACCACTGAAAAAATATTTTGACGGTGGAAATATTTGGTGGAGAAGAAATTAAAGAGCGGGAGAGAAAATGAGCCGGTTGCGTGGGATTTTGAAGAAGAATAGTGATAATTGCCTTGAGAGAGAAAGATATATCTCAATTTTAATATATTTTGAATTGTTTGAAACAAATGCCTACCACCCCTTTATATAGGAGGGGTGGGATTACAAATTAAAAAGAGAACCAAATTTAAATTAAATAAAATCCTAACCTATTCGAATGCCCCTAACTAACTTCTTAATTTGATATCGATTACAAAATTAAAATTATCTGTGAGAAATATTGAGATTACAATCTCATTTTATTTAAATAAAATAAACAACAAATTAAAATAACTCATTACGGACATGAATCACTAATTTTGAAGAAAACCCCAAATATGCAATGGCTTCAATCCGGATTGACCTGCCAAATTGAGAAATATTGCATCACCTATAGACAAATGGAAAGGAGGGAAGTAAAGGAGGCTTTGAAGGTTATAAAAAATGGGAAAAGTGTAGAATCTAATGACATTCCTATAAAAGTATGGAGAGTTCTATGTGAACGTGATTTGACTTGGCTCATAAATTTATTTAGTGTTATTTGACAAAGCAAGGAAATACCTGAAGAATCGAGGAGAAGCATTGTGGTGTATCTTTATAAGAAAATAGAAGGCATTCAAAGTTATTCTAATTACAAAGGTATCAAAATGATGAGTCATACTGTGAAACTTTGGGAATGTGTGATCGAAGGAATGTTGAGATAAGTTTCCAAATTAAGAAAAAATCAATTCAAATTCATGACAAGTCATTCAACTATTGAAGTTATCCACTTGGTAAAGAGAACAATGGATATTTGTAACGCTAAAAGGAAGAACCTTCTAGGATTTTTTATTTGGAGAATGTTTATGATTCAATCCCACCAAAGATATTATTGAGAGTTTTGGAGAAGAAACTAGTACATATCCTATACATGAACCTTATAAAGGGTATGCATAATGGGGCTTTATCTAGTGTAGGGATCCACTTTAGGAAGACTGGCTATTTTAACATCAGCATCAATCTGCATCAAGGTTCAGCGTTGAGTCCATTCTTTTTTTCTTTGATTATGGATGAGTTGACGAGTCACAATCAGGATGGCATACCTTGGTGCATATTGTTCGTCGATGATATTGTGTTAATCGATGATATTAGAGATGGAGTTAATGATTGAGGTTTGGAGACATGCCTTAGAGACTAAAGGACTTCAAGTAAGTAAGGCTAAGACTAAATATTTGATGTGCACATTTGATGAAAGCAGTGGTAAAGGAATTGAGGTGAGGATAGGAGACGAAACCATTCAGAAGAAAGATTCCTTTAAATGCTTAGGATGTATTTTGCAACGAGATGGAAAATCGATGCATATATAATGATATAATAAATGCAGGTTGGCTAACATGAAAACGAACCTTTGTTGTTCTACGTGATAAGAAAATTCCTTTTAAAAATTAAAAAAAAGTATTAGAAAACAATCGCGAGGCATGCTATGCCCTATGAATCTGAATGGCAGCATGTGAAACATAGAAATCAATGGAGAATGACAATAGCATAAATAAAAAAGGCTAAGATGGATGCGTAGTCATACATCAAAAAATTGGATTCATAATGATGCAATCAGAAGGAAAGTTGTGTGCATTGATAGATTAAGAAGAGAAAAAAACTTAATATTGTTTGTCATTTGCAAAAGACATTGGCAATGCACCATTTATGATGTAAGATTTAGGATGTTGAACCGGCTAAGAGAGGGCAAGGGAGGCAAGATACTTATTGGAAAGAGATTATACGAATGGCTCTTAATTATTGGGATCTAAACTCAAGAATGACCCAAGATAGATCTGAATAGAGCACGAATCCATGTAGCCGATCCTACTTAATAGGGGAAACGGCTTTGATGTTGTTGATGAGGATGGTAGGAAAGGAGATATCTTGGATGGTATTTTGATGGAAATTAGAGGGTATAAAGAAAATTGTAGTGCAATAAACACTCAAGTTTATTTACACAACACAGAAATGGCTTGTTATGCAAAAACTTTGCAAGAATTTTTAATTAAACCAAGAAATGGGGTCAATTTAAAAAATAGACTTGAATTTCAACTAACTAGCTTCTTGCAAGTATCAATATGATATATAAGATGATAATCCAAGAGATAATTGCTAGAAAAATTGACTTATAGATTAAACTCATCAAAAAATTGACAATACAAGTATAATTTAAAGACATCGAGAAAAGCAGAGAATATTTTCACATGAGAGAATTTAAAAATCATAGAAATAGCTCCCAAGCACAATACATGCAAACTTTTATTCGTCTTCGGCATTGAAGAATCACACTAAAAATCACGGAATTACTTCAAATGCATGGAAATTCATGTGGTGTAGTTTTATTAATGTGATACAATTTTTAGCTAAATTGCATGTTTTTTGGAAGAAAGTCGATGCTTATATCTCCACCATCTCAAGACTATACCTTCCCTCGATTCTGGAAAACCACCTCATTCTGCCTTTCAATTTTTAAAACTTGCTTTGAATATAGGAAAGGAGAGATGGTGTGAGGGCATGTCCTGCTAATTCTCACTTCATGTTTTGTATTTGTATTTGTTTTTTTGATGGTATGTAAATCATGGCAGTGTTGATTGATTGTCATGTTGGCCATGCATATTTGTTTTTACCTTAGTTTTACTTTTTATTTCTTTAAGGGCAACTATAACAATAATATATAGCTTATTGTTTTCTATTTTTAAGGCTATATGTCTATCAATATGCAATATCATATTATCACGTCCGCGTCTTGGAAATTGATAAAACAGGTGGCACATGTCCTGTATCTGGGTTAGTTGGTAAAAAAGGTGGCCCTCAAGCGATCCTCATCACCAATGATTGACATATTTATACCACTAAAAAAAGTTCCCATAGCCCTGAGTAATAATTAAGGATTCAAGAACAATTTTATCACCAAGTTGCAATATTTATACTATTTTTTTGATTTCCGGGATTTCCTCGGCATTCGGTTGACAGTGCCATTTCTGGAAATAACAAAACGGTGCCGGCACCCAAATCCGTAACTAAAACCTACCACTAATAAACCACAATGCAATCACCAGAAATAGGATATGATCTCAAGATAATCAGGCCATCTGTGCAAAATCCATCAAATAAGAATGTTGAACATTTGATGCATGTATTCCTTCCAAACTAACCTTCTTTGCTGTGCTCTCAGCCTCTGCCCAGATACCATCCACCTGCTTGTATAGCTTCTCCGTTGTCTGTTTAGTTCTGCATTCGCCAGTTCACCATCTCTTCTAAATCAGAGGGGTTCCTTTCTGTCAGCTTCGACATACAATGTATGTCTCAAGCTATAGATAGAAAGACAAGTGATGGGCTGGTGAACAATAGTTCACTGATTACCTGGCTTTCAAGTCTTCTTTGATTCCTCCAACTTTCTCGTTTAGCTCCTTCACTGACTGCTGGAATTCAGAGTTACTGCCACAATGGCATATCAATTAGGCTTTTCATATAGATGGTTTAGATTAAAAATATTAAATTAGCTATAAGACATTGATAAATACATTATCATCACCAATACCTTGACTTCCACGTTCCAGGATACTAAATCTAATGGTTTTCATACAGTTTTTCATGAAATTGAATACTTTGGGATTTTATAATATATGTATAAAGGGGAGATAATTGATGTCATAGTGCAAGAAAGAATGGCAGTATATAAACAAAATGAGAGGAAACAAAAGGCAATTCAATAAACTCTTTAGCTGTGAGAGTCTTCCATTTAACATAGTGCACTTTACAATTCTCATAGTCACTGGCATATTCGCGAGCCACGTTTACCGGCAAAGAAAATTTGGATTGGTGGCATGCATGCAAACTCTGAAACGTAAGGGGGGAAAGGCAGAACAGAGATAGTGCTGGAACATTGACTTCCAATGCAATTCTTAAACCAATAACTTCTTTTGTAAGGAATTCCGTGAAAAGGAAAGATGGTACCGCAACCAAAAGCTAAAAATGCAACGGAGAATTTCTTACGCTATTCATCTTGACTCTAGCTACTTCTAGTTAACTTAAAATCGATGTTAACATACACATTTAAAGGGGTTTAATGCCGTACAGTTGGGTTTGATCTTCGAAATGTTTCCTGATAAGATGAGAGTGGAAGAAGTCATGTGGTGGACCAACGCTCTGCCAGCATTCCTCCAATTGTTCCTGGCTTCCAGCAACAACCCCAGGGCACTTATTAATTGGTGTGCCGGAAATTTAACAGTGTTTATTGGTTTTTAGTCCTTTACGAATAATTTCAATTTGTAATCACCACGCCAAACTTATTACGACTCACCCATCACCATGGAGGTTTCATAAAGAACAAACAATGCAAATTGAACCAAGTAATAAACACGTAAAATGGTTGTTTCTGCTTCTGTCAAAGGGAGGTTCCATGGTCTCAATTCAAAATCTCAAGCGCAAAATAGCATTATCAGTACTATAGAAAACTATCCAACACAACACTGATTGCAGCTACTACCTAGTCGCCTCCCCTTTCACTTGCTTCTTGAACTCGTTGAAGACGCTGAACTCACGAGAACTGGAAGGCCTACCATCAGTGAACAATCCATAACGGCTACCTGCAACCTATCCATGACAAAATAGGATCTTGATCATGGCCAAAATTCAACAAAAAAACGCCTTTCCGATGTGATTATGCAAGAAAACGCGATCACCTTCCCCGCATCTGAAATCCGAACAATACTAACTTTTTAACAACAAATGCACAAAAAAGGGAACGCATTCAACGTCAGAAATGCCCCTGAGTCGAATCAAGAGAGCTGTAATTTGTGAACTCGCAACTGGCGATCGACACCAATTTTCGATCAACATCAATAAGAACGATCGGTCAATATGGGTTTTTCTGCTGCAAATAATCACCTGACGGATGCGGGACTGCAGGAGCGAGTGACGCAGCTGGCGATTAGAGAGTAGGAGGTCGCGGACGAGCTTCCTGCTCGCCATCTCTCACGCACTTCCGAGTACAAGGGGGCTTGGAGAACAAGCAAAGAGGGGGTCGAGATGGTGATACGGGATGCGAAGAATTAGGGTGGAGGTGAATAGGTGCTGGTGCGGGCACGCGGGACGCGGAGGAGATGCGGGGAGCGGGAGCAGCCACACGCGGGCGGGGGTTAGGGTTTTATACGTGAAACTATTTGTCTTAGGTTAAAAGCTGGAAGGTATCGATGATATGCTTTGGGTTTGGATGATGAAAGCATGATCTAATGATGTTGTTATTAAAAGGAAACAAGTCTCCGTTCGATTGTGATACAAATGATAATGGATAATGGAAGCATATATGAAATGGAGATATTACATGACTTAGAGGCCAAGTAGTTGTCAGGGTGCATTTGATTAACGGGTTAAGGTGGGTTAAATTGGTAGAGGGTAAATGTTTTTGGGTTTTGGTGTTTGGATAGAGGGTTAAACTGGGGGTGGGTTAGAAGTGGGTTTGTTGTGATATGCTTGTATTGAAGTTTGAAAAAGTGAGTAGTTATTGTGATATAATTGTATTGAAGTTTGGAAATGTGAGTAGAAGTGGAGTGCTTTATATTTTTTATATGATATGATGGTGTAATATATTATTTTTTATAGGATTGATGACATATTATTTATTTAATTTTTTTAACCACATGAGAGAGATGAAGAGTGGTTACCCCTGCAATCGAATGACCCCTCGGAGAACTTCCGCCATAAATATATTCTCTGTTGAATATAATGCCTAAGAAGGGATGCGAGTTTTGTATGAAAAAGAAATGATGAGTTTCAATAAGGCGATGAAATGTAGATTTTTCAGCATCTATAATAGTACAATCAATCAATCACATATATCCTAAAATTGATTATTATCCTCAAATGCAAGCAATGCATATGTTCGATATTGGCATTTTCTTTTGTGCTTTCCATCAGAATTGGACTAAATTGCATTTTTGTTGAAAGAAGAAAAGTGATCATTACGTTTTATATGAAGTTTACCTATTCTAAACCAAATTGATTTTCCATTTTTTATTAAAAAGGTATATAGCTTTAGATAGTTTGTCTTTTCAATCAATTTATCGTAATATCACATCGTAATGCAGGATGATCTGCATTATTACCACCCCGCATATATATATAGGGATAAATGGGGCTGCCCCCTAGGAGGAGCTAATTTGGCTCCCCCGCCCTATTTTCACCATTTTTTTATTATTTTTTTGAAAATTTTCTCCATGAATATTCATCACTATATCTCTATATTATGCTATTAAAACTTCATGCGAAACAGAGACTCCTACGGCCTCCATCCAGACAGTCATTTTTTAACGGTAACAGGATTTTTTAAATCGACCCCATTTGGATGAAGGTCGTAGGAGTCTCTGTTTCGCACGAAATTTTAATAGCATAATATAGGGATTTAATAATGAATTTACACGATTTGAGATTTCAAAAAAATAAAAAAAATATGTCAAAGAGTGGCGGGGGGAGCTAAGTTAGCTCCCCCTAGGGGGCATACACATTTTTCCCACATATATATAGGGAAAAAGGAAGGTGCACCCGGTGGTGCAGCCAACTAGGTGCACCCGAGCTTTTTTTCATTGGTTTTTTTTATTTTTTTGATGGAAACTTATGGGGGATTTACTTAGTTTATTTTGTGGAATGCGTGTTTCAAATTTCATGCAAAACAAACACTCCTATCATGCCCATCTAGATATGGTCAATTTCAAAAATTCTGAAACCGTTAAAATGTAATAGTCTTGATGGAGATGATTGAAGTGTCGAATTAAGTTGATTTGTTTATGACACAATGGTGATATATGGTGATCTAAATCCCTCTAGGTTTCATTTCAAAAATATCAAATATAAATGGAAAAATGCCTGGGTGCAGCTAAGTTGGGTGCACCCCAGGGTGCAGCTTCCTCAATCCCATATATATATATATATATATATATATATATATATATATATATATATGCAAATCCACGCCATATTATTAGTTCTTATTTTCATTCATTTTCCATAGCAACACATCATAATGTAGATGAACCATGTTGTCATAGATGTATTCAGTTGAAAGATAGCGCACGAGAAAAGTTCTTCATCATGGACTTAAACAAATTGGGGACAAGAGGTCACTTATTGTTGGACATTCATAAACTACAGGAAAGTGTACTATTTACCACAACAAGGTTGTTATTACATGTGGTGTCGATGTAGTCCCATGACGAAATAAGACACTTAGCACCACATGCAGTCGCAATGTAGTGCCACGTAGTTGTGATTTAGTATACAATCACAAAGTAATTACATGTGATCACATTTCGTAATTGCATCGCTGCCCTTTCTCATTCTAGTGACAATTTTCCTCAATCCTTATTTGCACCCTCCGGCCTAAACCCTCATTCTCCTCCCACGTCCTCTTTTGTCACATCATTCGCTCACACCCTCTTTGATGGTTGCCAGTTTCGTTACCCCTCTCCTCCATGTCCCCACCACTTCCTCCTCCTCCCATATGTCCCATGTCTCTCTCCATCTGTCACTTCCTCTTCCTTTATAACCATTATCATCTTCTCCCAACACATCCTCATATTTTTCTTCCTTCTATACCACCACCATCTCCTCTACATCCACATAACCATTATCGCTTACTCGAAGTATTTGGCTACTTCACATGTATCTTTGAGTGATGGTCAGCAATCCAATCCTTGGTGTTTGCATCGTAAGGACAAACCATTCATGCGAGCCTCTAGGCGTGAAGTAGGCTTGTATTTCCCATTCACGCTAGAACCTTACCACTATGCGCGAGGATGCCTTTAGCCCATAGCGATACATGCAGTAGTTCATAGATGATGATTATTCATTTTTAATGTATTTTTATTTTTAAATATTTAATGTTGTTACATCTTTAAACGCCCATAGCTGACTTGCTTTAATTCAGCTTCATCTTAAAAGAGAGCATGTTATGGTGAAGGAACTTTACAAGGTGAGGAAATGGTTCCATGATTCTAAGGAGTGCAGATGCACTTGTATGAACCAGCCGGATCAATGGAGAATCCTAGATGGTGTCTACAAAATTTTCATGACTCTCATTTAATTCTATTTAATAATTAACATACATAGTTACTTAAAAGCTTTATTTGAAATTTTGACTTGGAAAATACCCATGTCATCCATCCTTGCAACACTAGAGAGAAAGGCTACAACGCCTTGATAACTCTTGCAACTATCAAGTCATTGATAACATTTATAAAGGTGAAGAAGACTATCATCATTAAGTTAGATGGTGCCATTGATTAGGGCAGGCTAAGGCTCATGGTCATGTGTTGTGAATTCAATATAGATATGTGTCATACTTCTGATGATTTTTGGAGGTGGAGTCGATACAACAATCACTTTTCTTTCTTATGATTTTGAAAGGTGTTACGAGGCAGAAAGGACAAATAGAGGGAAGTAAGAGATCCGATCGATCAAATGTGATAATAGCTTCATGTTTGTAGGAAAAGAAACAATGCATGTGAGTACTTTTTATTATTATAGCAAATTATATTATTTTTCCACCATGCGATTAATATTTTCAAAATAACAATATTCATCTAATCAATGTGAGCCGACATTGGAGGAATCATGGACAAGCCAGACTATAGAGTTAACTCCCTGTGAGTCTATGGACATCCACCTTGGATTATACATAGCTATCAATGTATTGTCTCCACCAACCAGGTACTCTTCAAATTTCACAAAAATGTTAAACGACTTGTCAACATTACTGCATGATGGGGAGTAGGATGGAATCTATTGAGGTGCAGTTGGCCACTCGAGGTAAAAATTATATTATATATTCTACTACATATAATTCTTTATGAAAAGTAATAATCTAGTGAGGATGACTATGATAACATCAAGGACGGAAATGAGGATAAGAAGATGATGAACATACAAGCAATGGGGAAAGAGATGTCATGGAGGAAGAGTCGTGGTCCGCGTGAGGGACAATAACTTGAGAAGAGAAATGGACAGACAAATGGAGAAGAAAAGGACCGGGAACTATATTTAAGTAGGTGGAGAAAATGAGAATGGGTGTTGCAATGTAAAATATTATCTCCACACTAATACTCCTTTCGGAAAGAAATGTTGTAGTAGGTAGTTTTGTCTACGGAGATGATTATTCATGATGTGTGAAGTTCCTAGTCGATGATACCGACATTGGTCGAGTGGATGTCTTCAGTTTGATGGAGGGTCATGGTGTCAACCTAATTATACTGTAAAATCAATTATATATATAGTCTAACTTTCAAAAGGGTTTACTAATGAAATATAATTGTATATTATATTATCTTATTTTTGTAAAATGGTTCAAAGTCCAATTTAGTACATTTTTTGGGTTAAGGTTTTATTCTCAAACATGTATGTTATACATGTATTTGGTATCTAATTTTAAGTTAAATTTTTTATATATTTGTCTTTATTTTATAATTTATTATTATTGCATAAATTATTAGACAATTATTGAGAATTTTAATGAATTTTATTTGTCTTGTATGTACCCAGTAGAAAATAAAGAAGTTGCATTACATGTATAATGCGCCTAAAAGCTAGGGTGTTTGATCTATATTCTTCATTATTTTTCTTCTTTTTTGATATATTTACATGTTTATGATGAGATACACTAAAAATCCAAGCAAGTAAAAAAGATACCAAGTGCGCCTTCTAAAAACTTGTAAAATCGAAGCCTCATTGTACTTTATAATATAAATTCCTAAAATCTCTTTAGCACATATCAGCCCCAATCACTCCAGAAATATTTCGATATTCTAGGGAATGGGAAAACTTTCATCGTTACATGAAATATTTCAATATTCTAGGGAATGGGAAAACTTTCATCGTTACATGAACCGAAATTTTCAGTTTTTCCATGGAAAAGTTATTTCCCAACAATTTCTTTGTCATTTGCTATGATAGTGTTTCATTAGATACGAATAGATACGAGTGGATGATAGGATTGTGGAAACACTTGTTTAACCCATATTTTGGACCTTAGTTCAATGGAACAATATGGTACTGTTGAAACATGGAAGAATTGAAATCTTAAATAAAAACGTTATCATGATTTGCCTAAACAAGAATTCTTAAACGACAAACAACCATAACATATACTCTCTATATCAAATAATTTCCATCAATGAAAGTTGAGTAGAATTTGGTTGGAGTCTATATGCTTAAGCTATAGGTTTATCAATATTGCCATAAATAGGACTTGAGATTTCTTGGTATTTATGCATGATGCAATTTTTGAATTATTTTTGTATTTTTGTTTACATTTTTCTTGAGTTATTTCAAAAGGAATCAATTTATAAAAAATCATAATAAAAATATTCTCTTCATTCAAGGTATCTTGTATATATGTATATATGTACAAATGGGTTTTTTTGTCTTTTTTCTAGGTATTCTCTCTTCCTTATTCTTCTTATATTATGTGTTATTAATAAGGATTTATCGGTAGTATTCGTTGCATACGAAGGACATTTTATGTTGATTTCACGTGTGTTTGTTAGGAAATTTAGGCTAAAATTTGAAGTAGATGAATCAAAGATTCATCTACCAACAATTTAAAAATCCTTCAGATTCAATCAATAAATCTTTGCACATTCTACATATTGCAAAGCATCAGACATGTACTTTAAAAGATGTCTTGTTCATCACCTTTATATGAAGCAATATCCAAGAGAAACTTCAACTGAGTCCCTCTACATCTAAAAGGCAATATTTATTTTCATCGAGATCTACGTCTTCCATTTAATTTTTTGGGTTCAAACGACGTGCAATCTCCATCTCATTCAATAAGTTGTTCGAGTCTATCACAAGTATGTCTGATACTCTGATTGCACCCACTGTTATAGTTTTCTTCATGGAAAGATATATCATTCTCTTCGTGTACGAACTAATCACATAATGATTCTACCAATCATACTATAGTAATTGACTTGGCATCTCCTTTTTGTCCGGAAAAATGCGATGTTCTTACGATCCTTGCAAGTACTCAAAGCAACATGTCTTATTCTTGTCAAGTGCCCAATCAAGAAACAATGACAATTGTCTCTATGTTTTTAAAAATTAATGAAGCTATTCCAATATTCACATTCTCGAAAATTACTCACCTTTAAATTCTTGAAGCCAGTCCCTTAAACACAACTTCTTGAAGCATATACAAGATTTCATGGTATTAGATAATATCAGATTCTCAAAGTTGTTCACCTCCAAAAGAAGTTGCACAAACCTTCAAGAGAGTGAACCGCCGTCTACTAATGGGCACTTTATGATTAGACGATACAAAAATTCTTAGAGGGAGTTCGGTTTGGGAACAAGCAGGAATTAGAAGGAGAATAAGAGTCTATTCTCTATTTGGTTGGAAAGATAGGAATAAAGAGAAAATGTGGAATAAAGGTAGATAAGGTAGAATAAAGATAGTAATAAGAGTAAAATAAGGTGAAATAATGAGATATGGATGGGAATAACCGTACTCTTTATAAACAACTTGTATACGTAAAACTCCCTCGAATCCATTCAACTAAATACAAGAACGTAATGGCAAACAAAGGGATGGATTGGTATGGTCGAATCACAGCACTACATTAGCAATCGCTCACAACAATATCACATCAATCTTCAATGCTCGACGAAGATTTATATGGATATATTATGTGACACGTGAATATTTCATTAATCTCCTTTTCTAAACACGAGTTTACAGAAACGCCCATCATTATAAAAAATCCGAATTGTAAAAATCTGATATTAGATAATATCAGATTCTCAAAGTTGTTCACCTCCAAAAGAAGTTGCACAAACCTTCAAGAGAGTGAACCGCCGTCTACTAATGGGCCCTTTATGATTAGACGATACAAAAATTCTTAGAGGGAGTTCGGTTCGGGAACAAGTAGGAATTAGAAGGAGAATAAAAGTCTATTCTCTATTTGGTTGGAAAGATAGGAATAAAGAGAAAATGTGGAAGAAAGGTAGATAGAGTAAAATAAGGTGAAATAATGAGATATGGATGGGAATAACCGTACTCTTTATAAACAACTTGTATACGTAAAACTCCCTCGAATCCATTCAACTAAATACAAGAACGTAATGGCAAAGAAAGGGATGGATTGGTACAGTCGAATCACAGCACTGCAGTAGCAATCACTCACAACAATATCACATCAATCTTCAATGCTCGACGAAGATTTATATGGATATATTATGTGACACGTGAATATTTCATTAATCTCCTTTTCTACACACGAGTTTACAGAAACACCCATCATTATAAAAAATCCGAATTGTAAAAATACTTATGTCAAAAATGGGATTTGAACCCATGCCCCTTCAAACCAGTACCTGAAACCGACGCCTTAGACCAACTCGGCCATCTTGACTTATTTGTTTGATTTCAGGTGCTGGAATATAATAACAAAAAAATAGGCAAAAAATTGAACCGAACCTATCAGTTCAACTAGTTGAATCAATAGAAGGAAAATTGGTCCAACCAATCGGTTTACACTAAAAAGATAGAAAACATTCAAAATTAGAGGTGCTAATCGAATCAAATACCTTTCAGTCCATCAAAATCCGAATTCAGTTCATTTTAAAGTTTCAAATCGAACATTGAATAGAATTTTAAGCGGATTTGCTCAATTAAATTCAAATTCGATCCGATCTGAGTTTTAAATATTCAATTTGAGTTAATTTTATTTTAAATTTGATATAATAGTTAATGTTTTTGTGCTCATGTAAACAATTCCATACGAAGAATATCAATAATTTTAAAGAATTTAATATCTAATTCTAATTTTAATTATAGGTAATATGATAAGTTAAAAAACTATATAATCAAAGAAAATATATGATATATAATTTATAGTGGATAAAAACACATAATTTTTACAGTTATTATACACCTTTTACAATCTAAATATACCATTTTTCATGTGATAGAGAATTATATGAATATAATATAGTTATATGAGGTTTATTAAAGAGATGGAATAGTATTAACAAAAAAATTGAACATGTTATGATTACTATTAGATGTTAAAGAGATACAAGATCAAGCTTATATAGAAACTAGCAGGGTTTAAAATCATTATTTGAAATAATAGAAATAATAAAGAGCAACTTGGCAAGATAAAACCACTTCATTTATCATGCGAATCTCTGATATCCAAAACTAAACTCGTGAAATACACGAGATTCTTGATATACAAAGGAACAAGTTGCGGTATGATAGGGATTAGTAAAATAGTCATGTGATGATAAAATGTCATCTTAACAATGTGATCATCATTATGGATTGTCATGTAAAGAAAATCAAAATAACAAAAAGGTATATGAGGGATATATGAGTAGACTATGAACCACGACACATGATAAGCATGAACTTGAAGTAGCAATCATCATTTTCACATACAAGGAGAAGGATCACCGCAATTTACCCTGGGTTTGTGGGATCTTTAGTCAATAATGAAAAGGCAAAGGGAAGAAGTAAGGTAAGAAATATGGGAACATGGAAATAATATGGGGTGTGAAATTGGATAATAATACACATTTTTCTTTCCTTCTAGATTTTATGGCTAACATTTTCTATTCTAGTTTTTATATTGTATGTCTAGTCTTAATGAAAGGGACTATACCTATGTATTAAATTGTGATTATTTAAAGTGATTTGTAATCATCTTAATGCCTTAAAAAATTTTAATAACATGCTACGATTGATGAGCAGACTCATATTTATACTTATTAACTGATCAGTCTAAAATAATAAATAGAGATGATAACTTAGATGTTTTGTATAATTGATGTATAGAGGACCCCCATCCTTGATGATTTACTAGTTGGCATAATTAACATGTCTTCGTTGTAATACGACCAATTATCAAGTCAATAGAACCTTAATTATTGAATCTCGATGAAGAGATCGAGGTTTAATTTATCCTAGATAAGTCTATGATTGAACACAAGGACACAAGATATTAGTCTAATAAAAATTTAAATATTAGACCAGGTGAACAATAATGTATATAGGTCAAGGAGATAAAGCACATGCATGCATGCATTTTTATGGATTTTAGAATGCAAATTAAACATTACAAAATGCTACAGAATGAAATGCAAAACAATACACACCAATGTGTTCACAACAAATGCTCCTGAATTACATGTTTAGTATTGCTAAAAAATGATCTCCAAAATTGCTCTCCAAATAAAACAAAGTTGAGATGCTCAATATTTAATTAAACCTGAATTCTTAAAGAATGTAAGCACCTAACCATATGTGCCTTAATTCCAATTTAATCAGGGTATCGAATTGATTTAATATCAATTAAACAAGAAGAGAGCTCATCCTAAATTTAAATACTCACTCGTATGCAATCTGCAAGGTTTAATTGAATTAAATAAGTCTCACGTGCATATAATCCATCATTGAACTTGTGATATAAATAGCTTCATTAATTTCATCTTACACAGAACATGCATAGCACTGATACATAGAGCATCAAATTGGGATTCTAATAAGAAAAAAAACAATCAATTTGTAATTAAGATGTTCACGATATTCAACAAATAGTCTAGGGGTATAAACACAAAGAAAAATATTTTAAAACATAAAATCTGCTACAAAACAATCCAAAATATCCAAAATGGATCCAAAAGCAATTATTAAAAATTGATAGGGTCTTATCTGCAATTAACCATGCGAGGGACATATATGCAATTAGGGAGACTGACAAGGAGTCAATGCAAAAATCACATGTGCATCGCATATGGCGCTTGAAAGCCACTACTCTCTCATTTGAAGAACGTGCAGGGCTTCGACTGCAAATGCTCTAGGAGGACATGTACGGGCCATGTGCGAGCGAGGCACGGAGCTAGGGTTGGTCGACGCAAGTGGCTCGAGTCACGTGGGTGGCTCAAGGGCTTCAGGGTCGGCATAGTCCCACCGAAGATATCAGCTCGTAAATAAAGGTTCAGATCAAATAAGGTTGTTAAATCCTCTCAATCCGATAGTACTTGTAGCTTGAACCTTCTCCTCCTCCTCCATGGTGCGATAGAGATGGATGGGTTCCGACGAGGATGCTTGTGCTCCTCCATTCTCCTCTACCTTGATTGAAGGTCAAAGAAGCTTCACCAGTGCTTAACAAAGATGAAGATGGCTTCGAAGAAGGCTGGGGCTACATGGATTTCAGCCGATTATTGCATTTCAAAATGCATGCAATCGGGGTGGGGGCGACTAATAGAAAGTGGTCATTCCATCTTTCTATTAATCACACTGCTTTTCGTAAAAAGTATCTCACCGGAATGAAAGGTTGTGTTTCAACTGAGGGTGGATGTGTACTTATAGACTATACGAGTTGCAAGCGAATGGGTGTGTGGCGAACAGAACAAGCAGTTTTCTTCTTCCCTCCCAGGGGGCTTCACACCTGACTACCCCATATCTGATATTCACTTTGTCAAGTGTGGTTGCAATCTCACTGTTGCGGAAGTCTTTTTCCTGGTGTGTGGATCCCCATCCCAACGAGGAAGGCGTAAGTGCTTTCTTTCTCATGGAGTGTAGGCGGAGATCTCTTTTTGTGCTACTCCTATAAGAAGAAGAAAAGAAAAGGTCTTGGTTTCAACTTCTAAAGGCTACTCTCTCTCGGTTGGATGTTGGTGCATCCTACTACAAGGATCCTGTATCAGTTAGTGATGCACCATCATCGGAGAAAATGCTTTAGAACGGATCAAATCTCAGAGCTTCAACCATTAAAGAATGGTTGTACATTCATGGTTAGAATAGCATAGCTGAAGCACAACGAGTGTTCAAGTGTGAGATGAATGGTTGTGGAGGTGGTGGAGTGAATCCCTAAATGAGACTCTCCTTGCAAGAGGAAGAAGAAGGTTGGAGTGGAGGGGGGTATGGAGAATTGGGGGATGCTATCAAAAGGGTGTGGAAAGGTCGGTGATGTGAGGTGAATGTGTATGAGTGATACGAGGAGCGTGATGATGAGTATACATGCATAGTTTAATCAAAGAAATCACAAAGAGTGACAACTGAGGAATACCTGTAGGTGGAAGAAGCATATCGGATATGGTCGAACCTCTTGTGATGGAGTCCTTAAGATCTCCTAGGTCATCGCTTGACAAGCCCGACACGGCTTGAAGCTTGAACATCCTCGATCATGGTTGTGTACACAACCCATCAGCAATGGATCAACACTGGAGATCCCCTCCGTCATGGCGTCTCATCACCTCCATCCTATTATCACTGGAGGAAAGGAGATGCTAGGGGAGACCTCACATATAGGTGTATAGGGGTGGAAGTTTGTGGAAGAGATGGTTTTATTCAGGTGACTCAGGTGGTTGCAATGGTAGTTTCAACCACTTGGAAGTTGATGTAGGTTAGCGGAAGTTGAAGAGTAAGGGTTTGGCGTGAATGAGGGTTGAGAAGGTCATGGATGTACCCGAAACATAGATAGATGACGAGTAATCAGAGAGAAATGGACGAAGTTGCCCCAACGAAGGGACACAACCCTTTGTATAGGAAACTGCTAGAGGAAGGGGATGACACCGTAGCCGTCTGATTTTGTGATCACACAACAGAGAATAGGGCACTATTGGGAGGTTGTGGGCCGCTTGATCATAGATCAAGTGGTTCACATTGAGGCGAGCCTGATGGCATAAGGGTCATTTGATCACCATAATCTAACGATCCAGATGATAAATGAAAGTCAATGAAGGGCCGAGGACGTGGCTCCATCAGAATAAGCCACGTGACCCAATGAAATAAAGAGAAATGAAATAAATATTGTAAAATGGATAAAAATAATTAGAGACTTCAAAATAAAAAAATGTTCAACATGAAAGTTGTTTATCGTTTCAACATCTACAACTTTTACGCAGAACTCAAAGTCAAAATACATCATATGTACACACCTATTATTTCTGTAAGTATTTTTAAATAGAAACACTTCTTTTATTTATTTTACTATTTTTGTTTTCTTATTTAATGAATATTATAATAATTTTATTATCTTTTTAACAATGGCAAACACAAAAATAAAGAAAATCTTAAACACATATATTTATGTTCTTTTTTATATAGTTATTAACCTTAATTATTTACCAGATGTTAAATGTTAAATCTAGTTAATTATTTGTTAAGTTGATTGATTACTTTAAGATAAAAGGATAATTAATCAAAATAATGATGAATGAATATGAGATTCATCAACTCCCAACTCACGCCATGTTTAAAGCCAAACCACTTGAACTTATTTTAAGATATGTGGTAATCCTCTACCGTAATAATTGAGAGAAAATAAGAAATACTGTTAAGTGATAGTTAAATTAGGTCCGATTACTAAGTAACAATACTTGGACTAATATGAAGATAAGAATCCAAGGGAGTCATAGCATGAGGACCTTTGGTTTGATTGAGTGATGTTTCAACTCGAACTTGTAAAGGGGCAGAGAAAGGGACTAGGTCACACAATGGGAGCCTAATGTTGCATGTACACGTCACATAGTGACCAATCCCATTTTGGTGTAGCTCGGGAGTAAGGAAATTAAGTCGGGGAGGTCTGGATATGATAATCACACAAAAAATCCTAGGTATGATAAAAAAGTTTAAGAGTAATCACAGTCGCATGTTAGAGGGTGGTTTGAGAGTTTTCAATACTTACTACAACATGATTCTGGTGGTACTTCTTCTCTCGCACTTAGCAACCAAAGTATGATTAATAACTTCATGAATGAAGCAATCAAAATAAAAATAAAATATTGCTTATTTTTGTTATAATTACTTTGACATGTTATGCTTAATGATACAATGCAAACGTGAAATCTTTCAATCTTTCACTGTACATACATATATTATTTTTTTGCATCTATTCGCTTTCCTATGAAATTGGATTAAATGTATATCAATCATTTGATGCAATTGTGTTATAACTCCCCGCACAGAAATATACATTTCTGGATCGTCCCAGAGCGGGGTTGTTAAATGTGTGCATAGAAATATGTATGTATTTTACACATACAAATTTATGTAATTCGTGTGTGTGTGTGTGTGTGCAAATTGAAGTATATATATGTACGGGTAAAATGGGTCTGCCCCTCGAAGAGGAGCTAACTTTGCCCCCCACCCCATTTTCTCTATTTTTTATTTTTTTGAAAATATTTCCATTGAATTTTATCATTATATCACAATATTATGTAATTCAAATTTCATGTGAAATAGAGACTTCTATAGCCTCCATCCAGACATGCTCGATTTTAACAATTCTAGAATCGTTAAAAAGTGATTGTTTAGATGGAGGATGTAGGAGTCTCTGTTTCTCGGAAACTTGAATTTTCAAAATAAAAGAAATGGAACAAATGGGACAAGGGGACCCAAGTTAGCTCTCCCTTGGGGGCAGACCCATTATTCCCTATATGTATTTGTGCATGTATATAAATATCGAATGAATTCAGATTAATTGAAATTCGAATCATTTGAGAATTGAATCCAGAAATCAAATTCAAATCCAATTTATTTTTTTTCAAATTGAACTTTTATCGAACAAATCCTAATCAAATTGTTCAATTAGCACCCCTAGTCAAAATCAATAAATCATGTTTGACTCTTTGATCCGGTTGAACCAAGCCATCGGTCTAACTACCTTTTTGAACAAAAAATGAATATTTAAAGTTCAAAATAAAATGCAAATTCTTAAAAAAATTATTCATGTTATGGTCCCAACCCAAGTCCTACTACACTATTTTGTAACTCTTTCTCTTATGTCTTTCCCCCGTTGGAAGTCCTCCTCTGATTCCTATGATTCATAAAAATAATTTTTGTTGTTTCAATCTATTTGACTTCAAGGGCACACATGTAGACAATTCAACATAGCTTTTTCTTTCCTCCCACAAACCATTGCCTCTTCCTTCCTTACTTACATATATTGTAATCTCCCCCTAATAACAATGGATTATGCATCCACATCAAGAAGAAGTCATCATTAGTTACACTATGAGAAGCAGTCAGTTAAAAATCTTTACCATCACTTATTATTTTACCATTTATTCTTGTAATTGTTAATTTTCGACGAAATATTTTTGTCTTTATATGAATTTTAAAAAATATATTCAAATATATGATTTTGCGTAATGCATGTTTATTTGTATGAAATAACGGTCAAATTTGGTTAGACCCAGTTAGACCATACTAAACTAACCAACAATATAAATGTTCAATTTTTTTTCAAAATTTATAAACAATCAACATCACCACTAGTTCAACTAGTTATCCATTCGATATGATGGAAAAAAATCCAAAATCAATATATGATGGTTAGATGTTGGTTAAAAAAAGTTGAAATGTTTTTACAATATATATTGCAAATTTTGGAAATTATAATTCTTGAAATTATGGAAAATATAAATTCCGTTGATTTCAGTTACGTTATGTGAAAGTCATCTTTCGGGAGTGATACCGCTATTAAAGGAGTTCTTTAAAAAAATGATCGCGACTAGTGGTGGCTTTTATATGTGATTTTTTTTAAAACATTGGTCAAAAATATCCATAATACATGTTGAACAGTTGCTTACATATTCCTATTGCATAACCTTTTAGCCATTCTAACAATGCATGTAATCATGGATTCAAAAACTTCTTCCAATGCCATTGCTCGAAAATGAGAGCTCCCTCAATTTAAAATAATTCTCTTCTCAACTGTTGAGATGAGATATATTTATCTGTCATTTCGAAAAGTTCGGATTTTTTTAGAAATGTCGCTAATTCGTTGATATCTAAAATAGTGAATGGATCTATAAGTCATTTTTTCAAAATTAAGATCCTAAATACTCTTTATATCTTTATCAATAAATAAGGATTTTTATCCAATGAGTCCTGTGCCCATTAGAGATGAAATGAGCCCGCTTCATCTCCAACAACTCCACTAATAAAAATACAAGCTCCAGTAAGAGCCTACTCCATCTCTAATAATAGAAATATAAGCTCCAGAAACTAATTTATATCCATTCTTCAATAATATATATCGAAGCTTCAGTAAGTGGTATCATAGCTTTAGTAACTTATATAAAGTTACAAGTAAGTGCGAACCAAAGTAACTGATTAAATTACTTCATTTACTTACATTTGATTCCAAGTTACTGATGATAATACGAAAGTTATTGGTGCATTTAATATTATCGAGTTCAGTTACTAATGGCAATATAAAAGTTACTGTAGTTGGATTAAGATCAAACGACTGGGATTAGGAGCTCATCTCATCTCTAACAGACACATGGCTCATTGGATAAGTCCTCCAATAAATAATATATAAGTATATATTTATTTGCTAAAGTAGAAGCGTCAGGAAGTGTGACTTGCATTTGATCATATACACCAAAATACTTATATGAGATTGGGGAACTTGCACCAAGGTGCATAATGTCACAAATATTCATTTTTTATTTTTTAAATGAAATTGTATGTGATTTAGATCATCATATATCACCATGATGTCATTCAAAATTCAACTTAATTCGAGACTTCTAGCCCAACCATCAAGACTATCAAATTTTAACTGTCTCAAAATTGCTAAAATTGAGCCCTTCTAGGAATATCTATTTCATATGAAATTTGAAAACATATTCCACTTATCATTCTAAGTAAATCCCCCAACGTTTCATTTCTTAAAAAATGGGCGGTTGTGCGAGCAATATATATCAAGTTACACGTACATTGGTGCAAGCTCCCCAACCCATACATATATATTTTATAAAGAGGAAAGGGATCCTACTTCATGATGTAGGTAACTTACCCACATCATGCTTATTTTTTCCATTTTTTTTATTTTTTTTAAAATGCTTCCATATCATAACTATATCCCACTAATACGTCATTCAAATTTCGTCAGGAACAGAGACTCCTATGCCCTCTATCTATAACAGATAATTTACCTGTTCTGGATGGAGGGCACATGGGTCTCTGTTTCTGACGAAATTTGAATGACATATTGGAGAGATATAGTTATGAAAATCTACATAAGCATTTTCAAAAAAATAAAAAAATTGGAGAAAAACTAAGCATAATGCAAGCAAATTACCTACATAATGAAGTAAGATCCCTATTCTCTTTTATAAAATAAAATATGAGAAGCCACAATGCATTACATGCATATTGATAACATAAGTCGTAAAATATATAAAATACTAGATAGTCACTAGGTTGTAGATACTTACTCTGTTATATATACAAACTAAACGTTATATAACCTGGTGATATTTGAGGCATATTGAAAACTTAAAGCTCAAAATTCTTTTAAGAAAGAGGATTCACTCAAGAATTGATCGACATTTAGCTATTGCAGTTCTTTTCTTGAAAGTTGATCATATGTATAGGACCAACATGAGTATTGGTCATGGTCTAAAAGACATTTTAGAAGCTCATAAGGGTCACCCATTTTGCTACATTCCTCGCTTTTGATATTTCTTCACATTTTGTGAGGACTTCACTAACATTTTGCTCATATCCTAAAGGAAAAGCAAGTGGAATATCATTTTAGCTCATGTTGAAATTTGAGAATATTAGCTAATGTTTCACTTTTTTCTTGAATAAATCTACAATTAATATGGAATTAAAGTATTTAAATAGTATTTCTAGCATTTTATAGCATATAATTTTTTTCTTTGAAAAGCCGAAACGTATAATAGCATCTTATGATATTTACATTGACATTATTTCCTAGACAATAACTTAAACACCTCTCGAACAATTGGGTTGCTAACCAAACTCTTCTCAATCCTCAGTCAAGTCTCCGAACTTTTGTATTAGGACTCACTTGTTAAAACATTTATTTTGATTGAGCATTTTATAATCAAACAATTCAAACCATCTTTTTTCTAATTTGTCTCAATGTTTGATCCGGTGCATATTGTACACATTTTGTACACAAGTAACTACATTCAAGCAGCGATCATTTTGAGTTAAGGACTTTTACACTTGTGCACTTTTGAGTTTATCCAAATACACAGATGTCCTTATCCTTTTTGCAATTATACTTATAAGAATGTAAAGGTGCAAGTGTAATCGCACTAATGCTAGGGCATAAGGGTTAGTTCATGCAAGAACATGCATATTTTAATGATATCAAAATTTGTGCAGATAGGCAAAACTTGTGAAGTTAGCTTCAAGCTAGGTCAAGAGGAAGAAAACTACTAGATCAAGAATAAGCACAAGCCTAGGTAGCTCGATCTTAAGTGAAGAAGAAACTGATGAGCTAAAGGAGTTTAAATGTCCAGATCAAACTCAAGAAAGGATCTCAAGCTCAAGAAGAAGATGAAGTCACTTCTTTTATTAAGTTCTCATTTTATAGTTGTCTTAAATTGTAAAAGACCTCAAGAATTATGCATCTTGCATCTCAAAATGATTGATCATCTAGTTTTACTGATCGATCATATTTTGAATTCTAATCGATCATCCAATTTCACCGATCGATCATATTTTTGAATTCTAATCGATCGTCCAATTTCACTGATCGGTCATATTTTTGAATGCAATCGATTATCTAATTTCATAGATAAATCATTGTCTATATATGGCATTTCAAGAAAATTTTCCTTGTCATTTTTGCCTCCAACTACTATGGAAATCTGAGACCTATAAATAGGATCCCATACCTCATGTGTTCACAAACACTCCTCTCTGTTCTTCACTCCATACCCTGAGAGGAAGTTGCAAGCGCTATTTTTCTAATTTGTGCTTATTGCCTACAATATTGACAATGCTATCATCTCAAGTTGTAACAAGATTGAGCAATTCATATTAGTGGAAGACTTAGGTCAGGTTGAAAGTCTTAATCGAGAGATTGGTTGTAGATTTTACAAAGTTTCCACGTTAAATACCTCGCTAATATCTCGCTCGTAGATTGATTGTCTATCTTGTAATTGAAAGTGCTATATGACGTTATGCTTGTTTTAGTTAATCATGATTGCTGCGATCTAAGTCATGTAATCGATCCACCAACCATGTTTGAGTAGGGATTATCCTAAGTAATGAGGTGGGTCTCACATTTACCTCATTGTAATATTTCCAACCACCTTCAGATCAACATACAAAAGCATACTTCAATAATCAATATAATCAATATATCGCATTTACCATTCCAACCATCCTAACTGCGAGAGTAGAAGAAAGTGAGATTCAGAACATCACTAATCTTACACCCCATTGAAAGGAGCTTATTCGAACCCTACTTAACCCTGCAACCCAACAAATGCCTCTGTATGGTAGAAGACAAGCTGCTCGATCACTGGAAAGTATAAGTGCAATCTGCACATTTCATCCATGTCAAGTGCTAATCACAGAGCTCCGAACTCGAGTGAGGGTATTGAGGAAAAGGGAGACCAAAGCACAAAACTCTCACTAAAGTCTCTCTGCCTAACCACTGTGATTTAACTTGAATCTACTGCACTCAAATTTAACAGGGATTTCTGCTACCTAAACATGTACAATCAATAGGCAACCAAACAGATTTACCACAAGAACATTAAGGCAACAACATGCGCAAAAGAATATTTTCCTTAAACCGCAGTTAACAATGGAGAAGCATGACAGGTAAATGAAGATTGAATTTTGCACAGCATCATGCCGCTATATTCAACAAGCAATATCACTTATACATCCTAAAGCTGAATTCTCCTTGTAGATTTTACCTGCCGGCGCTGAATTCTTCCGAACACTTCAGGCTGTAGATCACTCAGTTCAAAATTTACCTCCTTTCGTCAACTCTGGATCCCTGCATGTTGCACGCATTTGATTTTTTTTACATCCCCCACAAGAACATCACCAACATTGAATTCTTAAATCCTCACCTTCGAATGTGATCTAAAATAACGAACCTTGGACCAGGCGGAACACGCACTTCCTTCAGAGCACTGCAGTGGAAAACCAAAGTTTGGATTTTATGCTGTACATTCTCCTTTTGTCATGATGCTTTTTGCAAATCGTGGTTTCATTTTTGACTCGCGGATGTGCATATACCATTTTTATTGAACATGTAAATTTGGCTTGGTAACAAGATAACTAGGATTAATAATTATCAAAAAAAATGTAAAAGAAAGTTCCATCTCTCATGACAAATCAAGAAGTCAAACCATCCAAATCTAATAAAAACTTTTTTTTTATTAAAAGCGATAAATCAAGAAACGTAATATTTGGCGAGTATCAGATCGGAAACCCGAGGGTGTGCCCATGAACGCCCGCTACGGAGCATGTGGTAGTGATGCCTATGCATCCGGTGCAAGTTTATGTCACACTGTTCATGCCCTCATAGTGGATTGTGTGAAGCTCACCTACTCATAACCACTTTCAAATTCAGATAAAGATGTGGATATCATACATATGAAAAATGCAATAGTGACAGTAGTGTATCCTTGGAAAAGATATGGATACTTGTTAGACGAATATGGATAATCAACGGATGATAAACACATCATAACATGCTTGAATATTTAGGCAATACCTAAAATTGTTGAAAGATGGAGTATATGATATTTGGGTTCGGCTTTAGACATCAGGTGATAATAGTTTATTTTCTATTATTTAGATTAGTTATCATAATATTAACATTCGCATATATTGGAGTATATATGTCATATGTAAGATGGGTAAATGGATCCTTCCAAGTCAATTTACCACATCCCAATGTTTAATGTCACATCTATCAGTGGTGGGACTTGGAGGGTCTGTGGAGGCTATATAAGAAGTCCCAGACTCCCCTGTATTAGATGGAAAAGTCAATAGACACATCAACCCTTTGAGGCGTTCTCCCGTGGTTTCATCCCACTCCTTAGGGAGTAGGGTTCCACGTTAAAATCTTGTTGTTCCGTACTTCTTATTTCTTTATTCTGATATGCTTCATGGTATCAGAGCGAGTTCGATTCTCGAGGATTTGTTCTCGAGGAATTATTTTTTATGTATTGTTCGAGATTCGATTAGCATAGCAGATTAAATGTTGGATTGTCCGTTCTTGAAGATTATTTATCCATCGACCTGAAGACCGCCAATATTCCATATTCGATATTCTATTCTAGGGTTCAATCTCTGGAACCCTAACTTGTTTTGCACTCCAATCGTCAAAAGCAACTAGGGTTTCGTTGTGAAACCATAGATTTGATTTCGTGGACGCGATATACATGCTCCAGGCGGAGCCCCATCGTGCGTGCATCCTCTTCCAGGCAGATTCATGCGCATCCTCTTCCAATGCGAGACCTCGTGCAAGTCCTTCGCCCTCCGCCTCCCTCATTCGCAGCGAAGGCCGCATCCCCTTCAGGCGAGGGCGGCGAGGAGCCCCGACCCAATCCTGCTCCAGTTCCTAGCTGCAACGACAAGAAGCGCCGGCGCGGCGAGCCCTCCTCTTCCAAACCCCAACACCGCACCGCCTCTCGTTTAAGAACCACCTAAACATTAGTTCGACAACAACCAATCATCAGTTCGGAGATCCCATCCTCTCCCCACGTTTCTCGCTCCTAGCAGCACATCGCCTCCTCCGTACACGAAGAAGCCCTGCCATATATGACGATGCACCTCCGCCGATCAGGCACGATCCTCCAGCAGCGGCAACTCCTCCGACCTCTTAAGAAGAAAGCCCCAACGAGGACGGAAGCCTTCAGAATATGGGTTCCCCACATCAGGAACTCTAAAGAGAAGCCCCCTCGGGTGGGGACTTTATGTAGTGAGATCCTTCAGAGGGCCCGATTTTCTGAAGTTCTAAAAAATAAAGCAGACACAAAGAGATATTATCAGGCCCATTGGGCCACAGTTTTAATGAGAATGAGCTGTGATTTTAAAAAAATAAGGAAAAAGAAGAGAAGTGAGGCTGAAAAATGGTTTTTTGAAAAAGGTGCGTAAAAAAATCCGTACGCGACAAAAAAGAGAAAGGAAAAGCTGAAAAAATGAATGATTATCGACTTATGTGATTCATGTTTTCCCCATTTTCTTGTCTTTTCCCAACCAGTCAGATTTTCAGACTCTATAGTTTTTCAGATTCGACGTTCATATTTCGAGCCTTCAGTTTGATGTGCCTATGTTTGCCATCTTTTGTACGGTCCCCATCTTTTATTTTGGTCAGAGTTTTCATGTGATCCATAGGGACTCCAAAGTAGAGATCGCATTCCCTATGCCATATGGGCTAGGGTTTTCATGTGATTTAATAGGGACTCCAGAGTAGAGATCTCATTCTCTGAACCAGTATGGGAGAGACCCAGTTCTCCGTCGATGAGACTTTTCAGACTCCATTCTCTAATGATCGTAGACTCCAATAAGGATGTCTCCATGGTTTTTTCAGTTCGACCCTTCAGAGAAATGGAGCAATTGTCCATATGATGTGGCAAACCAGCGTTCTCCAGGTGGAGAATCATTTCCAGCTGCAGTGACTCTGGCAGGCGCAGTACAGAGCATATGCTCTCCGATGAGGAGATTCAGTTTGACTCACACTCCAGCCTATTTGTTCCTCATCACCTACACAGCATGCGAAGCAACGTCCTCGACAGCAGCAGACAATTGTGTCCGTTGAGTTGATATTGCCTGTAATGTCTTGTATTGTGAGTTTGAGATTTCCTTCTGTTTGTCCAAGCTGAGCATTGCATGCTCCAACTTGAAGGGGAATGTTGAAGTATATGCATCATATGTAAGATGGGATCCAACCACATCCCGGTGTTTAGTCCCACATCTGCCATTGGTGGGACTTGGGAGGGTCTGTGGAGGTATATAAGAAGCTCCAAACCCCCTTGTATAAGATGAGAAAGTCAATAGATACATCAGCCCTTTGAGGCGTTCTCCCGTGATTTCATCCCATTCCTTACGGAATAGAGTTCCACGTAAACTCCCAATGTTCTTCCTTTTTTATTTTCTATCACTGATATTAGCTTTCGCATTCTTATTTTCTAATAAGTGCATGTGCATGCTAGTTCAGATTCCCTACGTAGACGATGTGACAAGTGGAACCTCCCTGACCAACATGTAAGTGACACTATCATTGATATGCATGTCAAGAACTTGTTCAATCCACTTCATGAGAAGGTTTATAGGTTATAGAAGATCACAATTGAGGTCCCCAGGGAAAGGATGCAGGATTGGCACCTCTCGAGTATAGAGTATGTGACATATTGGTTGATTTGTTGATGGTGGAGGGAACGTGCTTTTGATAGCAAGCTCATGATGCGGGAGGCAGACTATTGGAGCATGGGCCCCCGACAAGTTTGGTGTGGAGGGGAAGAGAAAGTAGAACATGGAATCGTGGGTACAATGAAGGTGAGTTTGGTAAGGATGCATGTTAGAGGTAAGGGTGTATGTGAGAGAATATCAAAAAGAGGTGTATGGCTGCAAGCCTGCAACAACAACAAAAAAGCCTTTTCCCACATTAAGTAGGTTCGGTTAAAAAAATGGCAAAGTCTTCTCCCACTTTATAGGATCGGCTACATGGATTCTTGTTCAAATTTGCGTTGAAAGATCCGACTATTTTTTCACTGGTTGTTGGCTACCTAACACAATCCCCCACAAGAAGGGATTTAAACCATGATCTTTTGGATGGTAGGCATACCGCACTACCACTAGACCATTGAAGTAGGTATAATATTTTTCTAATTGGGAAAATATAGTTTACCTATGTATATAACATCGACTACTAGAGGGGTATTAAAACAAAAAACTCTATAAATGTATGTCGGATAACGTAAGTAAAATTCGAAATTTACAAGGATGTTTATGTTAAGTCCTTCAATTTTTAAGAGAAATGTTTTACTTTTACTTATTTTATTTTAAATAATTCTAGGTCGAGTTTGTTAACTAAGAGGCGGTTCTCTTAAATGATTTGGCTATCTATATAAAAAGCTTTCTCAAGTTTTTCTGTGTCCCATCCCATGTTTCGAGTGTTCTCTTCCTAACTATCCACACATCACAACATCTTCTCATCGATTCTTAACTCATATCCATCCAATTATCTTCTCTGAATAATTCTGACCATTCCCAAATATATGGACCATGTCAAGTAGTATCAAAGTACGACCACAAGTTACCATGCATTATGACTTTGCAATCCATACCAAGACTTCAAGCATCCTTGCAAGGGTAGTATGTGTGCAATGCAAGTATGTTATATATGTGTTCATATGCGTAGATATCTTGAATCCTAATAACTCAATTTTTAATGGGTTTTTATCAGCTGTCCCCTCTGAGATATTGCAATATTAGTTATGTCCCTATCTTTTTGGGAATATCAGTTGTGCCCCCAACTTCTTGTTGTTCTATCAGTTGCGCCCTTCGGGTTAGTTGCCATTCATTTCCAATGCAAACAGACGTTAACTTTGGGATATAACGAGAGTTAAATTAAAAGTAAAATATGAAAAGGTCATTTTCTTATCTTTCTTCCTCCTTCCTCATCCTCTTCCTCCTCCTCCCCCATTTTCTTCCTCCCTTCTCTTCCTCCTCTCCCATCTTCTTCCTCTTCCTCCCTTCTCTTCCTCCTCCACAGTTGCTCCCTCCTCCGCCCCCGCACCTCCCTCTCCCCCCTGCACCTCCCCTCTTTGCCCCCCGCACCTCCCTTCCGCTCCCAACACCTCCCTCCACCCCCCGCACCTCCCCACTCTGACCATCCGCCGCCCCGCACCTCCCCCCTCCAACCCCCTGCACCCCGCTCGCCTCATCATGCAAATCCTAGTCCCTTATCATGAAATAAGCCTGCCCAAGCCTCACGAGTTCCATCGATATGTATAACGATATCGGGATCATGATCTGGAAGACAATCGTAGACATCAGGAAAGCGAAAACAACCTCTGCTTATAATCATCCGGTGGGCTCTCAGAGAAATCCGTCTTACGGTAAAACGACGTCAAATTGAGCTCATCCTTGTGATTCTCGAGCCACACACCATGAAGAACACTCACCAGAGTACACATAGCAAACAATATAATTGACAGGAATATGGTCTCTTTGTTCATATGAGCTTTCAATCTGCTCCTTTTGGACAGAGCTCCAGAGTTGTTGAGAATCACCTTCGTCTCACGACCAGCGTACACCGCAACGCCGAGGTGGGCCTCGTCGTCGGGGATGTCCTTCAGGGAGGAACCCAATCTGTTCGACTCCGCTCTCGAGCCATATCGCGCAGGGACGCCGGAGCCGGATCGAGGGAATATCTCGCCGGAAGGGTCGCCGACGGATCGGCCGAACCGGTTCCGATGAGAGGTGGTGAGGGTGCCAGTGTGAGGAAACGCTACCGGAGGTGGAAGGGGGAATTGGGTACCTTCAATATCGCACAAAGGGGGCTCGGGGAGTGTTCTGGGGAAGTTGGAGAGGGGAGGCGGAGGGTCAGAGGCAATTTTGGAAGATTGGTCGAGGAGGGGCCGGTCGTGGGACATGGATGGTGTAGCGGGTTGAGCTCAGAACATGGAGTTGGGGATGGAGCAGAAGTGATGGAATTGGCAGCAACAGGAGGAGCCTATCGGATTTAGACCTCCCGGTTCTTGCTATGTGAAGTTGACGTTGGAGGGATTAGAAGTGGTGGTGTTCTTGTGACCAATCTTCTCTGTTTGCATATATGGCGATGATATGGTGACCATGTTCGGTCATCACAATACTTTGAATTTTCCAGGAGGAGCACAATTGGATACGCGGATTTACATAAACAATAGCGAGAGGGGGGGGGGGGGAGGAAGAAGAGTCAAAAGGGAGATGCAAGGTCTTTTTTTCCTATGGAGTAGACATGCGAACAATTATACCCTCTTAACTGCACCATGATTTGAAAAAATCATGGTTAAGTCAACTCATTGACGGTTAAACTAATGGAGGGGCACAACTGATAGAACGGTAAAAAGTCAAGGGCACAACTAATATTCCCAAAAAGATAGGGGCATAACGGATATAGCAATATCTCAGAGGGGTACAACTGCTAAAAACCCATTTTTTATCTTCTTGGTATGGTGTAATTATATATTCGAATATTTGTGTATATTTGTGTGATTGCTTATTCATGCTTGGTATCTATAACTATATGTACACATGAGTGTGGAAGGATTCAGTGTGGGATCTAGGATGGAGGCATCCGTTCCTGCAGGATTATGATGAACTCGATCAACAACGTCATTGGGTAACCATGAATAAGTAGCTTCTCCATTGTTGGGACTTGTGAATGGTGGCCATGATGCTTACGGCATTGGGCATGGTGGTTGAGATTCTTACATGCAATCTACAATCGTGCGAAAAGATTGATGTGATGCCAGTGCTTGAAGGGAAGTCAAGACAGGACTCTCCCTCCAACAACGATGCACGTAAGGTTGGCACAAACTCCTTTATGGTCGCAGTAGTTTAAGGTGGTGATGACACAGGAAGAGACGGACACGGGCAATCATCGATAGGAGGGTCCACCATCATTAAGTACCCAACTTCTGTAAGCGTTGATCAACGATAGTAAGCTCGTGCACAGTCTGAAAACCGAAATTAATGACACGGTATCGATCAATTCAAGAAAGAGATGGTCATTAATGTTTAATTGCTAACTTGGTGGAACCTTGAAAAGGTCATGACAAGGGGTTCCACAATATGCATAAGGGTGGGTCACGTAGAGGTCATGTTAGAAGTTACTCAAAAAATGCTGTCATGTAGATACACCTGCAAAATCAGATGGTCTAGAAAATATGGATCCCTTTATCCTCGATCCAATTATTTAGTATTTGTGGAAGGTGGTCAGGTTTAGGCCCCCTTGGTGGATCAATTTGTATCTTCAATTATTTATGCTTGCTGCTCCTAGGTGGAACCGCCTATGTTAATGAAGGGTGTGGATGAGCAGGAGTTACAACTAAGCAGTGATGCTCGTTTCGAGATGGGGCGGATATTCAAGCAAAGTAGTCAAGCGGAAACCCATGCAGCATGCGAAGAAGAAGCTCCATGCTCTGAGGAACGGAACAATATTACACAAGAAATCATAAAGGATTGGAGGAAATATTCTATGGTGACGTGAACTGATCGACTATGATGAGGGAAATGCATAGGGCTGTTGCATGCATGAGGTGGCATAAGTTATTGCATCCGAGTCAATCATGAAGTGAAGGTGTCAATCATAAAGAGGTTGACAGATTGAGAAGGGTTGTAGCGGGCATCGTGGCCAATTTCATCTGGCTGACTTTTGAATGAAGCTCCTATCACTGAACGTGAGGGGATTGTGAGACATATAAAAGAGGGCAAAGAGTGCTTGCTAAAATTAGTGCAGATCAAATGTTATTTTGATGAGCTTGCTTCTTTGAGCCTGTCCAGATGCCGGGATGACCTTCTTCGGTATTGGTTGGGCGGAGAGATGAGCCATGCTTAATGTGTCATGAAGGTGGGGCCATTTGTTATCGCTGGGGAGAAGGGGCCACATGTTGTCGTAGGGGAGAAGGATCCTCCACCTGGGGTCGACCCTCGTGCTATTCCGACGGCGGCCGATGCTCGTGTTGTTCCGGCGGCGGCCACGCTTTCTTCGCCGGTAACCTCGGCGAGGCATGCCGAGAAGTCGAGCCGTTTGGGTGGATGCGGAGTGGTTACCGCGGAGATCGCTCGTCTTCCACGTGGTATTCAATTCGGGACGTTTCATGGCGCGACAGAAGGGGGTATAACAACTCTTTCTTTTCTGAGGGTGGTTGCCTCGCTGATGGCCTGACTAGGCATGCTTCGACTCTAGACGATCGCGTCGGCTCTATGGCTGGGGCTTGTGAGCAGCTGGTGGCGGGGCACGCATCTTTGCAGAGGCAGGATGGGATTGTTTCTGATGCTCTGGTTATGGACTCCGAGGTTCGTGTGGGCAATTCGCTTTGGGGTCTGCTAATCAACAAGAGTCCTATCAAGGCCGCTGAGACGAAAACTTCATCGGGCAGCCTTACGTATGCACGTTCTCGAAGTCGATAGAGCATGTGATGACAGAATGTGTGGCCCTTCGAAGCCCCAGTTGGTGAACAGATTCAGCCTCCTTGATAGAGCGGCGACGGAACGTTTGGGGGTGGTAGCCCCGAAAGAGATGGCTAACAGCTGTCCCAAATGAAAGTTCTCTCTTTAAATGTGTGGGGTGCTGGTCGGCTCGAGAAATGTCTGGCAATAAAGAACCTGGTGGATGAATCATCGGCCGATATCTTCTTTCTTCAAGAGACCAAAGCCTCTAATGGGGCGGTTGACCTGCGGGGGGGCAAGTTCGGAGTGGCTGACCTGGAGGCGTCCGGTGCTTCCGGGGGACTACTAACGGGATGGAAGGTTGATGTTTTTGACTCGATTGTGGTGTCTAGGTTGCAGTCATCTCTCTCTGTTCGGCTCAGGAGATGAGCGGATGGGCTCGGTTTTCTTGTGACAAATGTCTATGGCCCCACGGGGCAGGAGCGGGGGTCGTTGGCTGCTGAGCTTGATTTGATTGGGGCGGAGCGTGTGGACGGGATTTGGTTGGTGGGGGGCGACCTCAACGTCACTCTGGTCCCTGAGGATCGTCCCCACCAGTATGGTGGTCGAGATGCGGCTTCGGAGGATTTATGGAGATCTATCTATTCATGCATTAGGCCTACAGATTGTTGACGCGACGGGCTGCTCCTTCACGTGGTGGAATGCTAGATCTCGCTCGAGACTGGACAGATTCTTGGTGTCGCTCGAGGGCGCGGAGGCCTTTCCATTATCACAGGCGTGGGCGATGCCTCGGGCTCACTCCGATCACACACCCATTCTGTGGTCGTCGGGAGAGGAGGAAAGAGGTAGGTTCCTCTTTCGGTTTGAAAAAAGTCGGCTGCTGGAAGAGGGTTTCCGGGATGATGTGATTGCTCGTTGGAGGGGCTGGAACCTGATGGGGTCGGCGGTTGTCCGCTTCAACGTAAAGCTAATATTATTACACTCTCATCTTTCTCGATTTGGGAGGGAGGTAAGACGTCGGCGTAGGCTGAAGAGAAGTGAGTCCCAAGCAGGCGTGTCACATCTGAATGGGCTGGATGATGCACGCGGTCTGGAGCCGGAGGAGATGGAGGAGAGATTGAGGCTCTTAGAGGAGATCATGCTGGAGGATCGGAAAGAGGAGATTGAGTGGAGGCAAAGGTCCAGACAACGATGGCTTCGCGAGGGGGATGCCAATACATGCTTCTTCCACAGTATGGCATCGGGGAGGCGTCGGAGAAGCTACATCCACGACCTCTTGGTGGGGGATCGGCAGGTGTCAGGAGAGGGTAACATCGGTGGCGCGATCCGCAACCATTACGTGTGTGCTTGCAAGAGACAACGACGCAGTGGGTGGGGTTGGCTGGGAATAGGGGCGAGGGGTTTAGCTGGGTCGCAGGCGGAGGCGTTGGTGGCGGCGTTCTCGGAGGCTGAGATCAAAAACACGGTTTGGAGCCTAAATACGGATGGGGATCTGGGGCCCGATGGATTCCTAGTATTTTTCTAGGAGTCCCGGGACTTTTTGAAAGATGAGATTGTCGAGCTGATGAATGAGTTTGCGGATGGCAACAGGGGTTTTAAGAAAATAAACAAGGCATTATTATTCATGCTGCCGAAGGACTTCTCAACAAGAATTGAGGACTATCGTCCGATCGCGTTCTCCAATGCGATCTACCTGGTCGTCGCGAAGACGTTGGCAAACCGCCTTAAGATGGTTATTGACTGCACAATGCTTTTATTCCTGGGAGGCAAATGGTGGATGGGCTGGTGTTGGCATCAGAAATATGTCTAAATTGGAAAAGGTCGAAGACGAAAGGTGCTCTTTGGAAGATCGACTTCTCCAAGGCATATGACTGTGTTGACTGGAATTTCATTTGGACATCTTTGAGACGTAGGGGCTTCCTGGAGACGTGGATCGGATGGATGAAAAGATGTATTACAACGGCTTCATTCTCTGTTTTGGTTAATGGCAAACCGGAGGGTGGTCCTTTTCAACCTCAAAGGGGGGTGCGGCAGGGCTGCCCCCTGGCCTCGATGTTGTTCGTCATTGTCGTCGATGCTTTGGTTGTTTTGTTTAATCAGGCGGTAGAATCTGATATGTGATGGTTTCCGTCTGGATGAGTTATCCATACCTTTGCTTCAGTATGCCGATGATACTTTAGTTTTGCTTGGCGGGTCGGAGACCCAAATTGTAAATGTGGCAATGCTGTTTGACATATTTGGTGAGCTCTCGGGTCTAGTTGCCAACAACGACAAATCCAAAGTGGTCAGCTTCCGGATGAGCGGTGAAGAGAGAGGCGGTGGCTGGCATTACTCGTTGTGCTCTGGGGTCACTACCCCTGACTTACCTTGGCCTACCATTGATGGATGGGAAATTGAAGAAATCTGACTGGAATATTGTGCTCCATAAGATGGAGCAAAAGATGGTGGGTTGGTAGGCGACCACTCTGTCCAAGGGTGGTAAACTTGTCCTGCTGAAACATGTTCTTTCCGCGATCCCGATTTTCTTCTTCACCACCGTATCCTGCCTGTTGGCGTGCGAACAAAATGGAGGCAATGATGGAGTTTTTCTTTTTGTTGAGATGTTTATTTATCACCGTATTATATTTACATTTTATGTTTTCTTTGGGTATCACTTATGTAATTAACCCATGGCTCTTCTCCTATATAAGAGAGCCCTGGGATCTCTTTTACGTAATGAATAAATTTTCTCTCAACATGGTATCAGAGCAACGGTCCTAGACCGGGGTTCTCGAACCAAAACCCTAACCCTAGCCCCACCCGTCGGCCTCTCCCCGTGCCCTCTGCGTGCCTCCGCACGCCACCACGCGCCATCGCGCCCTTGCGCGCCCCTCTGCGAGCCTCTGGGCGGCCTGCGGCGCCCCCTCCAGCACTGCCGCCGCCCCTCCCAGCGGTCGCTGCCGCCTCGCAGTAGCCCGACGACCCCCCTTTGCCTCCGTAGGCGCTGTGGCTTGATTCACAAGGGGTCCAGCACACCCTAGGCAGCCCCGAGTCCCCTGTTTGAGTCCAGCGGACCCTTGTTCACGTGCGTCGAGGTCTGGACTGATCTGCGAAGGATGATATAGTCTGATTTCTCCCTTCATTTGCGACGTTCGAGCACAAACACATCATTAAGGATGAGTGTATAAGTCTACAGATACACCTCATCCCTCATTTGATGTTGTAGACAAAATTTTTTGCGATATATTACCCTCTTGTTTCGCATTTTGGCGTATTAAAGAATGTCAGAGATCAAGGGTGACGTGTTCTCTTCTTCCGATGCTTTCAAAGGACCGGCACCTATCGTAAAGATGGACGGGACCAACTATGAGTTATGGTTCATGCAGTTTCGTATCTTGATGCAATGTCACAACAAAGAGCATATTCTGACTGATTCAGAGCCGACGGACAAGACTGGGGCCAACGCATCATGGAAGCAAGATGACGCATATGCTCGTATATGGCTCTCTGGGATGCTTAGCACAGAGATTGCTAATGATATTGTCAATCAGCCATCTGCAAAGGCCATGTGGGACATATTGGTTGCTACCTATGGACAAGCGAAAAATGAAAGCAAGATACTCCAACTTCAGTTCGACATTTTCTCGACCAAGCAAAATGGTCGACCTTTACATGCCCACTTTTCACATCTGAGAGGCATGTTTGAACGACTCCATAGCTTCATGCCTATCACTACCAGTGTGGAACAACAACATGCGTATCGGAATGCCACTATGAATGGCGTTTTCCTGTCCTCTCTTGACTCGGCGTACGATGCCGCCCGTACTCAACTTCTGACTGGCGAGACCATACCACCAATGGAGGAAGTATACAAACGGTTGAGCATGATTACTACCACACCTACATCCACGTCACACCGTGGACGAGGCAGTGCGTCCCAGTTCCGTGGTCGTGGACCTCGTGGTAGAGGTGGAGACCGTCAGCGCGGTCCTTGTTCTTATTGTCGTCGTCCTGGCCACTCATAGGAGACATGCTTTCACAAGCACAGCTTTCCGACGTCTGCACGTGTTGCGAAGCAGACCAACTCTTCACCTGCACCTACTACTGATGCACGTTTTGACGATCTTGTCTCGAGACTTCGAGAAATGGTCACCACTCGCGTGACTCAAACTGCAGGACCATCAGATGCAGCGGCCACCGCCAGAGCACTGCCCAGTTCATCAGGTATTTCATATGTGCTTACCAGTAGCAGCAGTTTTGATGTGACAGATTGGATTATGGATTCTATAGCGTCTCATCACATGTGTGGAGATCAGACACTATTTTCCTCTTACACTACTATTGTTCCTGGGCGATCCGTAATCATAGCCAATGGAGTTCGGCTACCCATTGTTGGTCAGGGGGAGATTGTTTTAGCCCCTTCTATACGCCTTCAGAATGTTCTACATGCTCCAGACTTTCAAATGAATTTTTTGTCTATTAGTCAGATTACAAAAGATTTACACTGTCGTGCCATTTTTGACCCCTCTTCTCTTATGTTTCAGGACATACTAACTGTCAGGATGATTATTCATGGCCGTGAGCAGAGAGGATCATACAAACTTGTTGTTCAATCATGTGCTGGGGTGGCCTCTATTCCCTCTGGATCTGCTTCGCCTTTTCTGTGGCATCTTCGCTTTGGCCACCTTCGTCTCCAAAAGATGATACGTGTTCTCCCACAACTATCTACTCGTACTACTCTGGACTGTGAAGCTTGTCAGCTTGGGAAACACCATCGCTCCTCCTTTCTGAGTCGTCCAAGTCGTCGTAGTAGTCGGTCCTTTGAGTTGTTTCATTTTTACATTTGGAGTCCAAGTCGTATTCCTGATCATCAAGGGCATAGATTTTATATTGTTGATGTCGATGATTATTCTAGACTTTCTTGGGTCTTCTCGCTTAAACATATGTCTAAAGCAGGTGCTATAATTAAAACTTTTCTTATTGAGATCAACAACATTTTTTATGCTAAAGTTAAATACATTTGTACCGACCTTTGGAATTTTTTACTCTCCATTTGGCAGAATTTCTCCAATCTCTGGGTATAGTTCATCAGACTTCTTGTACTTATACATCACAACAAAATGGGGTTGCAGAACGCAAACATCATCACCTCTTAGACATCACGAGGACCTTGTTGATTCACAGTAGTACACCTCATTCCTTCTGGGGGGATGCCGTTCTAACCGCCTGTTACTTGGTAAATCGCATGCCTTCCACTATTCTTGGAGAGAAGAGTCCCTTCTCGATTGTGTTTCCCGAGAAGGAACTCTTCACACTTACACCTCGTGTTTTTGGATCGGTAGCTTTTGTCTATGACTTTACTCCTGGCCGTGACAAGCTCTCGCCTAGAGCTGTCAAATATGTCTTTGTTGGTTATTCTCGTACCCAAAAAGGATATAGATTTTTTGATCTTGTTGGGAGAAAATACTATGTCAGCGCTGATGTTACTTTTTTCAAATCTATTATGTATTTCTCTCCTACAGGTGACAGGTTATCTAGTACTGGATCCAGAGAAGATGTTGTGGTTCCTCCACCTCCATCTGCTCCTTGTGATGTCCCACGGTCTTCACCACCCACACCCCCACCGCCACCTCCTCCCAAAGAGTCTACTTTCTTACCCCATGTTTATACTCGCAGGTCTTCTACTCGCCCCTCTGCTCATGCGCCTACCACATCATCCACCATGTCTCAGGTATGTCAGAAACATATTATTTCTACTGATGGCACTGGAGATTTTATTGATGAACAGGAAGAGTTAATTCCAGAGGACGGTGAGGCAGATGACCTGGAGATACCAATTGCTCTAAGGAAACCTCGTCACCAATGTGCTACTTACCTAATGGATGCACATGTTTCCTTGGATCATCTGTCAGAGGACTACAAGAAGTTTATAGTGAGACTATCTGCTATTACTATCCCATGGACGTATCAGGAGGCACTCCAGGACAGTAGGTGGCGCCTCGCTATGGAAGAGGAGATGGCGGCTCTGTGATCACGTGGCACATGGAGCATTGTTTCACCTCCACCAGGAGCATCTATTGTGAGCTGCAAATGGATATTCACGGTCAAGCAAATGGTAGTGTCGACCGATTCAAAGCAAGGCTTGTGGCTCGGGGGTTCATCCAAACCTAAGGGGTGGATTATCAGGACACCTTCTCTCCAGTAGCAAGACATTCAACACTACGTATTCTATTATCTGTTGTCGTTTCCAGGGACTGGCCTTTGTATTAACTTGATGTCAAGAATGCCTTTCTCTATGGGGATCTCCAGGAGGAAGTATATATACAACAACCACCAGGATTTGCTACTGAAGGGGGGTCTTAGAAGGTGTGCTGCCTTCACAAGGCGATTTATGGCCTGAAGCAGATTTCAAGAGCTTGGTATCAAAAGCTATCGGAGTTGATAGAGCAGAAGGGGTTTGTGCCGTCTACTGCGGACCACTCACTGTTTGTACAGAGGACACCTAGAGGTACCATGGCTATTCTTATTTATGTGGATGATATTGTCATTACAAGAGATGATGAGCAAGTTATTCTTACCGCCAAGGAGTTCCTTGGTCAGCAGTTTGTGACTAAGGACCTTGGCAATCTTCGCTACTTTCTTGGATTAGAGTTCGCCAAGAAGCAACGTGGACTCAGAATGAATCAGAGGAAATTTGTTATGGACTTCCTATCTGAGACAGGAATGACAGGGTGCAAACATGCTTCTACTCCTATGGATGCAAGCATGAGATTGTATGATGAGGACACCGAAGAAATTGACAGGAGGAGATATAGAGAGCTTGTTGGGAAGCTCCTATACGCCACCATTACCAGGTCAGATATTGCTTTTGCAGTTAGCAAAGTCAGCCAGTTCATGGAGCAACCCAGGAAGGTACATATGTATGCCGTACACATGATCTTGAGGTATTTGAAGACTTCACCTGGCTCTGGCCTTATATTCAGTAGGGATGCATCACTTGAGGTGACAGGATGTGCAGATGCAGACTATGCTGGTTGTCCCAGGGACAAAAAGTCGACTTCTGCTTTTGTTATCTTTATAGGCAGCTCGCTTGTTTCATGGAAAAGCAAGAAGCAGACTGTGGTGGCCAGATCTAGTGCTGAGTCTGAATACAGGGCTATGGCACAAGGATGTACAGAAATGATGTGGGTCAGATCAGTATTAACCGACCTTACTGTCGAGATTTCTCTTCCTATGAAGCTTTTATGCGATAATCAAGCAGCTTTATTTATAGCCAGTAACCCTGCATTTCATGAGCGGACAAAGCATATCGAGGTGGATTGTCACTACACTATAGACATGATCATGAAAGGCCTTATATCCACCTCCCATGTTTCCACAAGAGATCAGACTGCAGATATCTTCATGAAGGCACTGGCCATAGTCCATTTTAGAGTTGTTGTTCCAAGCTGAGCATGATTGATATTTATGCTCCAGCTTGAGGGGGAACGTTGAGATGTTTATTTACCACCGTATTATATTTACATTTTATGTTTTCTTTGGGCATCACTTATGTAATTAACTCATGGCTCTTCTCCTATATAAGAGAGCCATGGAATCTCTTTTACGTAATGAATAAATTTTCTCTCAACACTTTTGGTCGGATGGCAAGCAATAGAAGGCGGGGCTTCATCTTGTGGGATGGAAGGAGGTAACGAAGAGGAAGAAGGATGGTGGACTGGGAATTCGAGACATTGAATGTATGAATAAGGTATTGATTGGTAAATGAGCGGCCCAGATCTGGGGCCCTTCGTCCTCTCTGGTTCACAGGCTTCTCCGCAAGATCTATGGTGTTCGGGGCGAGTTGCTGGCTCGTAGGCTTCGGCGGGAGTCTCCCCTCTGGTCTGGCATCCGTGGTGTCCTCCTGACTCTCACAACCTTTCTGACACCGAGGGTGAGGACGAGCGTCTCTTTCGTTTCTGGGGTGACGATTGGACCAGGGATGGCAAGTTGCGCACTAGGTTCCCGAGATTGTTAGCTTTGGCGGCGGATCGTGAAAGTACTCTTTTCCAGGTAGGGGGCCAGCACTTGAGCATCGGTGTTCGTTAACGAGCTATCAGTGCAGAGGTTGGAGGATTTCCTTGTGTTACAATCGGAGCTGCCGTCGGTAGCTGACACTCTTCATGGCCTGCGCGCTATGAGCTCGGACCACTTTGAGTGGAGGGGGATAAAGCTCTCCACAAAAAATATTTACGATCACCTGCGTTGTTCTCCTGAGGCGCTTGGAGCGGACCTAACTCAGGATTTAAGAATGGTTCGGGTTGCAAAGATACCTAAAAGGGTCAAGATTTTCCTGTGGTGCCTACGGAGGGATCGCAATTGTGACAAAGTGAGGCGGGCAAATATTTTGGTGATCAAGATATCATTTGCGATAGGTGTTATGGGCAGCAGGAGGATGCCGACCATATATTTTTCAAGTGTCAATCTTCGTCTGAGGTTTGGCGCGAGTTGGGCTTGTCGTGGCTGTGGCATGAGGATGCCGTGACTTTTTGGCACTCGATCAGGAGGGTTGGAACTAGCTCCACTACTGATATCTCAATTGCTTTCGTGGCGTTGTGGGCGATTTGGAAGGGTAGAAATGACTGTATCTTTAAAAATAAACGTTCTATTCGGAGAATGCTTATATTCATTGTAAAGCCCTTTACAACTCCTAGGCTTCTCGCTAATGTAACCTCACCCTAAGTTTTCTTCTAATCTAAAAGGTGGTAGCTCCCAACTTGGGAGGTTACCCGAGTTTGGTTTTCAAAAAAAAGATGTTATTTTGATACTGGAGACTAAGCTAGAATAGTTTGATGATCCATTATGGAGGAAACATAAGTGACATAAACTTGATTGAGTTTATTATGATGGTTGACAAGTGCCATTTTGGTAGGTTCGATATCATCAAGGTTGGTAAAAATGGTGGGTTATCTGTGCGGCAAAAAATGGTGAGTTATCTGTGCGGCAGGGACCTCAATTGGGATAATCACATGATGACAATATGATGTAACAATGATGATCTTCTATATAAATTGATAAGGGATCTACATGACCTTCGTTGATCTCAATGTGGATATGGCATTGTTTAGAAGAAGTTTGTAATTGACCATATTGGATGTATTTGCCTCTTCACCCAGTGGTTTCAAGAAAGGATTCTTTCAGATAGTGGATAGATGATTGATGAGGAATATGCTCTATGTAACAAGTTCGACATGTTGTTTGCTCTATCACGACATAAGGATGTGACAAGATTTATGAGCGGATCATTGTCAAGGGTAAGTGACAATGCTAGGTCATCGAATTTCTATTCGAATAATTTGGATTAACACATGCAGGACTTTAATCAACTTATGGGTGGCATTAAATTTGGGGGGTGTCCCTCCACAGTTCGGGATCATTAGGTCTGGAAGGATGAGGACTTCCCCATCAAAAAGACAGGCATAGGGCTAGGTCGGGGCGGGAATTGATAGCCACTAGTAGGTTGTGACGTATATCCAAGAGTGTGGGGATCTTGGTTCCTTGAAGTGAAAGGGTTGTCATCCATTAATCCTTCATCTTGCTTTCCTGTGAAAGATAGTCGCTAACGTGTCCATCGGAGGTAGAAGAACTAGAGTCTTGGGATGTGTTACTCCGTGAGTGTCGTCTCCGACTAGTACACCGACCTTTGTTTGGCGTTTCCTTATTATGATCCTTCCCTAGCATGCGACTATTTAATGTGGCAATTTGTCCGCTCAGTTGATCGAACATTTGTTGCATTTGAGCAGACAAGGATTCTAATGATAGCTCAGTTTGTGGGATATATCCGGTTTTAGAGGTAGTTGGTTTTTCAGCCATGGGAATCCTATGCCTTCCTCTCTCTCTTTTTTTTGTGTTTTGTTATTTTTTTCTTATATATATATGCAAAAAAAACAAACGAAACGGATCGATATGCTCTGATACCAAATTGATGCAACGCTATGCAATTCGAGCAGCAATACGATGTGATGCAGGTGAGTTTTCCTAACTGGAAAAGGTGACTCAATGGAAGTGCTACGACAAATAAAAAAATGATGCCTACAAATTTCAGCAACAAGTGATCACGAGAAATTCCATGTACAACACAACCTTATCACAACTTTAGGGCAATCCTAGTAGATAAAAGATTTCTGGAAAGATATAACGATACTGCGACAAATAGTGATCTCAATACTCCACCAAACCAAACAGCAAGATAGCAGTTAACACTACTAACATCATTCAGATATAATCATATGTAAGAGGCACTCATACCACAACCGGCGGGAAGTTCGACGCGCTTCAGACCTGGTCGGTAACGGCAGGGTTGCGGGACAGCCAGAACAGCAATCTGGACGGGTCTAGGGCGCGGGTAACGGGGCAGCCACGACAGCGATGCCAAGGTGCAGGCGGTTGACGGTGGGGCGGAAGGGGTCGGGTAACCGCTGGAAGGCGCAAGTGGCAGGGGCTGGGCGATATTGGGGGCTGGGTTGAACACGGCCTGTGGGATTGGATAAGGCGGCGGCACAGGGAGGGGAGGGGGCGGTGGATAGGGAAAGAGGGAAAAGGGGACGAAGAGGGCGACTGCGGGGCGGGCTGGAGCGAGCGGGGCGGTGGCAACGGCGGCGGAGGCGCAGGGGTGACGACGCGGGAAGGTGGCGGTGTGGTTGTTGGAGGGCTGGGGTGGAAGGTGGGGCGGGATCGGGGTCGCGGGTTGGGGTGGTGATGTGGCGGGGGAATGGAAGGGCGAGGGGAAGATGGGTTGTGGGCACGCGTGGGGGAGGAGTTGGCGAGAGGAAGATGGAAGTGGGGGATAGGGAGGCGACGGTATGGGGGGGGGGTTAGGGTTCAGGTGGAGAAGGCACGGGGGGGGGGGGGGGGAGAAGAGGGTTAGGCGAGAAACGAGAGATGGAGAGAGAGAGGGAGAGAGAGAATTATGATGGGAAAAATAAATTCTCATTCAATAATTGATCCCTTTCCATAGGTGGGGTGCCTTTATAGAGGCCAAATCCCCCCAAACAAGCAACTACTTTACTATAAATAGAAATAAAAAGAAAAGATGATAAGGCCTTATATAATGAGTCTTTTACATAAATAAAGAAAATAAGAAAAGCAAATGTTCGACTAAAAGAAAGTTATCACGTAGCATCATGCTGCATCAACTCCTCCCTGCTGAGAAGAATATCGCTCCGTCGAGATGGCATCACGATAATTCTGAAGTATATCAGGGCGGAGTTGTTGAAGTTCATCCTCGTCAATCCAGGTGCAATCTGTCAGAGGTCGTCCCTTCCACTTGACTAGATAGCGACGGAAGAGACCACGTCTAGTTGTTATATCTCGTATGTCGGCAATATCTTCAATCTGATCGGCATCAGTCGCGGCTGGTGGTTGGTGCGTATCATCAGCGGGAACTACTAGCGTGGTTGCATCTGTCTGCTCATCTCCGTGATATAGGAAGAGATCTAAAACATTAAAGACTGGCGATGCCTGGATATCTGGCGGTAGATCAAGTAGGTAAGCATTCTGCCTAATCTTCTTGAGGATTCGAAATAGACCAATCTTTCGGACACTCAATTTTTGGTGGACACTCAAAGGAAACCTCTCTTTTTTTAGGTGGACCATCACTAACTCTCCAACTCTGAACTCGCTCTCTCTACGATGGAGGTTGGCTTGGGCTTGGTATTTCTGGGTCATGGTTTGAAGTTTGGTTTGAATTTCGGTATGGATATGGGTTAGGTGTTCGACTAGGTCCTCAGCGGTTGCACTACTCCTCCCTTGTACGATTGTGGGTGTAAGGTCTAGAAATTGGGTAAGTGGAAAGCCGTACACACTCTCAAATGGCGATTTTCCGGTGGATCTATTAGTGGAACTGTTATACGCGAATTCGGCTTGGGGAAGAATTAGATCCCATTTGGACGGAGAGTCCCCTGCAAGACATCGCAATAAATTCCCTAAAGATCTATTAACTACTTCAGTTTGCCTATCTGTTTGTGGATGATAAGCAGTGCTGTATTGCAAACGAGTACCAAGACGAGACCAAAGCGTGCGCCAAAAATGACTCAAAAACCTGGTATCACGATCCGAAGTGAAAGAACAAGGAACACCATGCAATCGAACAACATCACGAAAAAACAAATCAACGACATGAGATGCATCTGAGGTTTTTTTACATGCAATGAAGTGTGCCATTTTAGAAAATCTGTCCACAACCACAAAAATAGAGTCAACTTTCCGTACCGTGAGGGGTAAGCCTAGCACAAAATCCATGGTGATGTCTTCCCAGGGTTGCAGAGGGATCAGTAGAGGCGTATACAATCCAGTGTTTTGCCTATGGCCTTTGAATCTCTGACATATTTGGTATTTTTGTACAAACTTGGTAACATCTTTTCGCAATTGCGGCCAATAAAATCGCTCTTGGAGAAGAGTTAAGGTCTTGTCCCTTCCAAAGTGTCCAGCTAAACCACCGTTATACAGTTCAGAGATTAGATTCTCTCGAAGGGAAGTGGCAGGAATGCACAGTCGGTGGGCCTTGAACAGGAATCCCTCATGAAGGACATAAGTGGCTGACGGATCCTGTTCAGTGTCAACACACTCTGCATAAGCATGTCCGAAGTCAGGGTCAGTGGAGTAAAGATCCTTGAGTGCGTCAAATCCCATTGTGCTTACGGTTATGGTGGTCAGGACATGTGCTCGTCTGCTCAACGCGTCGGCCATGCGGTTCAGGGTTCCCGCCTTGTGCTTGAGATGGAACTTGTATTCTTGGAGGAAACTAACCCATTTTGCATGACGCTTGTTAAGTGTTTTCTGAGAGTTCAGATATCTTAAGGCTTCATGATCATAGTTAAGGACAAATTCACGCTGAATTAGATAATGCCTCCAATGCTTGAGAGCTTGCACCACGACATAGAATTCGACATCATATGTGGAGTACCGTGATCGAGCTTCATTCAACTTCTCACTGTAGAAGGCCACAGGTCGTCCTTCCTGACTCAGGACGGCACCAATCCCAGCGCGTGAGGCATCACAGTCAACTACGAAGACCTTGGAGAAGTCAGGAAGTGCCAAGACAGGGGCATGGGTCAACTGATGTTTTAGTTTTTGAAAGCTGGTTTCTGCCTCAAGAGTCCAAGTGGGTGCTCCTTTACGTGTGCAATCAACTAACGGAGCCGCACAAGTGCTAAAGTTTCGGATGAAACGTCAGTAGAAAGAAGCCAATCCCAGAAAGCTGCGAATCTCAGTGAGGGTTTTGGGTACGGGCCAGCTCTGAATGGCCTGAATCTTGGAGGGGTCAACTTTAAGTCCGTCGGCAGTGACAATGTATCCCAAGAAGAGGACCGTGTCAGACATGAAGGAGCATTTCTTAAGGTGGACATACAATTGTTGGGCTCTCAAGGTTTCCAAGACTTGTCGTAAGTGGACTAAGTGGTCATCTTTGGTCAAGCTGTAGATCAATATGTCATCAAAGTATACAACCACAAACTTACCGATGAAGGGCCGCAACACATGATTCATGGTTCGCATAAATGTGCTGGGAGCATTAGACAGGCCAAGGGCATTACTGTCCATTCATAAAGGCCCTCTTTGGTCTTAAAAGCAGTCTTCCACTCGTCTCCAGGTCGGAGGCAAATTTGATGGTACCCACTGGGAAGATCCATTTTGGAAAATAATTTGGCACCCGATAGCATGTCGAGCATGCCATCAAGGCGTGGAATTGGAAAACGATACTTGATCGTGATCTTGTTGATAGCACGACTGTCCACGCACATCCTCTATGTACCATCCTTTTTTGGGGTAAGCAGAGCAGGAACCGCCACGGGACTCATACTTTCTCGAACATACCCACGACTTAGAAGATCAGTAACCTGCTTGTTCATTTCTTCGTGTTCACTTGGGCTCATCCGATAATGTGGTAAATGGGGTAAGCTTGCTCCAGGAACTAGGTCAATGTGATGCTGAATGTCTCGCAATGGGGATAGTCCCTCAGGTAATTCTTCAGGCATAATGTCAGCAAACTCTTGAATGATGGGCTTCACCTCAGACGGAACTTCAGGTATAGTCGCTTCTGGTTTGATTACTTCACGTCCCATCAATGCGTAAATAGTAGAGCTCTCCTGAACTTCACGTTGGAATGTCTGGGCTTCCATCAACAATACGGGACCGGTAGTCGAAGGTTTTGCCGGTGGAGTACTTTTACCAGATTGCGCGGTCGCGAATCGAAGTGTAGCCACCTGTCGAGGGCTAAGGGCTTCGTGTTGTGGTTTAAGGGTCACACGTACCTTGTTTATGAGAAACGAGTAAGTGTTCAATTTTCCTCTGTGTTCAGTGTCCCGATCAAACTGCCAAGGTCTCCCGAGTAGTACATGACAGACATCCATAAGGGCTACATGGCACCACACCTCGTCTTTATATGAAGGCCCAATCGAGAAGCTAACGAGACTCTGACGGTGGATCGGAAGTTGAGTGTCACCTCGGAACCAAGCCACACTGTATGGTTTCTCGAGTGGTTGAGTTGGTAGATCCAACCTGTCGACCATTTCTTGAGACACGAAGTTCTCAACGCTTCCTCCATCAATGATCAACGAACAACGACGTCCTCCTGAGGTGCATGTGGTTCGGAATATACTGCGTCGCAACTAACTATCAGCGTCATTGACAGCGGGTATGAGCAAGATGTTCGTGGGTGCAATGTCAGGGGCGATAAAGTCCTCATGTTCAATCACCAGGAAAGGTCCGGAGATATCTCCATCTACTCCAAGAAGTTCGTATTCATCAGCTCCCGAAGTGACAGCAGTTTAAGCGGTTTGATCCTCTTCAGGCGCCTCCTGATGGTCAGGGGCAGGGTCTTCAGGGTCTTCGATGGTGCATAAATGGGCGGGCTTGGCCTTAGGGTTTGGGCACTCAGCTGCTCGATGTCCCTTCTGATAGCATCAGAATACAATTATCAGGTCCGACAACAGGTCAACTTCCCAAGATGCCCGATCCGGGTTTCCAAGAGATGGTCATACAACAGCAGTGGTGGAGGGTCTAGTTTGGGGTTTGCCCGCAACAATCGATGGGGAAACTATTGGCTCGGAGGTCGTCACCAGTGCACTACTTCGTGGGGCGGTGTTCACAGAAAACGACGTCCTCCTTGTCTGGATTTTAGCAAGCTTAGTTTCAGCCCGTTCAGCTTGTTTATAGGCTTCGTCGACGTTTGGACAGTTGTGGAGGTAGAGTTCATCTTGGATGACTTGACGAAGTCCTTGCATGTAGCGGGTGACTTCCTGGACAGGAGTCTCCTGCAATCGGTTGCAATGAATGAGGGATCGGAATCCTTCGGTGTACTCCCTCACGCTCATGGTACCTTGTCTCCAAGATTGCAATCGCGCACACAGATCTCGCTTGTAGTTTTCAGGTACAAACTTTGTTTTTAGTTTGGCTTTCATCTTGCTCCAACTGCGAATCTTACATTTTCCCTTTCGTTTGCGTTCAGATTGCAGACAGTCCCACCATAACAGAGCATGTCCTTTTAGTTTGATCGTGACAAATTGAACCTTTCGTTCGCTAGGCATAGCCTTCCATACAAAGAAGTGTTCGACCGTTTGGAGCCAATCCAAAAATACATTAGGATCTCGTCCTCTGTCAAATTCCAGAACATCAAGACGGATGCCTCGATCCCATCCGTCATCGGGCCTAGGGCCAGGTCGGGGCGGGAATTGATAGCCACTAGTAGGTTGTGACATATATCCAGGAGTGTGGGGATCTTGGTTCCTTGAAGTGAAAGGGGTGTCATCCCTTAATCCTTCATCTTCGCTTTCCTGTGAAAGATAGTCGCTAACGTGTCCATCGGAGGTAGAAGAACTAGAGTCTCGGGATGTGTTACTCCGTGAGTGTCGTCTCCGACTAGTATGCCGACCTTTGTTTGGCGTTTCGTCATTATGATCCTTCCCTAGCATGCGACTATTTAGTGTGGCAATTTGTCCGCTCAGTTGATCGAACATTTATTGCATTTGAGCAGACAAAGATTCTAATGATAGCTCAATTTGTGGGATATAGCCGGTTTTAGAGGTAGTTGGTTTTTCAGCCATGGGAATCCTATGCCTTCCTCTCTCTCTCTCTCTCTTTTTGTATTTTGTTATTTTTTCTTTTATATATATATGCAAAAAAACAAACGAAACAGATCGATATGCTCTGATACCAAATTGATGCAACGCTATGCAATTCGAACAGCAATACGATGTGATGCAGGCGAGTTTTCCTAACTGTAAAAGGTGACTCAATGGAAATGCCACGACAAATAAAAAAAATGATGCCTACAAATTTCAGCAACAAGTGATCACGAGATATTCCACATAAAGCACAATCTTATCACAACTTTAGGGAAATCCTAGTAGATAAAAGATTTCTGGAAAGATATAACGATACTGCGGCAAATAGTGATCTCAATACTCCACCAAACCAAACAGCAAGATAGCAGTTAACACTACTAACGTCATTCAGATAGAATCATATGTAAGAGGCACTCATACCACAACCGGCGGGAAGTTCGGCGCGCTTCAGACCTGGTCGGTAACGACGGGGTTGCGGGACAGCCACAACAGCAATCTGGACGGGTCTAGGGCGCAGGTAACGGGGCAGCCACGGCAGCGATGCCAAGGTGCAGGCGGCGGACGGTGGGACGGAAGGGGTCGGGTAACCGCTGGAAGGCGCAAGTTACAAGGGTTGGGCGATATTGGGGGCTGGGTTGAACACGGCCTGTGGGATTGGATAAGGCGGAGGGACAGGGAGGGGAGGGGGACGGTGGATAGGGAAAGAGGGAAAAGGAGACGAGAGGGCGACTGCGTGGCGGGCTGGAGCGAGCAGGGCGGTGGCAGCGACGGCGGAGGCGCAGGGGTGGCGGCGCGAGAAGGTGGCGGCGTGGTTGTTGGAGGGCTGGGTGGAAGGTGGGGCGGGATCGGGGTCGCGGGTTGGGGTGGTGATGTGGCGGGGGAATGGAAGGGCGAGGGGAAGATGGGTTGCGGGCACGCGTGGGGGAGGGGCTGGCGAGAGGAAGATGAAAGTGGGGGATAGGGAGGCGACGGTATGGGGGGTTAGGGTTCGGGTGGAGAAGGCACAGGGGGGGGGGGGGGAAGGGAGAAGAGGGTTAGGCGAGAAACGAGAGATAAAGAGAGAGAGGGAGAGAGAGAATAAGGATGGGAAAAATAAATTCTCATTCAATTATTGATCCCTTTCCATAGGGTGGGTGCCTTTATAGAGGCCAAATCCCCCAAACAAGCAACTACTTTACTATAAATAGAAATAAAAAGAAAAGATGATAAGGCCTTATATAATGAGCCTTTTACATAAATAAATAAAATAAGAAAAGCAAATGTTCGACTAAAAGAAAGTTATCACGTAGCATCATGCTGCATCACTCTCCCTTATAAGTATCACCAAAACGTCCCTTTTCATTTCTCTGTATAACCTCTCCAATTTCACCAACGTGAGAGGAGCTCCAAGCCCCTTTTCCATAGCCATTGATGCTGCTCAATGAGCTGCTGGAACAAGCAGCTGCATCAAGGAGTTGAATTGATTCCCTGGGAGGGCCCCTTTTCCCATCTGCTACGGCTGGAAGCTCCTGCTTTTGAGATATGTTGTGTTACTGCTGCTACAACCATTTACAGCAGCTGTAACAACCACTACTGCTGCATGCAGTAACAACTATTGATTCAAGGCATTCTCTTCATTTTAGAGATTCTCTCTTATTGCTGCAAAATATGTAGTTTATACATTTTGATCCTATAATCATTTTTCATCTCTATTGTTGAGTTGATTGATAACGAAATGCTGGGTAGAAAGATTTATAAGTTCATGATCAAGTTTAGGTTAATAGGGAATTATTAGTCATTTTAATCCCTCTCTCTCTATCACTTAAGCTAACCTGTTTCTATATATTTCATGAATTTGATGACTGTCGTTACTCATGATTTTCGTTCTTAAAGCAATATTTGATTCAGACAATTTCAGAGTTCAGACAGGATGCACAAGAAAATATTCCCGCATCTGAAGATGTGGGACCAGTGATGTTGAGAACTAATGGTCAAAACTTTCCATTCTACTAACCAATTTAGACACGCTCTCTCACGGAACTTTTCCTGATTTTTTTTCATGCTTATCTTTCTCTGCATTAGTATGCTAAACCTTTTTTATACTTCCTTTGAAAAAGAAAAAGTATACTTGATAGCATGTCTTGCATATAATCCTTTGCCTTTATAAAAAAATATCTAGATGCTAATCTCATTTAATTAGACACTTCTTTACGAATAAGATAAGGTATCAAGTGTGGTAGACGTATGACAATGTGCACTGTTATTCCTAGTTTTTTTTGGAGTTGACATTGTGTAATATACCAATATATGAACAAAGGTGGTTTAACATGCAAATTATTTGTACAATCCCCACTCTTTCTTTGATACCATGTTTGTGAAATCAAACCCCTCTTTCTTGCTGCTTCTCTTGCCAAAGCCTACTGCTGCTTCTCACTATCTACAGCCATCGCACAATTGGATCTCCAAATCTTGGAGATCCAAAGGTACAAACTAGACCTCATTGCTGCCATGCATGCAGTCCTATACGCCATTTGATCCAGTATGTGTCAAATCATTTAGTTTGGAATTGGGTAAAACATTAGATGATTGTTCAAAGTTGTACCATAATTATTGATGGGTTCCATTGGGGGGGGGGGGAGATCTTACAGGATTAACAATTTAACAGATGTAAATAGAGTCCCTCAAATGGATCCTATGATCCATCATGAAATCGAATCTGATGTAACGATATTTAAGCCTTCCCTAATGTAGTTATAACTTATAATAGCTTACGCAACTATTACATAACCATTAAAACGGGGATGTTTGCCATATTTCATAATCACCTTTATATATTTAAGTACGTTACTGGATTAGATGATTAATTGTAAGTCGCTAGTCTCTTCAATTATTTGCTGGAACAAATCATTTATATCCAGTGAACTGTGCAGTTCCCTGCTTTCATAATACTTGACCCGTATATAATCTTCCAATTTATTTGTCTGATTCGGAGTTTCCATGGTTTCCAGTTATATGATTTCTTCTCCTTTTCTCTTCTTTTTGGCGACCTTCCTCCATTCTGGCATGAACTATTTATGAAAGCACTCAACATGAAATGCCCGAACACTTCTCACCATTCAACTTTCAACGTGCATTTTTGCAAAGCACAAACAACCCTAAACATGCATTTTCTTTCTTTTTATTGACACAACACCAGCCTGTTCTCTGGCGGTTTTATTGCTATGGTATTCCCACAAATTTGCTATTGTGGGGAGTATCGAAGGATTCGGCTAATTGGTGTTTGAATCTTGACAAAGATCTGTATCACTGCATAATATCTCTATCTAGTCGTATATTACCCATTTAGAGAGTTTTAGCCACTGTTTTCATGTTGAAAATTTAGAAAAATTTTCAGGATTAGGTTAAATAGTGATTGCTAACATGGGAGCCTATTGGCTACTGATCATCGTGGTTGTGGCATTGTGCAATATAAAGATCACTTTAATTTAATAACTCTTAAGACTCATGCAAGGAGTACTTTGATCTATAAAGTTGAACACACCAGATAATGTGAATTGAATATGTAATCAAGTACATTTACATGGTTCATGGAGAATCAGTGATGACTTGTAAATTTATTGTGTCGGTCATGGTGACCCTTGCAACTTACGTATGAGAGTGCAGTGACACTCAGTTGGGCGAGAGATATGAAGTCCAATTAGGGCATGCCTAGTGCGTGGGTCTAAGATCCCAATCCTTTTTACGATTTTACATGAACTCACGGTCTTTTTACGTCTCATTGGGATCTAGGTTTTTAACCAGTTCTGCCAACCCTCTTTTAGCAAGACGCCTAGGCTGGAGGACCCTTGGTTTTGGTCTTTAGCGATCAGTTTGCCCGTACCGGTCGGGCCAATTTTTAGAGTGACTTTTCTGTAGAGTCTCTCTCACCCGTCTCAGGGACGTAGTTTGGGAGTAGGCCTAGCCCTCTACTGGACCACACTTCCAGTTAGAGGGCGAGACCGAAGGGTCTCTTAGGACGCTTCCTCACCACTTGAGTTTTGGTTACCTTTCCACCCACAGACTTGGCGAGGAGTTATAGTTGAGCTTGGAGTTGGTTACAATTGAGTTTGGCTAGAATTGAGATCAATTACAGTTGAGTTGACTACAGTTGAGCTTGGTACAGAATCATCAATCATCGTCAATCATCAACGATTAATCAGATCTTAGAACTACTAATGCAAATGGCAGGAGAAGTTATTCGACGGGTTGGGAACTTAGTTAGGATGCATTAAACTCTACCGCATGCATACGAAGGCACACCAAGCCTAAGGTACCCTTAACGCCTTAGAGTCATAGTGTGAGGTCACACTCAGACCAAGACCACAGACTATCCAATAGACATGAGAAATTAAACAGGTTTAAGAATCAGATCAGAAATTCATTTCCTGAATACCGAGATCCATCGACTTGATCTCTGACAAGATAATATCAAAAATATAGATCATATAATCAATAAATGAAAATGTTATATATACTGAAAATTATGGGGTGATGGGTGAACTTGGGATATACATTCAGAGCAACTCGAAAACCATTTCTTTTTACGTAAGTAAAATGTTGATTTTTTAAATTCTCAATACCTATATACTTGTTTTCTTTTGAAACCACTAAATTTCCTGTTAATTTGTTATATGTTGGATTCGACATTTGTTGACATTCTCTTCTTCCTATACATGCTTGATAGGCAAAACACATGTATAGCAATAGCTGGCTGATGATCCCAAGCATCCGATGTTATACTAGACGGTACAAGCATTTATTGTTTTTGTTTAGATAATGTAAATGTTTTCTTTCTCTTCTATATTTTGAGATACATGTATATGATGCAGTCTCTTTTGTACATGTAATATATATGGAAATTAATGAAATGAGAAATGGTGACACTACTTGTTGTTGGCTTTGTGGTTGTTTAGATCATTGTAGATGTCATTGCAAATCGCGAAAAATTTTCCCGTCAATTTCAACAACATAATGTGATCTTTAACGAATATAATGTTGCGAGTGTCGTGTAAACATATACCCGAATCCGCGAGCATCACAATTAGGTATCAGAGCCGTGGTACCTTATTACGCACATTCGCAGTGTTAGAATTCCGATCGCATTAAGTTCTTGGATAGCAACAGTCCTCTGACTTGTCGCGAGTCTGAAAAGGGAACGGATGACATTCAAAATCAACAACCACATGTCACCTTTTTGCAATTAATTTTCTTATCGTATCCGAAGAAGAGAAAAGCACAGTCAACTATCCTTGAGAACACCCATTCGTTCATAGTCTTGAGATTAGTATCATCAGTAGGTAGAGTTACAAAGGCCCAATATCTTCCTTACCACATCCACGAGTCAAGTGACCAGTTATTCATTTCACGGATAGTCACGAGATGATCGCAGATTATCTACTACTACAGCTGGATGAGTTTGACTTGATTTTGGGCATGTATTAGTTATCAACTCATCATGCTCTCGTTGACTGCTTTAGGAAGATAGTTGTCTTCAGGATTCCAGGTTTACCCAAGTTTACTTTTGAAGGTACATTACATGACTCCAAAATGGAGTACATTTCAGTGTTGAGAGCTCAGAGACTCATAGATCGAAGATGCGTCACATATTTAACATCTGTTCAAGAGACATCTGATCATGAGTCGATGATACAAAACACCAAAGTAGTATTAGACTACTAAGATGTATTTTCTGATGAGTTAGTAGGATTAACTCCTGATAAAGAGATCGAATTCGAGATCACATTATTACCTGATACACAACCAATCTTGATGGCTCCTTACCACATGGCACCATCTGAGTTGAGAGAGTTGAAGGTGTAGTTGCAAGAGTTACTTGACTTGGGTTTCATAAGGTTGAGCACTTCACCTTGGAGTGCTCCAATTTTATTGTTAAGAACAAGGATGGATTGATGAGACTGTGCATTGATTACTAGCAGCTGAACAAGAGAACGATGAAGAACCATTATCATTTGCCATGCATTGATGATTTATTTGATCAGCTACATAGATCTTCAGTGTTTTCGAAGATCGATCTTTGATCCAACTATCATCAATTGAGGATTCAAGAGTCAGATATTCCGAAGACAGCTTTCAGGACTCGATATGGACACTATGACTTTGTGGTGATGCCATTTGGACTCACCAAATCCCCTGCAACATTCATGGACATGATGAACATGATCTTCCGTCTATACTTGGACAAGTTTGTAGTGGTATTTATTAATGATGTGCTAATTTATTCTTGAAATAAATGGGATCATGTAAATGATCTGAAGATAGTCCTCAACAGATTGCAAGAGCACAAGCTGTATGCCAAGCTGAACAAGTGTGAGTTCTGGTTATCCCAAGTCTCATTTCTTAGGCATGCCATTTCTGGAGCAGGTATCACAGTTGATATGCAAAGATTGAGGCAGTTATCTCTTGGGAACAACCCAAGATAATCACTCAGATCAAGAGTTTCCTTGGATTAGCAGGCTATTACAGATGTTTCATTAATGGATTTTCTTGAGTTGAACTTCCTCTGACGCGGTTGACATAGAAGGGAGTTCCTTTCATTTTGGATGATTCAAGTGAACAAGCCTTCAGGACATTGAAGGAAAGATTGACTACTGCAGCAATTCTTACACTTTCTTTAGGTACTCAGGATTACTCGGTCTATGCAAATGCCTCATGAGAAGGTTTTAGAGCGGTGCTGATGCAGCGAAGTCACGTGATTGCTTACGCATCACATCAATTGAGAACGCACGATCGGAATTACTCCACGCATGACTTGGAATTGTCGACAGTTATCTTCTCCTTGAAGATATGGTACCACTATCTCTATGAGGTGAATTTCAAGATTTTCATCCCAAGAGTTTGAAGTACACCATTGATCAGAAGGAGATGAACATGAAACAACGCAGGTAGCTTGAGCTACTGAAGGATTAGGACTGCACGATCTCTTACCATGCCGGTAAGGGAAAACATGGTGGTTGATGCGCTTAGCAGGAGAGCTAATGTAGAGGGTACGACAAACTGACAAAATATGTGGGATATCCTCACAGCTTTGACTAATTGGCATCCTCAAGAGAGTGCATGCATATCTACCGCCATGCCTCCACGATTCAGCAGTCCTTGGGATCGCATAGTAGGACAGAGAACATATCCTTGGATCAGAGACAGATACATGCGTGTCGTCAAGGAAGAGATTGATGATTTTGTGGTGACAGAGTCCATTCTATGAAAGGCTGGCCGGGTCGTTGTATCCAACAATCAACAGTTACACAGAGATATCCTTGACGAAGCACACAATTCACGATTGTGTATTCATCCTGACAGCATAAAGATGTATTGTGATCAACATCAACATTTCTGGCACAACATGTTAGCAGATGCTTGAGCTGTCAGATGGTCAAGGCTGAGCACAGGAGACCACCGAGGTTATTACAGTCTCTCCTCATTCCCAACTGGAAGTGGGAGAGTATCTCTATGGATTTCGTCATCTGATTGCCAAAGACACCAGGCAGCCATAATGCTATTTGGGTTGTTGTTGACAGGTCGACCAAGTCAGCCCATTTCATACATGTCAGCATGACCTACACTCCATCTAAATTGACCAAGTTATATGTGCATAACATTATCAGACTTCATGGTATACCATGCGAGATGGTGTCTGACAAAGACTCGAGGTCTACATCTCACTACTGGCATCAGTTCATGTCAGCACTACAGACAGAGCTGAAGATGAGTTTTGCAGACCGTCAGACAGAGCGAGTGCACTATTCATACGCGTGAGGATTTGCTACGTGCATACACATTGGAGTGGAAAGGATCCTTGAAGGACCACCTACCATTGGTAGAGTTCACATAAAATAACATCATTCCAGTATCGACATGACACCATTCGAAGTCCTATATGGACGGAGATGCCTCACACCTCTTAGTTGGTGTGAGGTAGGTGATCATGCTCTTTACTACACAGATCTTTTGGAGGAGATTGCGAGAGCTATTGATATGATAAGACGGAAGCTTCTGACGACACATAGTCGCCGGAAGAGCCATGCAAATCGTAAGAGAAAAGATTTGGAGTTTCAGGTAATCCAATCCTTTTCTCTTAAATCCACTTTGGTTATGACCTATTAACATTCAACTTAATCTCTCATATAGATTAGATTCCTGTAAATATAGGTGAGGTGGGAGATTGGGATTCCTCCGAGTATCTCCCATGAAAGTAGCACATAGATTTGGTGTTTGTGGCACGCTGATACCACGATATATTGGAACATTTGAGATTCTTGCTCGTAAGGGAAGGTAGCTTACCGAGTAGCCCTTCCTCCACACATATCAACTATACACGATGTCTTTCCCATATCCAACCTGAGGAAGTATGTGCACAACCCTCGATACGTCATCAGTTACGAGAACCTTGACGTGAAGCCAGACTTGACATATGAGAAGAGGCCAGTACAGATACTTGACAGTGATGTAAAGAAGCTTCATAGCAAAGAGATTCCCTTTGTGAAGGTGTTGTGACACCGACATGGAGTCAAAGAGGCGACATGGGAGATCGAAGCAGATATATGGGAGTGTTGTTAAAAGCGAGAGGCGCTCCAAGGCGCTAGGAGGTGCCAAACATCGAGGCGCTAGGCGCTCACTAGGCGCTCGCTTGAGAAAAGCAAGGCGTCATATACAACAACAACAACAAAGCCTTTTCCCACAATTAAGTAGGGGCGGTTAGATGGATTCTTCGCCTCCATTCAGAAAAAGCAAGGCGTCATATATAAAAATAAATAAATTATGCACAAGTCTATGTAATATATGCACATACACACATGTGTATGTATGTGTAATTGTAAATATATGTATGTATAACTTATATTTCAATCTAAGACCAATCCAATATAGTTGTGGGTGTGTTTACATGCACGTATATAAATGTGTACATGTACTTGTGTGTGTATGTATAGTTGTAAATATATGTTTTTTTAAATTAATAAACGAGGGGGGAGAAACTCGACGGTGCACGCCCCAAAGCTTTATTCAAGTGATAAAGAAAAAAAAGAAAAAAAGAAAGGGGAAAGAACAACCACACGCCATTCCAACAGACCCATTACAACGCCTAATCTTCCACCAACCGCTTTGCAAAAATCCCCACTTTTTCCTTATAAAATCTTTGGCCCGAGAATAGCAAATCTTTCCTACCCCGCCAGATCGCCCACAGAATGGCTACCAGATAAAGAATCTCCACCGCCGGCCTATCCTTATTTGCAAGTAGCGCATTCCAGAAGGACTGAAGATCGTCCGTGCAATACCAGTCCAAGCCAGCCCCTTGCCATAATTGAATTACCATGGGACATAAGAAGAAGAGGTGTTCCACGGATTCAATCGAGTCACTGCATAGCAGGCACCTGTCCGAGATGGTACGCAAAATCTTGCACATCGGTCCCTTGTCATCAGCCTCTGTCTCCTGAGCAGCCACAGAAAGAAACCAATTCTCTTAGGAAGCTTGAGAGCCCAAAGGAAAGCACAGTCCCTGATTAGAATCTCCGATTGCGACGGTAGTGGCCAAGAGATAGCCCCGAAGGCCTTCTTGATAGTGAAAGGGCCCCCCCGCCAACACCAGTGGTCCCGGCACCCCGAAGGACGCCCCACCTCCCTCACAGCATCGAGCAAAGCCAAGAATTCATCCAATCTCTGCTTGGAGAAGTTCGCGGAGAAAGTGGGGCACCAATTACCATCAAGCCAACAGGCCGCAACCGAACAAAATTTGTCATCTGCCAGGGCATACAAGCGAGGGAAGCGCGAGCAAAGCCTCCCCCCGGTCCAATCGTCCGTCCAAAAGGAGAAAGAATCCCCCCACCATGGACCGACCTAAAAAGCGCAATATTCTTCAAGAAAACCTCCACGACTCCCCTCCAAAAAAGAGTGGGGGAGGCAACCTGGGTGACCTGCGAAGGCAACGTCCCCCCCCACGTTATAGATCCGACGAACCACCTCACAACAGAGATCCCCCCCCCCCCCAGACCCATATCCTGCTAGCCCACTTGAGTAGCAAGGCGTCGTTCATTTGTTCGATCGACTTCATCCCCAACCCACCCTGATCCTTCGTGCGCATAATATCCTCCCACCCAACCAGGTGGATCCCTCTCGACCCACCCTTCTGCTTCCCCCATAAAAAGGCATGCATCCGCTTCTCCAGCCGAGCTCTGATCCCCTTTGGCATGCGTCGATTAGAGAGAAAATAGACGGGATGGATGATAGGGCCGCCTTTAAAAGAACCAGCCGCCCCCTCTCAATAAGATCGCGGACTTCCATCCAGCCAACCTCGCCTCCACCTTCTCACAAACCCTCAGCCAATCTCTCGTCTGCGTTCTACCCAAGGTCAAGGGCATCCCCAAATAATCCATTGGCAATTTAGAGCAGCCCGACCCCAACGCCACCGCACACGCGTCAGCCTCCTGTATCGCAGGGCCGAAAGGAACGAACTTAGATTTGCAATCGTTCTTTTTTTTGAAGCCAAGAAAAAGGGGGATACACTCAGTGGTGTTCACCCCAATATATTAGATAAGAAAGAGGGTCTAAGATACAAAAAAACTAGAGGCCTACAAAGAGAGGCGATATAGCCTCCAATCGGGGCAAAGAAAAACAAAAAAGAGAATCAATCAGCTACCACTCCAGTCGTCCGCCAACCCAACCGCGCGAATGAGCACGTTCTCCTTGTAGAAACGTTGCGCTGAGAAAATGGCCTCGTTTCGACTAAGCCAAATCGACCATAATCTAGCCACCGGAGTCAAAAGGCGCCTTTTATCCGTAAGCCTGCTCACGAAAAGCGAATCACAGAAGGCCACTACATCACTAGCTCGCGCCCAAGCCACAAGCGGGTCTTCCCAAAGCCCACGAACCATAGGGCATTCAAAGAGAACATGATCAAGGGATTCCACATCCGAATCACACAGCACACAGATATTTGAGACAGAATGCAACATACTGGAGCAGCGGTCTCTCGTCAGAAGCCTCTTTCTGCGGACCAGCCATAAGAAGAAAACAATGCGCAAGGGCAGACCCATCCTCCAGAAGAAACAACAGTCTCTCACCAAGGAGTCAGAGTGAGCAGATATGCCTTCCGAATCGAAAAGCCACCGTCCCTCCAGATCCAATGATCCATACCCTCGGAAGGCGTATTCGCATCACCAAGGACGTCCAGAAGGGCAAGAAAGTCAGCCATCCTCTGATCCGAGAAATTCGCCCCAAAACGAGGGCACCAAGAATCATTCTCCCAGCAACAAGCAACCGAAGCATCTTTGTTCTCCGCTAACGCAAAGAGTCGTGGGAAACGAACATAAAATGGATCCCCCCAACCAGCTGTCCTTCCAAAATAAGAACGTACGTCCGTTTCCCAACACCGGTTTAAAGCTCGCCCGATTCCTCAAGAAGACCTCCTGAACACCACGCCAGAAAGGAGATCGAGCATGCACCACCCCCAAGCTGTCCTCCCCTGGCCATTCCGCACCATGAAGCTCCCTCAGAACACCAACAAAGAAATTTCCACCCCTTCCCCACACCCTTCTCACCCACTTAAGAAAGAAGGCGTCATTGACCAACTTGAGGTGCCTAACACCCAATCCCCCCTCCTGCTTCCCCCTCGCCACCTCCCTCCAAGCGACAAGGTGAAACCCCCTCCCCGACGCTCCCGACTTTCCCCACAGAAGACTTTTGAAACAAGACTCAAGTCTCCGACAAACCCCAGTTGGCAACCGACGAGTAGACAAAAAAATGCACCGGAATAGCAGCAAGAACCGACCGAAGTAGGACTAGCCTCCCTCCCTTCGACAGGAGCGTCGCGCGCCAACCCGCCAATCTCGCCTCCACCTTCTCAACGACCAAACTCCAGTCCCTAAGTCTGGGCCTCCCAACCACCAACGGGAGACCAAGGTAGTCAATCGGCAACACCCCCGGAATAGACCCCAAAATCCTCCCACATTCAAGCGCCAAATCCACCGTCAAGCCAAAAGGAATAACCTTTGACTTGGCACCATTAATGAGCAGCCCCGACATCTCGCTAAAGAGCTCAAGAGTCATCGACATGGCAGCGACCTCATCAGCACCACCTTCAATGAAGCACAAGGTGTCATCCGCAAATTGTAAGAGCGGCACCGAGACGCCACCCTTGGAGAAGCCCTTCGAGAGTCCAACAGCAACAACCCGATCAACCATACGAGCCAAGACATCCGAAGCTAAAACAAAGAGGAGGGGGCGAGCGGGCAGCCCTGTCGCAGGCCCCGTCTCGGCTGGACTAATCCCCCCTCCAAACCACCATTTACCAACACCGAGAAGGATACCGTAGTCACACAACGCCGCATCCAAGAAATCTATAGCTCCGGAAACCCCTGCCTTCTGAGGACCGACCAAAGGAAGCTCCAATCAATGCTATCATAGGCTTTGGCAAAATCAATTTTCCAAAGCACCCCCTGCCTCCCTGACGAGCTCCAATCAGCCACCAATTCCGAAGCTACCACAATACAATCAGAGATTTGTCTCCCCCGAATAAAAGCAGCCTGAATGGAGGAAACAAGCGAGTCAAGAACTCTAGCAAGCCTCCGGGCCAGCACCTTTGCCACAATCAAGTAGATGGCGTTCGAAATCGAGATGGGGCGGAAGTCCCCAATATCCTCCGCCGCAGCCTTCTTGGGGATCAGCAGCAACAAGGCCCTGTTAAGCCTATCGAATCCCGCATTCCTCGCGCAAAACTCCACAACAACCTCAAAAACTTCTTCGCCCACCGGATCCCAGATGTCACGAAAGAAAGCCACGGAGAAGCCATCAGGCCCCGGAGATCCGTCATGATTAAGCTCCCACACAGCCTCCTTAGTCTCAACCAACGAGATCGGCCTAATAAGCATAGCACAGTCCTCCTCCGAGACCTTGGGCACCCCCAGCCCCAGCCACCTCCAAGACCTTGGGGAGCGCCTCGACATGACGCCCCTGAAGTGCTCCACAATAGCACGCCCCATCGCGCGATCCCCCCACAAACCTCTCCCCATCAACAGAAATAGAGCACAGTGAATTGTTACGCTTCCTCCCACTAGCCACCCGGTGAAAGAATGCCGTATTTGCATCGCCATCTTTGAGCCACTTCAACCTGGAACGCTGACGCCATTCGATAGCCCTCTTCTTGTCCTCCTCAGCCACCCTCTTCTGCGCACATGCGCGCACACACAGCTCTTCCGCATTCAGATCCCTCTCATTTTCAACAGAATCGAGCCTCCTAATAACCTCCTCAGCCTCCGATCTTACTGCCACCCTCGACTCCTGCGACTCCCTCTTAAAAAGCGCCAATCTTTTCCGCAAAGTGTCGAGCTTCCGACCCAATCTTAAAGCCGCAGACCCCTCAAAGGAGGAGGAAGCCCAAAGCTCGGCCACAACGTCCCTGAACCGAGGCTCCAGGAGCCAGCAACGTTCGTATCTAAAGAGGCCCCTCAGTAAACAGGTCTCACCAGAGTCCCACATAATTGGCGAATGATCCGAGAAAGCCCTGGGTCTAGAAGTAACCGAGCAAGAGGGAAATATCTCCATCAGACTTCCGGAGGCCAAAAACCGATCGATCCGAGATCGAGAACTGCTGCTCCTCCAGGTGTAAGTGATATTAGAAGCCACCAAATTCTCCAATGTCAAGGAGTCCACAAGCTCAGCAAAAACAGAGGACCCCGGGTCCCGGCCCCCCCTCGCCCGGGGCGATCCGAGGAGCGAAGAGTCACATTGAAATCTCCCCCGATGATCTAAGGGAGCCCCTCAAAAGCAATGCCCACCGCACACAAGTCCTCCCAAAGCTCGTTTCTTTTAATATGACAACAAGACCCATAAATGCACGAAAATGCGATCGGAGCGGCCGTCGCCCCCCTCACAAGCACCACCGACAGCATATGTCTCCCCAGAAGAGAAGAATCGAACGAAAAAGCCGCCGACCTCCACGCAATGAATAAGCCCCCCGCCGTACCAACCGCATCCAGGGCCCTAAAACCATCCATCGCACCCGCACCAAAGGAACGCCACAGAGCATCATCAATCCCCCTCAATTTCGACTCCTGGATCAGGGCAATATCGCAACCCCAATCGGAAAGTCTGGTTCCAAGCGCCTTTCTCTTCTCTCCCTCCCCTAGCCCCCTCACATTCCAAGATAGAACATTCATTAAGCAAGATGGCGACGCCCTTCAGTTTGCGAAAGGCCAGCCGCCTCCGCCACAGCATCTCTCAACGAAGCACAAGAATGAAGGGGCGAGAATCCCGATTGGGATCTACTCCTCCTACGGTATCTTTCCCCGATCTCTTATCAGAACGCCTCCCCAAGTCGCAGTCAACGTCCGCATCCATAGCACCCACCACAGAGCTCGGCAAGGCGAGGAGAGGCGAGCCCTCATCTACTTTAGAAAAAGGCCCCAGAATGGATCCCGAGTTCGATCCCACCACTTTGCCCATGACACCATCCGAGAAAAGGAGCGACCCGAACACGGTAGGATCGGTATTAGGATCTTGAAGCACATCCGCAATAGGACCCGCCCCGATGAAGGGCCCTTTGAGTCTCAGGAAGGGATCCGGATCCGAATCCGCAGAGGAGAAAGAAGTTTCCACGCCGGCCCAAGATCTGAGGTTCCCCGTACCGCAAAAGTCCACAGTTGGCAGATCCGACCACGGACCCAAATAGCAAACGCGCAGCGCACGGTCCACCTTCCAACGACGAGAGCCGAGAATAGAATCAATCTCGGGCGCCCCCCAGGCAAATCGCCACTTAGGGAGAATTCGCACGAGAACTGAGAAACGCCGCTGAAGGGGCGCGGGCAATCAACCCAGCGACGCGACGCTTCGTGAGAGCCCCCACGCGACGCCAGATGTCCAACAGGAGACGAGGCGACGTCACCAAACGAAGGGGCCATCATCTCAATCGAGGAGGCGACTGGCCCAGCCACCACCTGCGGCGGCGTCGGAGGCTCCAAGAAAGAGACCTCCACCGAGAAGCGGAAGCGACCAACCGAGAGTGTCTCAAAGAACACCTTGCCCAAAACCTCGTCCAGCAAGCTCTTGGAACACTCCATCAGAACCCGAGTGGCCCTCCAATCGGAGCCCGGCTCGCAAGTCGCAACCATCTCCCACAATCGCAAGCACCTTCCCCCAGCGCCGAAGAATCTCCCCCAAGCCAAGCACCCTTCGAGAGAGAAACGGAACCCCTCGCACCTCCACAACAAAGACTTCAACACCTGCGCTAGCTCCATCGTCATAATACAAAGGTCTCCAGAAGATGTCCTCAAAAGTATCACTCGCAAATAGGCTTTGACGTTGCTCTATAGAGAGGCCACGAACACAACACCGGGAGTTGTCCAAGACAACCACGTCTCCATCGAACAGGGGTCCCAAGAAGCCATGCAACCGCAAGGCAACATTGCTCCAATCAACTCCTTTACGTAGTGCTAACCCCACAGCAGCTCCGCCACATCCACCCCCCTTCAACACCCGCCCATGCAGAGCACGTTTGTCAGACCTCCCCCTCCCCCTCTCCTGAAGAGCAGCTTCCACCGAGTGACCCCCCCCCTGTTCACCTCAAACTTCGCGGCCTCATCATCAGGAATTGACGAAACTCCACCAACAACCTTCGAACGAAGAGGTGTCCTGGAACCTTGGACAACCTGCGCAAAAGACCTGAAACCCTTCCCCACCACAGGAGCCAAGACCAAAGAAGCAGCATGCACACCTCCCCCCCTCCGGCCGAGGGAAACTCCATGCGAGCAGAAGAATCTGCCCTGGCGAATCCGAACCTGCAGGAAGCCTTTTTGTGCCCAACTCTTCTACAACCATAGCATCTTGCAGGTAGCCCGCAGGCCGGTGCAATATGACCACGGTCGCCATATCTAAAACAACGCTTACCCGACTTCTTGTGAGAAACACGTACCCAGTCTCCACTCCCCTCTTGATCATCCAACAGCTGCACGTCGTCGCCACCACTCCCCCGATACACCTCCTTGGCTTTAACGTCTAGCCGAAGCGGACGCCCATCGTCCACCATGCTTGCCGAGCTCTCCATGCGTTTCCCAGAAGTGAGAGGCACCCCACCGATAGTCGCCTTCGGTCTCCACGAAGTCCTTCCTCTTGATGTGACCAATCTTCGAACGCCTTCACTCTCCAAAACTCTCTCGGAAACATCACGTGCAGATTCCTTTGGTTTCCACCGCTCGTGCACTCTACACCAACGCTCCACCCCGCCTCCCATCCAATGAAGTCATACCCGACAACTCGCCAAAAATCTCTAGGGCCATGGCCATGCCCCTAGCCTCCTCAGACCCCCTTCAATGAAAAAAAGCGTATCGTCGGCGTACTGCAGGATTGGAATAAGCACGCCCTCCCTGGAATACCCCTCCGACAGGCCGCTATTGACCACACGAGTCGCAATATCAAACTGGACATCCGCTGCAAGGATAAAAAGCATGGGTGCAAGAGGGCACCCCTGCCGCACCCCACTCCTGGGCTGGACCAAGCCCCCCTCTGGACGACCATTCACCATGATCGAAAAGGAGGCGGTGGTGATACACCGCCTCATCCATGAGATCCACATTTCCGGGAACCCCTTTCTCCTAAGCACTGACCAAAGAAATCTCCAATCAAGGCTATCGTAAGCCTTAGCAAAGTTCACCTTCCAAAGGACGCCACTCTTGTCCCTCCTCTGCCAATCCGCAATGATTTCAGATGCAAGCGTAAGACAATCCGAGATGTATCTCGCAGGAATGAAGGCCGACTGCGAAATAACAGTGTCAAGAATTCTGCTCAGCCGGGAAGCGAGAACCCTTGCAGTAATAAGATACAAGGCATTTGAGACCGCAATAGGGCGAAAATCATCGATGGAAGCCGGCGCTGAAGACTTGGGCAGCAAGATGATAAGAGCACGGTTGACCTTATCGAAACCCACGTTCCCCCGACAAAACTCAGAGACCACCTAATATATGTATGTATAGCTTATATTTAATTTAAAACCAATCCAACATATTTGTGGGTGTGTTTATAAGCGTGTATATAAATGTGTGCATGTACAAGTGTATGTCTATGTATGTATATGTATATGCTATCACCAAATTATATTTTGCGATTAATCAACTATTTATTAATATGTGTATGTATAATGTATGCATGTACTTGCATATGTATGTCTATGTATTAAATATTTGTGTTTATGTGTGTATTTCTATGTATGTGTATATGTATGCGTATATATTTGCATACATGTGTATGTGTTTATGTATAACTATGCGTACATGCCTATGTATACATGTGTGTTTTGTCTATTTATATGTGTGTGTATATATATATGTATTTATAATACTTCAAGTTAATATATATAAAGAAGAATATATACTTTTTAGTCAAAAAGTATATGTAATATTTAGAACTAAAACATGAATGTATATGTATACGTATATGAAATAATAGTGTGTGTAAATTACATGTACATGTGTGTGCATATGTATAAGTATGTGTGTTAATGATACTAAGAACTAATATATATCTAATATAAAAATCTAAACATGGATAAAAATAACATAAAGTCGGCAAAAAGCCTTACTTTTGCCTTAGGCTCTCAAGGCGAGCGCTTAGAGCCTCAAGCCAGGCGCTCGCCTGAGCAGCGCCTGAGGCAAAACGCCTCGCCTGGAAGGAGGCAAGGCGCTAGGGCCTCGCCTCGCCTGGGAGCCTAGGCAAACGCCCGGAGGGCTTTTGACAACACTCCGCAAAACACCTGCAGTTATTCTCATGTAATCATCGAAACAAGCCCATTTAATTATAGGGATATTTACACCCATAACCCTGAGTAGTTCCATAATTACCCCAGAAACCCTGTAAAAACACGAATTACACTTGAGACCTTGAATAGTGCTTAACTCTTACGTTCATAACCCTGTGTTAACTTCTACCAAAATTTCCGTTAACTTTAATGGTATCTGTTGAACATTTTACAATTTATACCCAAAATTATATTTTATTTAGGAATGCGCCCTCCCCTTCTTCCCCCAACCTCTGCACCGTCGGGAACCGCCTGAAATCGGGAAACCCCCCCCAACCGCTACCTGGGAAGCCCCCCCTCCCCCCCCTCCGCCTTTCCGCGCTCGGCCAAAGCCACCACCTTCGTCTTCGGCCAAAGCCCCTGGAAGCTGCACCCCGTACCCCCCCCCCCCGGGAACCTCCGCCTTCATCTCTCGGAACCTCCCCACCGGAACGTCCGCCTGTGGCCAGAGCCTCCCCCTCCCGCCCTTCGTCTTCGGCCAACCAACCCCCATCCGCCTTCGGCCAGAGCCTCCGCCTTCATCTCTCGGCCAAGGCGGAATCCTCACCTCGCCCCGCAGCCCTCCTTCCCACCCGCAAGCCCCCAAGGTCGGAGCCCTCCTCCTCCCTCCCGTAAGCCCCCCAGGTCGGAAGTCCCCCTCCCCGCTGGCCTGCAGCCCCCCTTCCCGCCCGCGAGCCCCCAAGGTCGGAGCCCTCCTCCTGCCTGCAAGCTCCCCAGGTCGAAGCTCCCCCTCCCCGCCGGCCCGTAGCCCCCCACCCCCGTCGCATGGCCCAGGTCAGAGCCCCCTCTTCCCGCCCGGCCTCAAGCCCCCCAGGTCAGAGCTCCCCCTCCCCGTTGGCCCGCAACCCCACACTCGCTCCCCCATCGTACGGCCTAGGTCGGAGCCTCCCTCTTCCCGCCTGCCTGCAAACCACCCACATTGGAGCTCTCCCTCCCCGCAGCCCCCTGCCCTCCCGCAAGCCCTCCAGATCGAAGGTTGCACCCATGCCGATCCCGCGCCGACCTACTACAAAGCCCCCTCCTGCCCGCCCGCAAGCCCTCCAGGTCAAAGATCGCCCCCAAGCTGATCCTGCGCCGACCTTCCGTGCTGCAAGCCCCCCACCCCCACCGCCCCTGCAAGAAATTCCTTTTTCTGTTTTGATTAATCACAGCCGTTAGATTATGAATTCGTTACATTAATCCTAGCCGTTAGATCGTATATCAGTTAGATTAACTCACTTCTATGGTTGAGTTAATGAAGAAAACTAACGGAAGGCTATGGGTGTAAAACGGAGTATCTATTCAAGGTTTTTGATGTAATTCGTGTTTTTACAAGGTTTCTGGGGTAATTATGGAATTACTCAGGGTTATACGTGTAAATATCCCTTAATTATATACGTTGAAAGAATATAGCTTGTTCTTCCTTTGAGGTTTTTATGGGTTTAAAACCCTTTCAGGTTTCTATGGTCAGATGAAATACAGACAAAACACATAGTGTCTTCGACTCAAGTCTCGATGACAAGACTTCCTTTGAAGTTTTTCTATTTGTAACATATGGATCCGAATAATTCGAATCCGGACCGATTAAGAATCTGCAAGACCAATTAATGTTCAATTAATATTGAATAAACTTAGATCAATCTGTTGATCATAAATTGAAATTCGTTCGGTCGTAATCGATCAAAAGTCGATCGCATCCTTCTACGCGCCATCAGAAAAGCTGTGACACAAAATCGGAAATCGCAAAACAAATCGAGTTTTTCCAAAATCCGATTCAACAAAAAAGACCAACGGAATCAACCGTTCGTCGATCGGAGGTCATTTGATATTTTAAAATCATAAAATTTAATCGCAAAATCGAGAACGTATCTCGAGAATTTTGGGAATTTATACCCGATCCAAAGTACATGAACATTATACTCATAATGATCGTCAGTTAGAAACGGTCAAAACGAGATATTGAGCATCTGAATCCGATACTCGAGGCGTGAATATGAATGAGTTTGATTTTTTTCAAGCAAATGAAAAAAAATCTACTACAGCTCCAGCAGAATTCGAGGCAGCCAACATTTGGCTCCTTCCCCTTACACTTGTCACTCATCGAGGCCCCACTCTCCCTTATAAGTATCACCAAAGCCCCCCTTTCACTTCTCTCTATAACCTCTCCAATTTCACCAACGTGAGAGGAGCTCCAAACCCATCTCATTTTTTTTCCATAACCATTGTTTCCGGTTGATGAGCTGCTGGAACCTGCAGGTGCATCAAGGAGTTGAATTGCTTCCCTGGAAGGGCCCTTTTTCCCATTAGCTACGACTGGAAGCTCCTGCTTTTGAGATCTGTTAAGTGTTACTGCTGCTACAGCCATTTACAGCAGTTGTAACAACTACTGCTGCATGCAGTAACAACTATTGATTCAAGGCATTCTGTCCATTGTAGAGATTAATAGGTACAATCTCCCCCCTCCCTTATTGCTTCGAAACATGTAATTTATACATTTTGATCCTATAATCATTTTTTATCTCTATTGTTGAGTTGATTGATAATGAAATGCTGGGAAGAGAGATTTATAAGTACATGATCAAGTTTAGGTTAATAGGAAATAATCAGTCATTTTACTCCTCTCTCTTTATCACTTCAACTAACCCCTTTCTCTATATTTCGTGGATTTGATGACTGTCGGTACTCATGATTTTCGTTCTTAAAAGCAATATTTGATTCAGACAATTTCAGAGTTAAGACATGATGCATAAGAAAATATTCCTGCATATGAAGATGTGGGACCGGTGATGTTGAGAACTAATGGTCAAAACTTTCCATTTTATCGACCAATTTAAATGTATGCTCTCTCACGGAACTTTTCCTAATCTTTTTCATGCTTATCTTTCTTTGCATTAATGGTCTAGTGGTAGTACAGTGTGTCTACCACACAAAAGACCCGGGTTCAAATCCCACTCTTGCAGTGGTTGCGTTAGGTAGTCGACGACCAGCATAAAAAATAGTCGAATCTTTCAACATGGATTTGAGCAAGAATCCATGTAGCCGACCTTACTTATAGTGGGAGAAGGCTTGGTACATTTATCTTTCTTTGCATTAGCATGCCAAACCTTTTTTTTTATATTTCCTTTGAAAAAGAAAAAGTACATTTAGACAGCATATCTTGCATATAATTCTTTGCCTTTATAAAATAATCTAGATGCTAATCTTATTTAATTAGACACTTCTTTACGAATAAGATAAAGTATCAAGTGTGGTAGACTTACGACAATGTGCACTGTAATTCCTGTTTTTTCGGAGTTTGACATAGTGTAATATACCAATATATGAACAAAGATGGTCTAACATGCAAATTATTTGTACAATCCCCACTCTTTCTTTGATGCCATGCCTGTGAAATACACCCCCCCTTCCCCCCCGTTCTTGCCGCTTCTCTTGCCAAAGCCTACTGTCGCTTCTCACTATCTACAACCATTGCAGACAGTTGGATCTCCAAATCTTGGAGATCTAAAGTTACAAACTAAACCTCATTGCTGACAAGCATGCAGTCTTATATGCCATTTGATCCTGTATGTGTTTGGAATTGGGTAAAACATTAGATGATTGTTCGATGTTGTGCCATAATTATTGATAGGTCCCAATGAAGGGGGGATCTTACATGATTAACAATTTAATAGCTATATATAGAGTCCCTCAAATGGATCCTATGTTCCATCATGAAATTGAATCTGATCTGATGATATTTAAGCCTTCCTAAATGCAGTTATAATTGATTATGAAACTATTACATAACCATTAAAATGGGGATGTAACTTATCGATGTATTTCATAATCACCTTTCTATATTTAAGTATGTTAATGGATTTGATGGTTAATTGTATGTCACTAGTCTCTTCTGTTGAAATATAAAATGCGGAAGCGAATCAAAGCAAGAACAAGATAAAATGAAGACTTTGATTTTACGTGGAACCCTACTCCGTGAGGAGCGGGATGAAACCACGGGAGAACCGCCTCAATGGGCTTTTTTGCATTCACTTTCTCAAAGATTACAATGGGTGTGGGGCTCTTTATATAGCCCTACTAATGTGACCAAAAGTCACCACTCCAAGATATGGTACTAAACATAACCCATCAAGACCATTCTTCAACACTCCCCCCTCAAGCTAAGTATGCAATGCTGAGCTTGCATAAACAAAAAGAATGCACCCACTCACATACGAGTACATGATACTACAGACAATATCAACTCAATGCACTCTATTGGTTGTCGTTGAGGGCGTTGCTTCTCATATCATCCTGGTGATGAGGAACTGGAGATTGGAGGCAAACAATGATCTGCAGAAATATCTGATCAGCAATTGAGTCTTCATCGTGGAGTATTTCGGCCCGCAACGTGTCTTCACAGAAGACTGCTCCACTACTCCGAAGGGCCAACAAGAACGTCGTGGGAATATTCATATATAATGGAGTTCACGGCCATGAAAACATACCATGGGAATATCCATACATAATGGAGTCCACGACCGCTAGAGGATGGAGCCAACAATGAGTCTTCCATTGGAGAACTTCACAAAACATAGGTACTCAAATAGAGCACCTCAAACAATGAGTCTCCCTCTGGAGAACTCCACAAAACATCGGTACTCAAATAGGGCACCTCAAGCAATGAGTCTCCCTCTGGAGAACTCCACAAAATATAGGTACTCAAATATAGCACCTCAAGCAATGAGTCTCCCTCTGGAGAACTCCACAAAATATAGGTACTCAAATAGAGCACCTCAAACAATGAGTCTCCCTCTGGAGAACTCCACAAAACATAGGTACTCAAATAGAGCACCTCAAACAATGGTAGGGATTAGAAACCTCTACCCAATTCTTCAAATAATAGTAGGGCATGACACCACTACCCAACAATAGTATAACATGAAATGCTCTACTCATCACTCCCCCTTTCTCCCAAGCTTGTCGAAAACGACAAGTTAGGAGAACAATGAAGGATCAACGAGAAATTCTTCTTCTTTTCTTTGTAGTTCCAACACGTTTTTTCTGAACCGTAATTTTTGTTACAAAATATCCTAATTTTTCAATCTCATTTTTTTCACATTTTTTCACCACAGTCTCTCAAATTTTTATCTCTTTTCTCAATCATTTTTTTCATATTTGGCCCCTCTTTTTTTAAAGGCGTCATTGACTCCATTTTTCATCATTTTTTATGGCTCTATTTTTTTATACATCAACTTCTTTTTTTTAGGCCAATCTTCCTTATCTCCTTTTCCACACATCAACTCCCTCTTCATATTTGGTCCCATCTCTCTCTTTTTTTAATACATCTCATTTTTTTGGGGGGCCAATCTCCCTCACGCTTCCTTTGTTTAACATACGGCACTTGAGGCCGTTGGCATTTTTTTCATAGCAGCCGCCTACTCCCTGTTTTCAAAATATTTTTTTTATACAGAAATAGCCATCGAACCTTTAGGGTTCCCATAGTGGGAACCCAATCACATTCACGCCGCCAGCGATGGGAGGTGGAGTTGGGGGTCACCATCGTCAGGAAGCACCGCCGTTGTAGATCATGAAGAGAATGGATGTGCGTCGTTCTGATGGGATGATCACCGCCATGCAGGAGTAGCAGAGCATGCGCCCCCGCATAAGTAGGAAGGATTACGGGGAGCCTGGTCCAATGGGTTGCGTGCAGGGAGTGCATGCACAGGAGGGCGCCTGGGCGCAGGAGGGCGCCTGGGGAGTTGCGCACTGTAAAGCCTTGAACTTGGCATATCTCGGATCCTATATAATAAGATCCGGCTCATTAAGAGAAAACCAACGAAATTTGTTTCGTGTGAATAGGACTTCGTTTCGAATTATTATGATTTTCGGAAGAAAGAGAAGGAAGGAAGGCTAAGATGTCATTAACCCATAATGACTGTCATTAAGACTAATTAAACATGATTAAAGAAACTAATGACGGATTGAAAACCGCTAATGACCATTAGCAAACACTAATCAATGGTTAGCAAAAGATAAGCGTAAATCGTGAAAGTTAAATCGTGATTAGTGAAAGTTAATCACGATTAGTGTTAATTAAGCGTCATTAGCGAATCTAGAATCCTCTAGAATGTTCTAACTTAAGCTCCAAGTTTGGCATAAGTTTTGGCTAAAACCATGGGCCAAAACCATGGGCTGCTAAACCATGGTTAAGGTCTAAACCATGGTTTTCTAACCATAGTTAGTGGTTTTAGGGAGCCTATAAATAGACCCCCCTACCCATTCATTCTCTACGACTTCCACTACCACCATAACCCCAAGGACTAGGGTCGAGAGGTCGGGAGGAGGAATGGGAGGCGAGGGAGGAGCGCTAGCGAAGCGCTGCCGGGAGAACGAGGAGGAGAAAGGTATGATCCTCTCTTAGTTTGCTTCGTAAGCTAGGTTTTCAATTCATCCTCTTGTTCTTCCAAGTTTTGTTTGATTCATCTTTCTTTTCGATTTGTTTTCCTGTTATGGTTCGAGGAGAAATCTGTTTAACACCCTACTTAGGTGCGAGCGACTATGTACGTCAGTGACCCTGTGATTCGTCACAGGTTCACTCATCTAAGACGCGTGGTGTCTACCGATTCTCCATCGTTTATGTTTCTATTCTTTCTATTATACTTTTATAATTATTTTCATGGAGAAATCTGTGTAATACCCTACTTAGGTGTGGGCGGCTATGCACGTCAGTGGCCCTGTGATTCGTCACACGTTCACTCATCTAAGATGCGTGGTGTCTACCGATTCTTCATCTCTTGTGTTTGAGTATATTCTTTCAGTTTCGTTGTTATTTTCCTCTCGATTGATTTTATAGAGGAAACTCTTTTCGTTTTTATTTTGAAATATATCCCGATATAAGGGGAAACTTTGTCGAAATTTTCCGAGAAATGTCCCAATATAAGGGGAAACTCTGCCGAAATTTTCCGAGAAATATGTCCCGACATAAGGGGAAATTCTGTCGAAATTTTAAGAGAAAATATGTCCTTGGCGTTCTTCGTGTTCTTCGCGTTTTTCGTTCGTTCTTCGCGTTCTTGACACGTTCTTAGCGTTTTGATACGAAAATGAAATTCAATCTTTTCAGGATCCTTAAAATAGCCTTTCTAAAAACGAAACACAATAAAGGCTTGCATATACGAGAGAAAGCTCGATTAGATAACGAAATCCTTTCTTTTGCTGTTGGGTTTTCATATGAGATTATTGAAATTCTTGATTTTATGTTCTTTGCTACGAAGAACCCTAATTTTTGGCTATTTTTGAAAAGTCTGAAGAGTTGCTTTGTGATTTTCACTAAAATAAGATTTAAGCATCAAATTGATGCGGTAGTTTTGAAAGTTAGGGTTTGGGAGTTAAAATAGGCATAAACACGTGTATATATGCACATGAATAATATATATGTGAGTCTATACTAAGTATTGTTGATTATGTAAATTCAAGACTTAATGAAAGAATTACATCATGGGAATTGATGTGGTTTGAGTTGGATCCTGAAAAGGATCGTGTGTCACGTTAAGGATGACCGGGAGTAGAACTACAGGTCGGGCACGCAACCTGTAGGTTTGTCGGAAGGAACCCGTATTGGCGTTTCCCTACCTAGGTGGTACACGGTTGCTCTGTTATGTTAAGTGCGCACAAAATGAATGTTTTGCAATGCGTGGTACCGGGAGCCAATATCTTCGGGTTGAACGATGGAAGATGGGGTCGTGCCATGTGGAGGCACGGGTGGTTCAGTAGCGACTGGGTCACGATAATATGTATTTAAAGCCGTTAGATTATATGATTGAATGTTAGCCTGAGGTTTTAAGCAACCGAGTCCTCGAGGACGGTGTGCTCATTTGTTTTTCCAGGTTGAGGGTTGAGACCCTGTTTAATTAAAGAAAATTGTCAGGGTAGTATTGGAGGATTGGTTGAGGCGACGTGCGACGGCATAATCTTACCAAGATCAACGCAATCTCCAATCTCGAAGTATCCACAGCTTCGGAGTCCAAGAAGGGTGAGGTAATTCCCCTGGACTAATCCCTGACGTGGAATAGAAAGGAATAGGACTTAAATTAACAAGAAGGAATGAAACCTTTGGTGATAACAAGTTTTGCAAAATTACACAATTTGTTTGCTTTTCTCTTATTCGTTACTTAGCATTCGCTAATTTTTTTATCCTATGATTTATGAAAAACCCAACAGGTGTCGGTGAGCCATCGCAAGGACTTCAAAATTCATCCAGCTTACATACTAGACATCCAGCCAGCCACAGTAGCTTTACTTTTTAAGGTAGTTAGTAATCTTTTGTATATTTTCCTTTCAAACTGATGTACATGTAAATGGTTATAGTGGGACAGCGTATCATCTGAACTTTATTTTGTGAATGGAAAAGTATTGAAATACTTTCTTCTGAGTATTTTTATTTGCAGTCTGTTTCTGAATGTTAGTTGTGATTGTTGAATAAATTATTACTGAGTAACCAGATCCGGATATGGGAGGATCCGACCTTCCGGGAATCGGGGTCGCGACACGCACAGGGGTCGTACGCGCAGGAGGGCGCCTGGGGGGTTGCGTACAGGGAGCACACATGCAGGAGGGTGCAATCAGGGTGTCGCGCAGGAGGACGCAGGCCGGGAACATGCGTGGAGGAAGAGGTCGTACAGGCGGGCAGCTCGTCTAGGGAGGCGCACAAGGCAGGGGCCACACGCGCTAAGGACAAGGGCCCTAGGCGCACTGCGCAAGGGTGCGCTGGGGCGTGAGGGCTGGAGGCGAGCAGGGTAGGGGCCGCTCGCAGGGGCTGGAGGCACCAAGGAGGAGGAGCAACCTTGACCCTTGAGGGTGTGCGTTACAACGAAAAAAATCTTGCTGGAAGCCCTCAGATTTCAGACAGAAAAAAACAACAGAATTGCATACAAGAACTTAAATACGAATCAATGCCTCAACTTGTGCTCTGATACCATGTTGAAATATAAAATGCAGAAGCGAATCAAAGCAAGAACAAGATAAAATGAAGACTTTGATTTTACGTGGAACCCTACTCTGTGAGGAGCGGGACGAAACCACGGGAGAACCGCTTCAATGGGCTGATTTTGCATTCACTTTCTCAAAGATTACAATGAGTGTGGGACTCTTTATATAGCCCCACTAATGTGACCAAAAGTCACCACTTCAAGATGCGGTACTAAACATAGCCCACCAAGACCATTCTTACGTCTTCAATTGTTTTCTGGAACAAATCATTTATATCTAGTGAACTGTACAGTTCCCTGCTTTCATTATACCAAACCTGTATATAATCTTCCAATTGATTTGCCTGATTCGGAGTTTCCATGGTTTCTAATTATATGATTTCTTCTCCTTTTCTCTTCTTTTTGACAACCTTCCTCCATTCTGGCATGAACTATTTATGAAAGAACTCGACATGAAATGCCCGAACACTTCTCACCATTCAACTACTCAACGAGCATTTCTGCAAAAGCACAAACAACCCTAAACATGCATTTTCATTTTTTTTATTGACACAACACCAGCTTGTTCTCTGGCGTTTCATTGCTATAGTATTGCCACAAATTTGCTATTTTGGGGAGTATCGAAGGGTTCAGTTAATTGGCGTTTGAATCTGGACAAAGATCTATATTACTGAATAATATCTTTATCTAGCCGTATATCAGCTATTTAGAGAGTTTTAGCCATTTTTTTCATGTTGAAAATTTAGAGAAATAGGGGTAAATAGTGAATGCTAACATGGGAGCCTACTGACTAGTGATCATCGAGGTTGTGGCATTGTGCAATATAAAGATCACTTTAAATTTAATAACTCTTAAGACTCATGCAAGGAGTACTTTGACCACACTAGATAATGTGAATTAAATATGTAATCAAGTACATTTACATGGTTGATGGAGAATCAGTGATGATTTATAAATTTATTGTACCGGTCATGATGACGCTTACACCTGGCCGTGCGAGGGAGCGGTGACCCTCAGCTGGTGGGAGAAAGGAAGCCAAGTCAGGGCAGCGGCCACCTAGTGCGCGAGTCTAGGATCCCAGTCTTTTTTACGATTTTACGCGAGCTCGTAGTATTTTTACGTCTCGTTGGGATCTAAGTTTTTGACCAGTTCCGCAAACTCTCTTTTAGCAGAGTGCCTAGGCAGGAGGACATTTGGTTTTAGTTTTTAGCGCTCAGTTTACTCGTATAGTTTGGGCCAGTTTTTAGAGTGATCCGGAGAGTCTCTCTCACCCGTCTCAGGGACGTAGTTTGGGAGTAGGCCTAGCCCTCTACTGGACCACACTTCCACTTAGTAGGCGAGACGGAAGGGTCTCTTAGAAGGCTTCCTCACAGCTTGAGTTTTGGTTACATTTCCGCCAATAGGCTTGGCGAGGAGTTACAGTTGAGCTTGGAGTTAGTTACAATTAAGTTTGGTTAGAGTTGAGATCAGTTACAGTTGAGTTAACTGCAGTTGAGCTTGGTACAAAATCATCAATTATCGTCAATCATCGACAATCAATCGGATCTTAGAACTACTAATGCAAATGCCAGGAGAAGTTAGTCGACGGATTGGGAACTTAGTTAGGATGCATTAGACTCCACCTCATGCCTACAGAAGCACCCCAACCCTAAGGTACCTTTCACACCTTAGAGTCATAGTGTGAGCTCACACTCAAACCAAGACCACAAACTATCCACTAGACTTGAGAAATTAGACAGATTTAAGAATCATATCAGAAACTCATTGTCCTGAATACCAAGATCCATCGACTTGATCTCTGAAAAGATAATGTCATAAATATAGATCATATAATCAATAAATGAAAATATTGTATATATAGAAAACCATGGGGTAATGGATGAACTTGGGATATACATTCAGAGCAGCTTGAAAACCATTTCTTTTCACAAAAGTAGAATGTTAATTTTTTTAAATTCCCAATACATATCTACTTAGATCTTTCTCAAGTGAGATGCATTGAGGATGAGGAAGGTCATGTGCTTGTTGCTCAGAAGGATATAGAGATTAGATGAAAGCAATACTTCCATAAGCTTTTCACTAGGGAAGAAAATAGAGAGATGACTTCGAAAAATCTAGCTAGTAGTGAAAGTTAATTGAATCATGCAAGCTATAGACGAATACAAAGAAACGAAGTAGAGGAGGCTTTTAAGGTTATGAGACATGGGAAATGTGTAGGACCTGATGACATTCCTATAGAAGTTTGGAGAGTTTTAGGTGAGTGTGGTTTGACTTGGCTTACAAAGTTATTCAAATGCTATTTAACGAAAAAATAAAATATCTGATGAATGGAGGAGAAGCATCATGGTGCCTCTTTATAAGAACAAAGGAGACATTTAAAATTGTTCAAATTATAAAGGTATCAAGCTTATGAGTTACACTATGAAAACTTGGGAACGTATAATCCAAAGAAGGTTGAGGCAAGTTCCTAAAGTAAAAGAATTCAATTCAGATTCATGCCAGATAACTCAACTATGGAAGTCATCCACTTGCTAAGGAGAACAATGGAAATTTATAGAGCTAAAAGGAAGAATCTCCATATGATTTTTATTGATTTAGAGAGGACTTATGATTTTATCCCACAAGAGATGTTGTGGAGAATTTTGGAGAAGAGACAAGTATATATCCTATACATTAACCTCACAAAAGATATGTATGATACGAATTCATCTTGTGTAAGAATACAGTCTGAAAAGACTGACTATTTTGACATCAACATCGGTCTGTATCAAGGTTCAACTTTGAGTCCATTCCTTTTAACTTTGATTATGGATGAGTTGACAAGTCACATTCAACATGAGATACCTTGGTGTATGCTATTCACTGATGATATTGTGTTGACTGATGAGACTAGAGATGGAGTAAATGGGAAGCTTGAGGTCTGAAGACATGAATTGGAGACTAAAGGATTTCGTATAAGTAGAGCTAAGATTGAATATATGGAGTATACTTTTAAAGGAAGCAATGGTGAAGGAATCAGGGTTAAGATTGGTGATGATACCATTCAGAAGAGAGATTCTTTTAGATACTTGGGATCTATTTTGCAACATGATGGGAAAATTAATGGAGATGTTACAAATAGAATAAATGCATGTTGGCTAAAGTGGAGAGGAGCATCTATTGTTATTTGTGATAAGAACATTCCTTTGAAAATCAAAGGAAAGTTTTACAAAGAAGCTGTGAGACCTACTATGTTCTATAGATCTGAATGTTGGCCTGTGAACCATAGACATGTGCAGAGAATGGCAGTAGCAAAAATGAAAATGCTAAGGTGGATGTGTGGACACACACGTAAAGATCGGATTCAGAATGATGCCATCAGAAGGAAAGTTGGTGTAGCTCCAATCGGGGATAATATACGAGAAAATCGCTTAAGATGGTTTGACCATTTGCAAAGGAGGCAGCTAATGCACCGATGAGAAGATGTGAGTTTTGGAATGTTGAGCCGGCTAAAAGAGGGCTAGGAAGATCCAACAAGTGTTGAAATGAGACTATACGAAGGGATCTTTGTTTTTTGGATCTAAGCCCGAGAATGACCCAAGATAGATCTGAATGGAGTCAAAGAATCCATGTAGCTGACCCTACTTAATGTGAGAAAAGGCTTTGTTGTTGTTGTTGAATACCTATCTACTTGCTCTTTTGAAACCGCTAAATTGCCTGTTAATTTGTTATATGCTGGATTGTACCGACATTTGCTGACATTCTCTTCTTCCTAGACATGCTTGGCAGGCAAAACGCATGTATCGCAGTAGCTGGCTGATGATCCCGAGCATCCGTTGTTATACTAGATGGTACATATGTTAATTGTTTTTGTTCATATAATGTAAATGTTTTCTTTCTCTTCTATATTTGGGGTACATGTATATGATGTAGTCTCTTTTGTACATGTAATATATATATGGAAATTAATGAAATGAGAAATGGCGACACTACATGTTGTTGGCTTTGTGGTTGTTTGCATCATTGTGAATGTCATTGCAAATCACGAAAAATCTTCCCATCAATTTCAACAACATAGTGCGATCTTTAACGAATGTAATGCCGCAAGTGTCGTGTACACGGGTACCCGAATCCGCGTAAAAAACATGTCTAGATTCTGAAGATTTAACCACTCAGCATCAAAATTCCGACCAAATCAAGGATGTCTTTACATAATGGAAGAAAAGATGGTCCACTGTCTCAATCCTCGTCTCACAAAGGAGATATCTATTGGAGATATCTGTGAAAAGTTTAGTACAACAAACCCTCGTCATGATACGCTTTCTGTGTAGCAACCACATAATGAAGCCAATTCTACTCGACAGTTTTAGCTTCCAGATAAAGTTGTAGTCACAAATCAAAGCATCCATCCATGGAGGGGGTGGTCTGGTAATAACATTGTAGGCTCGTTTAATTGAAAAATAGTTATCCTTCCACACCTAGTGATCTCACCCATCAACATGCCTATCACTATGTCTAAGGGAGTCCAAAAAAAGAAGGAATTCTTCTAAATATTTGATCAAAGGAATCCGTAAAAAATAAAGGCATTCAGTTGTCGTCAAGCCAATAATCCAACACCTTTGCATCACGTTCACAACCAAAACAAATAGACTCGGGAATCTGGAGGAAAAAGGTCCCTCACACATCCAGTTATCGGTCCTAAAAGCGAAAGATTCACCATCACCAAGTACCGAGCGAGAGAGTTCTTGGAAGCGAGGTAGCACTGATTTATGCCTTTCTAAAAAGCCAAGAGATGGAAGTTTTGCTGCTGGGGTAAGGTGTATTGGACCCCGTTGTTATAAATGTTGCGGATGCAGTCTGCAACACAAGTCTTTACTTCTGTTCCAAGTCCTACTAACCCATTTTAGGAAAGGAGCCTCATTTATGGATTCCAAGCATGTGATCCCAAGACCACCAGTTTCTTTAGGCAAAGTATCAGTTTTCCAGTCAACTATGCGTACATCATGCCTATCCTGATCCATTTTGCCCCAAAGAAATATCTGCACGATCATCTCCAATCGATGCCTGATACAAATGGGGAGAAGACAAGACGACATGAAAAACACGAGAATAGACGAGAGAACAACCTTTACGAGCACCAAATATCCGCTATGGGATAAAGTAGCTGTTTTCCAACTTGAGAGCATTTTCTACATCTTCTCAATGATAGACAATCAATCAGACATCTAAAGTCTACCAGCAGACAATGAAAGGCTTAATTATCAGATCGAGAGAGAGCCACAATATGTACCTAGCTCCATAAAACAATCCCATGCATCTGTGTCTGAATAACCAAGCGGAATAACACTAGATTTGCCATGCTTAAGAACAATCCTAGACAATTTGCCAAAAATCTTCAACGTTAGTGCCATTCCCTTAGCTTCCTCTTTGCCCCTTCAATAAAAAAGATAGTGTCATCAACATACTACAACAGAAGAATGAAGATATCATTAACAGAGTATCCTGCTATGACATCATCACGTAACACATGGTCGACCATACATGCCAACACATCGGTTGTGATCACAAAATGCATAGAGGCGAGTGGGCATCCCTATCTAACTCCTCATCACAACTGGGAAAAAACCCTCAGGCATACCATTAACCAGCACCGAGTAGGATGTTGTGGTGACGCAATACTTCATCCAAGAGATCCAAGTGTTGAGGAAATCAGGTCTTGACATCACCATCCACAGAAAATGACAGTCCACCGTGTCATAAATTTTAGAAAAGTCTACCTTCTAAAGCACAACCTTTGCCTGACATCTCTTCCAATCAGCTATAATCTCAGCCACCATAGCCAAATTGTCTGCAATTCAAATTGTCTGCAATTTGTCTTTTCAGAATAAAGACTGACTGGAGCAACGAGATGATGTGATCCAGAACCCTGTTCAACCTAATAGTAAGGACTTTTGCTACTGTTAGATAAATAGCATCGGAGAGGGCAATCGGCTAGAACTCTTCCACTCTCTTAGGTACTTTCTTCTTAGGGAACAGAAAAATAAGAGCCCTGTTAAGTCTTTCAAAGTCAACATTGTCTCTAGCAAACTCTTCCACAACATCTACCACTTCCCTTCCGATTATCCCCCAAAACTCACAAAAAAGAACACAAGGAACTCATCAGGATCGGACACACCATCATCATTCAAATTCCACACCGCAACCTACACTTCCTCTGGTATAATGACTTGCACTAGGTGATTGGTTGTTCAGATAGTTGGGAGGCCCCTAGTCCGGACCATCTCCACGATCTACCCATGTTTCTTCTCGAGAAATCATGGAAGTGATCAATAATAGCCTGCCCCATTTCACGATCACCCTCCACCCTCCTTCCATTCACCACCATAAAGCGAATATGGTTATGACGTGCATCTATTTCTATGATCTAAGAATGACGCGATCTTTGTTTCCACTCTACAACACATTTCTTATCTTCGTCTAGGGTTATTTTTTGTGTTGTCGCTCTTACTATGAGTTCTTCAATTACAAGACCTCTGATGTCCTCTAGCCCATCAATTCTACCCAACTCTGATTTTGCCTCTACTCGATGGGCTCTTCTAACCACTCCAACTTCTTTAATGAGCAAAGTCGTATGCGTAAAGAAACCACCTTCTGAGCCATACGTGAAGTTGTGGATCCCGAGACCGCAATGGAGGACCAATGGTTGGAAACCAAATCTTTGAAATTCTCTTCTTGAAGCCAGACTCGCTCAAACTTGAAGAAACCTTGTGGTGGGGAGACAACTCCAAAGTCCCAGACCATGGGCATATGGTTAGACTTGATACGAGGTCAAGAAAAGGATGCCAAAAGTCGAAAGGCATCAAGAAGCTCTGCAGAAGCAAAAAACGGATCATTATGGGAACGAGAACAATAGTATCTCCATGTATATTTAGTATCCGTACATCAATCACCTTAAGCTCCAAATCATCAACCAGTTTAACAAAATCCACAGGGTTATGTCTGAAGAAAGTAAAGAGATCTTGAAATCTCCCCCAACTAACCAAACCACTCCTGAGAAGGTGCCTCTGGCAGTCTGGAGATTCGACCATAAGTTTAGTCCAAGAGTCTGAATGCAAGGGCCATAGACACACGAAAAAGCAAATTGTATGCACGTTTGGATGTGCTCTAAGAGGACTGTAAGGACATGAGTTCCCTTCAACTTTGATGTTAGGTTGAAGACTGAGTCTTTCCAAGCGACAATCAAATACCCATGGCTCCAATAGCGTCCAATGTTCTGAACTCTGACAAAGAGCATGCACCCCATAAGAATGAGGGACAGGAAGATGGCTTCGATTCTTGCAAAACCACGTTACAACTCAAAATCTGTTTGTGAGGGTCACACAGGCCCCTCACATTCCAAGTTAGAACCTTCATTAAGATAACTAAGTAGGTCCCAATGTTCGAACTACACCCGTTGCCAACACAACCTGGGATTTATGTTTGGAGATAACCACACTCCCCTTGTTGATCGCTTTCGTATGCTTCCTATTTCTAAATCGCTTCAATGTTCCCCGTTCCCCTCCCTGCGACAGAGGAGCCGGAGGAGGACGTTGGTACATTAGCCCCACTAGCAGTTGATGGCAGAGGAAGGACCAAAGGTGTGGCATGCACTACAACAACCTATAATTTAGTGACTGCATGATCAAGCACAACCAGGGCTTCAAAGGGCTGGAAAGGTGGTTTTACAAGGCCTTCTAGATCTTCAACGAAAGCAGCCCGGATCAAAAAGGGGTGATTCCCGAGGAGGAACCACATCAAAGAGCAGTGTGGCAGAGGAGTTGAGCGAAGCTTCACTCCCAGTTATCGGGCTGGGTGTCTCCGCCCGATCATGTAGAGCTCTAAATCGAATCGGGTCCACAACATCATTGGTATCATTGACCGAATCCTCTGTAATCAGGCACTCCAAGAGCGGGTTTGCATGGGTCGGGTCTATAATTGATCGAAAAGAGATGGAGGCTTTAGACACCACCGCAGAAAATGCCTTCAACACAAATCAGAGCCCTAAAAGGAATGGCGACGACACTGGCAGTAGAATGGTTGGAAGGATCTACGACAAGGACGGCAAAGTTTCCAGGTTGGGCCTAAACGTTAATTGCGAGTAATTGAAATCCAAGGAAAATGCCTCCTTTGAAATATTTTTGTTTATGGGGCCCTCGAATGCGGTAACGGATCTTCCAAGATTTCATCTATCAGTCGTTGTGTCTTCGGGACACCGAGGATGAGCTTGTGGCGGCTTCCACCGTCGGAGAAGGCAGAGACGACGGGGGAAGGACTTGGGCCAGGAGACAGAATGATGCTCTTCACACCTTCAAGAAACACACATACTCAGTAGCAGAAGCCTTTGAAACCTCCAGGACAACTAAAGTCGTCAATGGATCTTATCACGGTTGTCGATTGATAGGAACTCTCTTAACTCACCCCACCCCCGTTAGCGTTGGTCTCAAAGCATGAACTAGCATGAGAGAAAAGGGACATCATAGATGTGAGCCACCCTCAGCCTAAAGCTTGATGCTTCACCATTTGTGAATCGGGGGAGGCACCAAATGACCTCAAACTTATGGTCTCTGCGAACAGGACAACGATATCTGCCTCCAATAACCCCCTTGCACAACAAACATTGGAGTCCAGAATTGCAACATCGCATGAAAATGAGCCTAACAAAAGATTATGAAAAGATCCCAAAACCGTGGAAACTTCCAGGACCTTAATCTTTTAAAGAGCCAATGAGAAATGCATCCTTCACATAGACTGCTTCGGGCTTTCCTTCACAAAAAATTGTTGTGTAAGTGCACGTAGTAGACCACAACCCCGATCTCACAACATGTCTTGGAACCATGTGCTGCAAACAAGTTTGTTTTGCAGGAGCTTCACTGCTTGTGTACACAAGCGCTTTCGATGACCCACCAAACCACAACTAAAACAACAAGGTGAGAATGTGCATGACATCGTACGATGACCATAAAACTCACACCGATAACATCGATGGCCTCGATTGCGATGAGAAACAAACGACCAACCCTCTTCTTCCTTCTCCACTTCATGCTTGTGATGAATCCGCGATTCATCATCTCAATATCTTGCTCTTAGCAAAATCCCCGAGTAAAATCTCAAATAAATGTACATAAAATCATTGAATTAACAAAATACCTCTTGTAAATAAAACACACTAATTATTGTATATTAGATTGTACAAAATAATTTAACAATATAAGGCCGTAAAAATAAAGGAATTTTTTTTAGAAAAAGTTTTGCTCTCTTTTTTTAAGTTTTTTTTGAAAAAGCTTGGTAAATAAGAAAGGACACATTTTTTTGAAAAAGTTTTTAAAAAAAACAAATAAGAATTTTTTGGAAAAGTTTTTTAAGATATTTTTCTGAAAAGTTTTTTTACGAGTTTTTTTAGTTTTTTAAGATTTTTTCAATTTTACACACCCTGTAATTATTGTATAATATATACAAAAATATGTGAAAGTACGAGCTATGGGTAAAGTATATATGTAATATATACACGCCCCCCTATACTTAGCATGTGTTATGTCCTCATGGCACTAGGTGACAAAAAGCCATAGCTCGTACTAAGTATAAGTGGGTGAAAATAATAGAAGAAAATAAGAGTGCGGATAATACACAACGGGCATCGCCCCCCCTATACTTAGGCTCTGGTCAGCCTAAGTATTGGAAAGAACACAAGAATGGGGGACCGATGAGAATGGGAAAGTATATATAAAAAGAAAATAAAAAGAAGAAACGGAGCAAATCGGGTCACTCACCCCCCTATACTTAGGATCTAGTCATCCTAAGTATAGCCAAAAAATGAAAAAGATACGGAACTGGGGCGAGTGATGTGAATCACGGGGGAGGGAGGGGAATAAAGGAAAATATGTACAAGGAGGAGTGAGAATATACAAGGACCAAGAAGGTTTGTGACGGCCCTTCTTGCGGGAGCGAGGGGGTGGGTAGTATACATATGTGTCATTGTCAGAGTCGTCCGCAGAGGAATAATAATGAGGTGTGGGGAACGTCCAACGAGGGTCGACACATGGCTGCTTGCTCAAATATGGCTTCAAAACAGCCGAACTGCTCATATAGATCACCTCGTCCGGACCTGATGAGGATTCCTCAGAACGTTCCTTCTCTGGTACATCGAAGGTAACTTTCTTAGCCGGTTTTCTAGAACCTGAAGCATCAAGAGGAAGAGGAGATTGATACGTCTTAAGGACTTCAGGGAAATACCTCAAGGAATCAATACTCTTCTTCTTCTTACAAGATGATCGATTAGAGGATGGAGCAATTGATTTATCAAGACTGGTCAATTTGATCTCTGTTGTCTCTTTTGGTGTAGATCCTAGATGTAGTGAGTGTGAGATTCTGACCAGAGGTTCATCATCTGATGAGTCACCATATGCATTGTAATACTCCTACAGGGTTAGCACATGTCTCTGGTAAGGCACAGTGTTCTCAGTTGGCTTGACATTGTTGGGTTCTTGTGTCGGATCATCGAAATAATCAAGGCAATCCACAAAGGTCGTGTCCGACTCAATGATAGCTTCTGGTCGTGAGTCCTCCTTAGAAGCTATTACGGTTGTGGTGCAAGCAGTTGATGAAGTGGAGGTGTGGGGAGTTTCTAATCCAACGGTCGTCTGGACAGTCGGTTTCTCAGGTGTAGCAGAGAGCTAGGACTCATCTTTCTCTCAAAGGTCACGACTGTCTACGACTTTATGGGTTACCTTGGAAGATCGTGTGTCCTCAAAGATCGGGTGAGGTCGAAGTGCTCCCAATGCAGTGAAATCGATCTCCCGAGTCTCGCAATCTATAGTTGCCTTAGCCAAGGCTAAGAACGCTTCCCGAGAATGATCGGAGACTGGGTGAACTCTCCTCGGTGCTCAATGTCAATGATCGTGAAGTCTATTTCCAGTATAGCACCTTAGAAAGTAACGATGACTGAAATGATTCCTCTCGACTGTTTAATGGACCGATCCACCAACTGAATGATCTCTCTTGACTTCTTGGCAGATCCGAGTTTAATCTTGGCAAACACGGAGGTTGGGAGGATATTAATCGA